>ML793379.1:8249-35267 GCA_009831015.1 Picea engelmannii | reverse complement strand
CTTGACAATTTGATCATTTTGCCAAGTATTTTAGCTAAAAGAATCTGGTGCCTTCTACTAATTGGTGAACATGTAGTATCACCACTCTACTATCAGTGTATCACTGAAAGTGCTCTCTGAATCTGTGGTTTGGGATGACCACTAACCAATTGATACCATGTATCTGATGGTTTTTGGATATCCACTAACCAATCTGGACACTTTTAGGTGTCCAATAACATCCCAATGTATCATGTGTATAATTCAATTGCAAGTCATTGAACCATAATCTTGCCAAAGCCTGCCATCTTTGGAAAATCTCACTATGTAATCATGTGAGCTAGGATGCATGCAATTTGTTCACTGAATGTAAACTCCAATCTAATGAGAGCGAACCAAGAGAAGTGAATCAACTTCTAGTCTGACACATCCCTGAAAATGCCTGACAACTTAATCAACTGCCAAGCTGCAATGCAGAAGGATCCTCTTGTCCTCTGCTAGGTCAAATGACCATCTATGTGAACCAAACGTCCACATCATTGCTCTCAAAATCAAAATCTATATGATTCAACTTAAACTTATTGAACCATAATTCTTCTAAAGTCTGTCATCTACAGAACACAGTTGTCCATTTGGAAAATTTCATGCCCATCTGGCATATTTGATGTTTGTTGTTGTTGAAACTTTCTGTCTGACAACCATCTTCAATTCCATAATCAATTCCCCCCTTTGTCAACTGAAAGGAGAGACCACAAGTGGTTTCATGAACCATCATCACTGGAATTTTGAACTCCCCCCCTTAAGGTGCATGAGAGTTTCATCATTGTACTCCCCCCTTCTAGGCTCAAGAGAGTACCATACTTGTTTCATTTTGAGTACAACACAAAGTGGGCATGCAGAAAAAAACCACATGTTATCTCATCCTGTGAGGGCCATGCTTGAAAGTTACGTCATAAGGGGACCACTTATGCGAGGTACACAAATGTTATGTGTTACACGATTGGTCTTTACTCGAGATTTAATTCTTCGGTAAGACTTATATAATCGCTTGGTTGTTGATGAACACTACCAAGGATCAATCCACTCATAGTAAATCTTCAATCTTGCAAGTTTCTTCAGCGTTGAACATCTGTCTGAAGAATGGTTATGCTTGCCATAATGCTGGCAAGGATGGAGATCAAAACACTAATTCTCCATGTGACCAACTTGATTACAATGTTGGCACTTATCATTTTGATGCTGAACTTGAACAGGTGAAGTTGAAGCTTCTTGAAGGAATCCAGCGCTTTGGAACTTAATTGGTCTGGAATAATAAAGAATATGAAAGGTAACTTCCTTATCATATCCAAGTCCTGTTATATTCTTTTTGTAGATGATTTCTTCCCAAGGTCTGATGATGGGCTTGGAAAGAGTATTATGAACCTGTTGCTTTGAAATCCGTGGAAGAGGATTTATTGCATGTTGATGCATCATTGAAAAGTTTTCTTCATTAAACTTAAAAGAAAACTCTTGAAAAGTAGGTTCAAGAATAGCATCGTCTTTGTCTGCATTTGAAGTTGTCTTATTGAGTTACTCCTTCATTGACTGTTGATTAAAAACATCACCATCATCATCATAGAGAGGATTGTGCTGAACATAAACTAGTTCAGAACACTTCACTAGCTGTTGATTTTTGAGATCTATCAACTCATCATTCAATAGTTGGGATAGAGATTGAAGATGTCTAACTTTAGCTTGTGTCACTTGCAAACAAGTTAGAACTGATTGAAGAGTTGTTTTGTTCAATATCACTTTGTTGTCTTCAGTGGTGTTTATTAGAGTGTTCAGTAACTCTAATAATTCGAGACTTCAAGCCATTTTCAAAACACTAAAAAGGTCTCCTTGTGCAGGTAGATCCTTATTACAATTTGACTCGACAGAAGAAGGTTTATTTGCAAATCGCTCACTTGAATCGCTCACTTGAACTTCATGCTCGCTTGCTATTCATGCTCACTTGAACTTGCCTTGCTTGAACTTCCTTCCAGGAAGTTGAGGATGTTGGTTACCACCGAAAATGCATCCCAAAGTATTACAATGATTTGAGTTTCAAGTACTCATCCTTGTGAATTACAACTCAAAATGACTCTAGGGTGTCAAGATCAACCGAGAATTCACCCAATTACAAATAAATTCAACTCAATTTAAATTGATTTCATTCTTACTATTGCAAGTACAATTCAACTCGATCAAGTAATCTTACAACAAACATTTTTGCAAGTTACAATTGAATTACAAATGCTCCATGATGTGTTGAGTTCGAATACTCTGATTTGTCCATTGTTGATGTGGTTGACGACTTGAATGATTGATAATTATCTTCATAGATGCTTGATCATATGTGCTTTGATTGCTTGTACTTCACTAGCATTAATTGTGTGCTTGAATTAACTTGCTTGGAAGGCCATGTGTGTATTGCCGTATGACAAATTGGAAGTGTAGTTATGTCAAAAATAGACATAAAACATTATGAAAACATTCAAGGGATCATTCACCATCGCATACAATGCAAGGTGTTCCTAAGATCCCCTTATTCAATTTCGGGCAGATCTAGGACACTTCAACACCAGAAAAAATGAACTTTTATTATGCTTAATACAATGAGCTCTTACACCTAAGAGAAATTCAGTTTTCAATTACAATCTTTGTTACACATCTCAAAAACAACATAAGTATGTTCTTCCTTATGGATATACCTTCTTATGACATCTCCCAAATATAATTAGCAACCCAACTTTTACTTTGACAAAACATTTTTTTTTTTTTTTTAAATTTCAAGTCTTGAGTTTGATTATGGTCTTTGAGACAGAACATGTGCATATATTTACTAAGATCTGTTCACAAATATATATATATATATATATATATATATATATATATATATATATATATATTTTCATCTTGCAATTAGAATAGTCTCCTTTCATTGAAATTAGATATCCTAGCAATTGCTGCACAACGTCATTGTGTCTCCCTTTTCTGATCGTGCTGAGCCTGCTGATGCAGTCGACCCCATTAAATGCAGCAGTGCGTGGAGTAACCTCGTTAAATGGAGAATTGAATGCATTTTGAAGGACGCAATATCCGTTAAACATCAACAAAATTCTAGAAAAGAACGCGAAATTTTCATAACATAACTCACAGTATTTGCCAATAACTTAAGAAAAATACTAATTTTGAGGCTGAAACCACCAAAAGAGATCAAGTGCGACCAAATGGGCAATGGAAGCGAAAGTCTTTACAGGAGACAAAAAAACCAGGGGCTCAACAACACATATATTTCCAACTCTATTTAAATTGGCAGCGCTCTCCTAAAAATGGTGACCTCTCTCACATATAATGCATCGTATCTATTATCTCCAATCCTTCACACGTCCCGCAACTTCACTACAGTCTCACGGTAGCATTACCATACACGATGGAAATTATCGATGGATAGGATATATATCTGTTCCTCAGTGGACATGAATCCAGATATCTCAGGCGACAGACGCCAAAACAAATTAAGTTTCGAACAAGAGGAACGCACACCAGTCGATGGCTCCTGCACACTCACACGTCCAGTGATGGCTTAAACCCTTCACACGAGCTCTCATGTGGGTTTTTCACAAGTAGGCAACAATGAATCTCCTTTGGCAGGCGGCTCCACACAAATTGTATGGCAGCAACAACTCCTTTTTCTCCACGGCTCTTTTATGCAAGTATTAAAAAACAATGGCATCTCCAAGCTATACACAAACAATGGAAGTCGACTGTTTGGCTCTTCTGAACAAACCTTCTAAATAAACAATTCAGTGCAACGGATCCATGGCTCGTCTCTCCACGGTGTTCTCCTTCCTCAGATCTGTCATGTTTTCTTTGATGGTGACTCATACACAGAAATAGATACACTTTCTTCCTCACGACTGCTGGATTTTCTTCTCATATCTTCACTCTGGTCATATCGTGTGCAATCATCAATAAAGACTCATCCCTCTTGAGATTGATCTAGCAATAATTGGCCATACCAGATGGCGTGAATGAAGAAGAGTGGTCACCTTAATTATCATTTGTTGCATCTCATCTCTCATGAAAGACTACCATGGAACTCAAGACTAACAGGTCCTTAAGAACTATAACAACTCTAATACCAATTGATAAAACATAAACACGAAAAATAACATGGCGGAAAAGGCTCACTAGCCAACATAGAATTGTATTCACTCCAATGTTACATATTTATAGTACAATGGGTGATGCCACCTCATAGAAAGATTTGCTCTAGATCCTAAAATCATGCATGATGACTAGGCTAGGAAATCTTAACTAAATCATTAGTCATCACTTGAGGATATATTACTAATATCCTAAATGAATAATAAAAATATAGGTGACAATTTAGACTTAATGATTGGTAAAGGTAAACCATAGGCTAACATATCCAAGATACTAAACACACACCCAAGTAGAAGACTGCTCCACTGGTGTTTCGTTGGTCATCAATGCAACCTGCCCAATTTGCATCTGTGTAGGCAATAAGTGATATATCATTTCCTTTTGGATACCATAATCCAAACTCTTCCATTCCTTTGAGATATCTGAAAATCCTCTTCACTGCTAAGACATGTGATTCCTTTGGTGCTCCTTGAAATCGTGCAACCTGTCCAACTGCTTGCACTACATCTGGTCTGGATGTTGTCACATATAGTAAGCTACCAATCATTGACCTATATTTCCTCTGGTCTGTAGACTTTGAATAATCATCTTTGCTCAACTTGCAATTGGTTTTCATAGGAGTGGTAACTAGTTTGCAATCTTCCATTCCAAACCTCTTTAGCATTTCTTTGATATACTTCATTTGAGAAATAAAAATTCCTTGGTTTCTTTGACGTATCTTGATGTAGAGGTTGTTGTCTGCACTTCCTTTTTTGAACCTTGCCTACTATAGGTATTTATCCAATCTAGAGTACCATGCTATAGAAACCAGTTGTTCAATGTAGGATTCTTATTCAAGTTCCCCGTTCAGAAAATATGATTTCACGTTCATACATGTCCATACTGTTCAAGACTCTGCTACACAATTGCCCATAATTTTGACTCATATGTCACTGTACTATCATGAAGTACTACTACAACTGATTAATCTATCATATTGTACTTTTGCTAACTAAATGCACTAAATTTGTCTACTCAAATTTTGCAAGCTGCTCGAAGGATGGTTCTCTGGTCCATCTCAACTACAACATAGACTCCCCCTGTCTATTATTCATATTATCTGGGAGTCTCTAAGACGAATGGCTCAAAAAAATTCCTGCTCTGAAGTGTATTCATCATCATCTTCATTAGTGGATTCATCATTTCTCTGAGCTTTGAATTATTTCTTTCTGTCTATGGATTCATCTTTCACTACAATGCCTGGAAGTACAATCTCTTGAACCTGTTCCTTATTTACCCATCCTTCTTTTCTTTCATTTATTTTCCAAACCTTTTTGTATCTGACGTCTTTCTCTATAGAATTTTCTTCATCTCGTTTTATTTCCAATCTTGCGACCTCTGGGACTTGATCTTTGGTCACCTGTTCTTCATGTTTTCTTATCCATACTTTCTTATGTCTAATATCAATGTTCTCTTTCATGGAAGTATCGATCATGCTTCTACAATCACTAGCTATGTGTCCATAGTTATGAAATTTGTAACATTGAATGTTACGTGGGGCCACATATGCACTTCTTGCTTGAACATTTCTTTTATAATCCTTGCAATCTGCAACCTTATGTCCAAAACTAGTACAATAAAAACAATGACCATAAAAGAAATTTGCATACCTGGGAGTGAATGATATTCTTTGTGGTGTAGTCCTTCTGAATTTCTGCCTTGACTGATCATGATCATGATTGAAGATTCTTTGTGGCTTGAACATGGATGGTCTTCTTGAAGATGTATCTTCAATAGTTTTCTTAGATTTTGGTTGACCATCATTCCTTCCTTTGAGTACTTCTGCATAACTCTTTCTATTTTCTTCATTCTTCTTTTCTAGTAACTTAGAGTGCTTCTCTTCATTTTCTATAACTGATCTGGATGTTTTTGTCTCTTCAACGTTCTTGTTGAGCTTGACGATTTTACTTCTCAATGTGACAACTTCTTCTTCAAGCTTCTCAACCTATTCTTCTTTCTTCATTATCTAAGACTTCATGACTTCTTCTGTTCTTTTCGCTTCTTCAAGTTGAATTTTAATGTGATTATTTCTTCTTCAAGTCATTTCTCTTCTTGACCAAACTCTGCCTCAAGATGGTTTATATCATTAGTTCTTTCCTTAAGATGATCTGTCAATATTTTCTCTCTCATTTATGCTTCTTTCTTCTGTGCTACTATGTTGCATTCCAAATACTGCTTTTGATATTCAAGATTTTCTTCGATCTTTCAGGCTTCTTCTAGCTAAGTTCTTAAGTTCTTGATGACTTGGTTGGCTTCTTCAAAAATGTGAACAATTTCCTTTTGTTTCATCAATTCTTTCTTGAGTGACTTGTTTTCTTCTCTTAGTTCATCTAAAGCAATAATCAATTCTGCTTCATAATTGTCTTCCTTTTC
The DNA here is from genome assembly GCA_009831015.1 of Picea engelmannii. Lineage (NCBI taxonomy): Eukaryota > Viridiplantae > Streptophyta > Pinopsida > Pinales > Pinaceae > Picea > Picea engelmannii. The sequence continues at coordinate 28,685 of ML793379.1, read as the reverse complement.
AATTAGTTTTTTTTTGTCTCATTTCCTTCATGGAGTTCTATTTCAAGATGTACGTGTTTTTCACAATTAAATCAAAACAACATACCTCTAGTGATTATGTACTCTTCATCTTCTGAATCTGTTTGACATGGTGAACATGATTATTCTTGATCGGTATCTGCATCTTCTTTGGAATTTTATGAATCTGTGATGGGTGAAGAATATATGTCATGTAACTTATCCCAAAGTTCTTTGGCCGATGAAAATTTACCAACCTTTTCTCTTACCGGAGTAGGTAATCCTTCCCAGATGAAATCCATTGCTATTTTGTTATCCTTCTTCAATTCCTTCTTAGCTGCAGTCTTTTCCCTTTTTGAACTATCATATCCTGTAACGATTGATAGCCAAATATAATAACCCTATGCCTATAAAAATAATTTCATCCTTCCACTCCATAACTCATACTTTAAACCATTCTGACCATTAAACAATGGTACTCCATTCTTAGAATAATCCATAATCTCCGTCTAGTGGTTAAATTGTTTCCTGAAGGAACCTACTTTGATACCAATTGTTGGACACACCGATCACATTGAGAGGGGGGGGGGCTTTCTTTCACTTCCTTTCACAAAAACTCCTTAGTTAGCAATCATAATTTACTCATCACTTATTACTGTCAATTCATAACCAGTTGTATGTAAACATATATCAACAACAAAGATCATCAATAAGACATCACCACAAAGAACAGAAGAACAAAATATGTATGTACAATTTTTATTTTTATTATGGACTACAATCCTTGAGGTTTTATCAACAACAACTAAATATAGTATCAACTCCACAAGAGCACTAGCTCTGCAATTCAAGACTCAACTTACAAAACTCAACACAAAATGAGAAGAGGATTCAATCCTCAACAGATACCAATCTGTCAACATGTATGTGACCTGTTAGTAGTGCATCACGCGTATGTGTGTGCCCTACCAATAGTGCAGCTTGCATATGTACGCAGTCTGGTTCAATGCAACATGCATGTGCCTCCTGAAGAACTAGGGTTTTCTCTCTCCATGAAAAATCAGATCTTCTGCATCCTCTGTCACATCCACTTTTTCCTTTCACTGTCCAATCTGTACCATAACCAATCACAATACATCTATGTTTTCCAACATCTTACTCATGCTCCTACACCATACAATATGAATGTTACTTAATCATGTATAAGTAACCAGTATACTATGGAAACCATATCAGTACTGAAACATAAGAGTGTTTCTCACTCAGTCAATCAACCAACATAAACCATATCACAACAACCATACCAAGAATTCCTTAAGTATTCACCATACAATAAGAAAAAATATCCATCAAGACAACTATGTAACCATACCAAAAGCTTCTATGACAGATCCGAGCTCATAGAATGTCGATCTGGAATTTTCTTCAGACTTCAGGAACCTAGCACCAACTCTCACTCAAGTCTCCATGACTCTCTCTAACTGTATGTGCTCTGATCTCATTTAGCTCGTGTGTGTATGTGTCCTGCCTCACTGCAACCCACGTATGTATGCACTCTAGCTCACTACAACCCTCATATGTACGCGCTTTGGCTCACTGCAGCCCGTGTACTCCTTCAAAAACTAAGGTTTCTAAACTTCCAAAACTTTTGTTGTCAAGATTACAGAAAAGTTGATGCATCCATGAGTTCCTGCAATGACTCTTTCACCCAGAATAGATATTCAATATGCTCAAGAAATATGCCTAGAAAAATAAAGAAGAATCTTGTTCACCATGTCAAACAAATTCAGAAGATGAAGAGTACATAATCACCAGAGGTATGTTGTTTTGATTTAATTGTGAAAAACATAGACATCTTGAAATAGAATGCCATGAAGGAAATGAGACAGAAAAACTAATTGAAAATGAAGAAAATTATGAAGAATAATTGAATATTACTTTAGATGAACTCAGAGAAGAAAATAAGCCACTCAATAAAGAATTGATGAAAATGTTGCAAAACAACCACATACACAAAGAAAGGAAGACATCAAGAAGTCGTCTTTACACCTCAAAGAAAATTTAAAAGAGAGACACCTTCAAGATGGACACCAAAGCAAAGGTATGGCACATTATGCAAGCTTTGGATTGCAGACATTATGCAAGGAAAGATAATGGAAGGTTTCATAACACCCTAAGGTGTTGGAGATGTAATCAAGTGGGACACATTGTTGCTCATTGTCACACCATGATATGATACAACTGTAGTGGATTTGGACACAAATACCAGGATTGCTGGAACACAAGAAGACAGTCCATGATGAGGACTTCATATAGCATGACAAGAAGAACACATGAAGCTAGGAGGGAAGACAATTTTGAAAAGATGGAAGCTCATAGATCAATTTATGAGAAGTTGGGACACCTTCAGAAGTGGGTGAAGAAGACTGAACAACCATAATAGAATGACAGTCATGGGACAAGCTCAAGTTTGACATCTTCTGAAGCATACGTGGGTTACAATGATAAAAATCATGTACATACACGAGTTGTCTGTATAGAAGGCCGTGTACCTATGGTAAAATCCTTGGAAAGTAGGCTATGCAAATAAGTTGCAGCTTGGTGTGATGGTATAACTTTGTGTTGAAGGGTCTGATATGGTTTGTTGCAGGGTCTGACATGGTTTGTTGTAGGTTTTCATGATTATATGTTCACATATATAATTGATGTATGTATGGTGATGACATATGGTTGAGTATTGAAAGTCTATCCTTGATGCATTATACTAACTCTTGAGTATGGATTGAGGCATTTTCTGTTGAGGAACACTATTGGTTGTGACCGTGAAGTTATGGCACTTTGGTTATGAGACGTATCATGATGATGCTAGCTAGATATATCATTGATCTATTGAGGCACACTTCTAGTACATGTAGTTTTGGATGCTTAGTATTTGTTGTAGTGAATGGTGGTTGAGGCAGATATGTTGGGGTACATGGCTGGTACATATTTGAGTTCCATTGATATATCTTATGATGTATTGTTAGAGGCATATTTGTTGGATATATTGGTGCATGCATTTGGCAAGTGGTTGATCTACATATTGGGAAATATAGTTGATGAGTTGATGAGGTGGTTATTTTGTACATCATTGATGAGTCATAGCTTGATCTATAGTTGATGCGTGATTGGTACACTTTTGGTACATTGTTAGAGGCACCTGCTAGCAATATGATTGGCACATGGTTTATGGTTGATATGGCATACATGTATGATATCACATATTGATTGTAGTTCATCTTGTTGAGGTTTGATGAACTTTCTTTGGTACATGATGTATGGGATGATATAGTTGAGACACTTGTTATGATGCTTGATTGATATATTGATGGTTGAGATACATGATTGTGGCATTTGGTTCACGGTGGAAGCATATCATGAGTGATATGACACTTGGTTGAGGCACATGGTTGGCATGTTGATAGAGGCATATGGTTGATACATTCAACTGATGATATCTTATGGTATATTGTATGGTATTGATGTACATGGTTGATGTACATGGGCGTTGTGCATGGTTGGCACACAATATGGCACATGATGTACTTGGTTGATGTTGTTTTCATGATTCTCTATTCATTGTTGACATATATTTTTCTTCATGATGTATGGTATGGCACGAGTTTGATGCATGGATAGGTCCAAGGATCGTCATAGGAAGAGCGGATCATTCTTATGCAGTTGATCTATGTTCCGGTTAGTAGTTGTGGTAGCATATTATCCATATTGCAGAGAATATAGGAGGAGACATACCCACAGGCGAAGTCATTCTTCCTCCCATGATTCTAGGAGGAGATATTTATCAGATGCAAAGGTAAATACTTGGATAAAGAGCACAAAGGCATGGTTCTAGGGGGAGCGATGGTCACAGGGGGAGCATGAGCGATATGTATTCAACATTACATCAGATTGATATCCCTTGTTCAAAATGGGAGAAATTATTCAAAGGAAGATCAAAGGCATCCAGACAAGGGGAGCAGCCCCAAGGAGAGTTGAAGCAGGGGGAGAAACCCTAAGGAGAGTTGAAGCAGGGGGAGCAACCCCAAGGAGAGTACTACCCTTTTCCATTGATTTCAAAGGGGGTGAGATAGTCACATTGATGTGATTGAGATGACTATTGATGAAGAGAGATGACATTTCTACATTTTTCCATGAATGATTGATGTTGACATCAATGTTGGTATTGCCATCAATTCCAAAGGGGGATATTGTTGGATCATGTTGTCATTGATGTCAAAAGAACAATGTCTTGTCATAGTATATTGAGGTAGTGATTGATGGATCATGTATTTTCATTGTTGCCAATTGATTGATGTCAAGTGGAGTCATAGTTATATGATATGCATAGATGAAGATGGATCAATGTGTTGTCATTGATATATGAAGCATAGATGATGTCATGCATAGATGAAGATGGATCAATGTGTTGTCATTGATATATGATGCATAGATGGATTGATGCATAGATGAAGATGGATCGACGTGTTTTCATTGTTATATGATTCATAGATGGGTTGATGCATTAATGTATTGATCGTTGGATCATGTGGGCATGCATGGAATCAATGACAAAGGGACAATGTCATAGTGATGTGTTGTCATGGGTTATTCCGGTTGGATTGATTTAAAGATGACTCATTATTGTCTTGACATGGTTGATAGGAAGTAAAAATGGATGAACCCCAAAGTGGTCCCTTTATGGTGAAAGCCCTCACGGGAAGACGTTTTGCTGTTGAGTTATCATAGAAGTATGGTTAGAGAACCCATGCTTAATTGTGGAATAATGAGATAAAGATCAGTGAATATTTCAATGAAACTATCCTATATGGATATTGCTTGCCATGCCATTTCTGGTGGTATGTGGAACACCACATAAATCCTCACGGTTTGAGAGTTATGGCCTTGTGAAGTTGGAGGACCCTCATGTGTTGTCTAGAAGCCCCAAAAGGTCAAAGTAGTCAAAGTCTTTACAAAGAAGAAATTATTTAAATAATGAAGTGAAGTGATGAGTGTACTATAAGTCAAAGATGATTATTTAAATAATAAAGTTAATGGTGAACTTACTAATTATGGAAAGTGGTTATAAGTGGATTAACCCTAAAAAAAGGAAAGTCGGTTAAGTGGACAAGTAGCTATGTGAACAAAGTGGCTAAGTGGACAAAGTTGGAAAAAAGTGGATATGTGGACAAAGTGGCTAAGTGGATGCTTCTAAAGGAAGCTACTTGGAGAGTATAAATAAGAGAGCAAGGGTCTCTTGTTTATGAATCTTTCTTGAGCATATTGAAGATCTATTATGGGTGAAAGATTCATTGCAAGTACTCATGGATGCATCAAAGTTTCCGTAAGTATGAGATCTTGACGAATTTTTTTTCAGAAGTTCAGAAACCCTAATTTATGAAGGAGTACGTGGGCTGCATTGAGCCAGAGCATGTACATACGTGGGCTGCAGTGAGGCAGGACGCGTACACATGCGAGCTGAAGGAGGTCAGAGCGCATACAGTTGGAGAGAGTCATGGAGTCTTGAGTGAGACCTAGTGCCAGGTTCCTAAAGTCTGAAGAAAATTCCAGATCGATGTTCCATGGGCTCAGATCTGTCATAGAAGATTTTGGTATGGTTACATAATTGTCTTGATGGATACTTTTGCTTATTGTATGGTGAATACTTAAGGCATTCTTGGTATGGTTCTTGTGATATGGTTTATGTTGGTTTATTGATTGAGTGAGCAACACTCTTATGTTTCAGTATTGATATGGTTGCCATAGTACATTGGTTACTTATACATGATTAAGTAACATTCATATTGTATGGTTGAGGAGCATGAGTAAGTTGTTGGGAATTATAGATGTGTTGTGATTGGTTATGGTACAGATTGGACAATGAAAGGAAGAAGTGGATGTGACAGAGACTGTAGAGGATCTGAGTTTTCATGGAGAGAGAAAAACCTAGTTCTTCAGGAGGTATATGCAGGCTGCAATACAGATAGGCTGCGTACATACGCAGACTGCACTATTGGTAGGGCGCGTACATACGTGTGTTGCACTACTAACGGGTCACATGCTTGTTGACATATTGATATCTATTGAGGATTGAATCCTCTTCTTAGTTGGTGTTGAGTTGTGTAAGATGAGTCTTGCATTGCAGAGCTGGTGCTCTTGTGGAGGTTATACTATATTCAATTGTTGCTGATAAAACCCCAAGGATTGTAGTCCATAATAAAAATAAAAATTGTACATACATCTTGTGTTCCTTGTGTTCTTTGTGGTGATGGATTATTGATGATATTTTTTGTTGATATATGTTTACATACAACTTGTTATTAATTGACAGTAATAAGTGATGAGTAAATTGTGATTGCTAACTAAGCATTTTTTGTGAAAGGAAGTGAAAAAGATCCCTACACTGATTCACCCCCCACCCCCCTCTCAGTGTGATTGGTGTGTCCAACAGAGAAGGCCTTCACTATAAGCCTTAACAAGCTTGGAGGATATCCATGGACACATAAATGGATGATGAAGTTCCAATCCTTGATGAGAAAAAATATCCAACATGGAGAATAGAAATGAAAGGGTATTTGAAAGCAAAAGGAGGAGGTGTTTGGAAAGAAACTATTAGTGGATCAGTTCCCTTGAAGAATAAGTCAAATTTTGTGGCTCAAAAGGAAGAAAAGAAGAATGATGCATTGTCTCTCAAGACCATTTTCAATGGACTCTCAAGTTCTATCAAAGAAATCACAGGACAATGCACTTCCACCAAGGATCTATGGCTAAAGATAGAGAATACATACCAAGGTAGAAAGGAAGACACTAAAGAACAATAAAGGTAAAGAATCTCTCAGTTGCAATAATTCTAAGTGTGATAATGTTGAATGTTTATACACAAATGAAGAATAAAACATAGAAGAAGTTTGTGTAGAATTAGATGACAATTATCCTATAGTTGAGGAGGAAGATTTGTTGGAACTTAAAGTTAAAGTTCTAGCTGAGTTAGAAGATGTTAGAAATGAAATAGGACATCACTCAATTTCTTTTGTGTATCTTGAAAAATACACCAATGAAGTCCTAGAAAAGTACTCAAGATATACCATGGCCCTAAAAAAAACTCTCAAAGAACAAGAAGAAAGTAAAAAGACTCAATTAGAAGAAAAGGAAGAAGAGATAAAAATACTAAAGAATGAAATAGAAGAAAATAAGAAGGTAGATGACGAGTTTAGAAAAAGTCTTGAAGTTAATGTCAATCTCAAGATCCAAATTGAAGAAGCCAAAAGGGTAGAGGAACTATTAAAGAATCAAGTAAATGAAAATGAAGAGTCATGTCATAAGTTGGAAGCTGAAGTTGTTGATTTTAGAAAGAAAGTAGAGAAGTCAAACAAATTCTTGAATAACTCAACAATATTGAATGAAATCTTGGATAGTCAAAGATTACCAAATGATAAATCAGGTCTTGGATACAACAAAGAAGCTACACATTTTGAAGCAAGCACCTCAAAGAAGCATGAGGTAAGTCCCTCTCTTTCAAAAGATGGAAATAATGTTGCAAGTCAACCATCTACACAAAACAAGGAATCTTTCAAAAGAACAAAGCATGGAAGACATAAAGAAGTCGTCTTTACACCTCAAATCAAATTTAAAAGAGAGACACCTTCAAGATGGACACCAAAGCAAAGGCATGCAAATGTTTTTCATGGTCACTGTTATTCATGTAATGAATATGGCCACAAAGCTTTGGATTGTAGACATTATGCAAGGAAAGATAATGGAAGGTTTCAAGACACCCTGAGGTGTTGGAGATGTAATCAAGTTGGATACATTGTTGCTCATTGTTACACCATGAGATGCTATAGTTGTAGTGGATTTGGCCACAAATCCCAGGATTGCTGGAACACGAGAAGACAATCCATGAGGAGTGTTTCATATAGTATGACTATAAGAACACATGAAGCTAGAAAGGAAGACAATGTTGGAAATATGGAAGCTCAGAGCTCAAGTTCTAAGAATCTGGGACACCTTCAAAAGTGGGTGAAGAAGACTGAACAATCAGAACAGATTGGCATCCCTAAGGCAAGCTCAAGCTTGGCTTCTTCCGAAGAACACACAGGTTACATTAATAACAATCACGTACATATGTGAGTTGTCTGCATAGAAGGTCACATACCTGTGGTAAAAGCCTTGGGAAGTAGGCTATGGAAATGAGTTGCAGCTTGGTGTGATGGTATAACTCTGTTTTGCAAGGTTTGACATGGTTTGTTGCAGGTTTTCATGACTATATGTTGGCAAGTGTATGTATGGTGATGAAATATGGTTGAGTGTTGAAAGTCTATCTTGGATGCATGGTACTAACCCTAGAGTGTGGATTGAGGCATTTTGTATTTGAGGAACAATGTTGGTTATGACAGTGAAATTTATGGCACTTTGGTTATGATATATATCATGATGATGCTAGCTAGAGATATCACTGATTTATTGAGGGACACTCTTAGTACATGTCTAGAGGTACTATTGGATGCTTAGTACTTGATGTAGTGTTTCTTTTTTAGGTTGATCTGTTGGGGTACATGGTTGGTGCATATTTGAGTTCCATTGATATGTCTTATGATGTATTGTTAGAGGCATAATTGTTGGATATCTTGGTGCATGCATTTGGCATGTGGTTGAGCTACATATTGGGACATGTAGTTGATGAGTTGATGAGATGGTTATGAGTCATAGCTTGATCTGTATTTGATGCATGGTTGATGCACTTTCTTGATACAGGTGGTGATATATGTTTAGTGCAATGATGATGCACTCATAGATGGTATACGTTTGTGGGTGATAGTACATGGCTAAAAATACACCATTGGTATTACTTGTTTATCATATACTTTGGTACATGATGTATGGGATGATATAGTTGAGACACTTGTTATGATGCTTGATTGATATCTTGGTGGTTGAGATACATGATTGTGGCATTTGGTTCATGGTAGAGGCATATCATGAGTGATATGACACTTGTTTGAGGCACATGGTTGGCATGTTGGTAGAGGCATTTGGTTGGTACGCAGTTGGCACATATTCTTGGCATATGGTTGATACACTCCATTGATGATATCTTATGACATATTGTATGGTATTGATGTACATGGTTGATGTACATGGGTGTTGTGCATGGTTGGCACAAGATGTACATGGTTGATGTTTTTTTCATCATTCTCTATTCATTTTTTACATATATTTTTCTTCATGATGTATGGTATGGCACATTGAAGTGATTGAGATGACTATTGATGAAGAGCAATGACATGTCTACATGATTCCATAAATGATCGGTGTTGACATCAATGTTGGTATGGCCATCAATGCCAAAGGGGGAGATTGTTGGATCATGTTGTCATTGATGTCAAAGGAACAAAGTCTTGTCATAGTATATTGATGTAGTGATTGATGGATCATGGATTTTCATTGTTGTCAATGGATTGATGTCAAGTGGAGTCATAGTTATATGATGTCATGCATAGATGAAGATGGATCAATATGTTGTCATTGATATATGAGGCATAGATGGATTGATGCATAGATGAAGATGGATCGATGTGTTGTCATTGATATATGATGCATAGATGGATTGATGAATTAATGTATTGATCATTGGATCATGTGGGCATGCATGGAATCAATGACAAAGGGACAATGTCATAGTGATGTGTTGTCATGGGTTATTCCAATTGGATTGATGTAAAGATGACTCATTATTTTCTTGTCATGGTTTATAGGAAGTACAAATGGATGTGCTCCAAAGTGGTCCACTTATGGTGAAATCCTTCACGGGAAGACACTTTGTGGTTGATTCATCCTAGAAGTATGGTTAGAGAACCCAATATTAATTGTGGAATAATGAGATAAAGATCAGTGAATTTGTCAGTGAAACTATCCTAGATGGATAGTAATTGTCATGCCATTTCTGGTGGTATGTGTAACATCACATAACTCCTCACAGTTAGAAAGTTATGACCTTGTGAAGTTGGAGGACCCTCATGTGTTGTCTGTAAGCCCCAAAAAGTCAAGGTAGTCAAAGTGTTTGCAAAGAAGAAATTATTTAAATAATAAAGTGAAGTGATGAGTGTACTATAAGTCAAAGAGGATTATTTAAATAATAAAGTTAATGGAGAACTTAATAATTATGGAAAGTGGTTATAAGTGGGTTAACCCTAAAATAAGGAAAGTGGGTTAAGTGGACAAGTGGCTATGTGAACAAAGTGGCTAAGTGGAAAAAATTGGACAAAAGTGGCTATGTGGACAAAGTGGCTAAGTGGACAAAGTGGATATGTGGACAAAATGGCTAAGTGGATTCTTCTAAAGGAAGCTACTTGGAGAGTATAAATAAGAGAGCAAGGATATCTTGTCTAATCATATTTGTTGAGCATATTGAAGATCTATTATGGGTGAAAGTTTCATTGCAGGTACTCATGGATGCATCTAAGTTTCCATAAGTCTGAGATCTTGATGGTGAAAGTTTCGGAAGTTCAATAACCCTAGTTTATGAAGGAGTACGTGGGCTGTAATGAGCCAGAGCACGTACATATGTGGGCTATAGTGAGGTAGGACGCATACACACACAGGCTGAAGGAGATCAGAGCGCGTACAATTGGAGATATTCATGGAGACTTGAGTGAGAATTGGTGCTAGGTTCCTAAAGTCTGAAGCAAATTCCATATCGACATTCTATGGGCTTAGATATGTCATAGAAGATTTTGGTATGGTTACTTAGTTGTCTTGATGGATACTTTTTCTTCTTGTATGGTGAACACTTAAGGAATTCTTGGTATGGCTATTGTGATATGGTTATGTTGGTTGATTGACGGAGTGAGAAACACTCTTATGTTTCAGTACTGATATGGTTGCCATAGTATATTGGTTACTTAGAAATGATTAAGTAACATTCATATTGTATGGTTGAGGAGAATGAGTAAGTTGTTGGGAAGCATATATGTGTTGTGATTGGTTAAGGTATAGATTGGACAGTGAAAGGAATAAGTGGATGTGACATAAGCTGTAGAAGAATTGAGTTTTCATGGAGAGAGAAAACCCTAGTTCTTCAGAAGGCATACACAGGTTGCAGTGAGCCAGACCACATACATACATAGGCTACACTATTGGTAGGGTGCGTACATACACATGCTACACTACTAACAGGTCATGCACATGTTGACATATTGGTATTTGTTGAGGATTGAATCCTCTTCTCAGTTGGTGCTGAGTTGTGTAAGCTGAGTCTTGCATTGGGAGCTGGTGCTTTTGTGGAGTTGATACTCTTTTTAGTTATTGCTGATAAAACCCCAAGGATTGTAGTCCATAATAAAAAGAAAAATTGTAAATACATCTTGTGTTCTTTGTCTTCTTTCTGGTGATGACTTATTGATGATATATGTTGCTGATATATGTTTACATACAACTAGATATAAATTGACAGTAATAAGTGATGAGTAAATTGTGATTGCTAACTAAGGATTTTTTGTGAAAGGAATTGAAAAAGAGCCCTACAATGATTCACCCCCCCTCTCAGTGTGATCAATGTGTCTAACAATTTTGGGGGCTTCTAAATGACTCATGAGGGTTCTCCAACTTCACATGGCCATAACTCTCTAATCGTGAGGAATTATGTGACGTTCCACATACCATCGAAAATGGCATGACATGTACTATCCATCTAGAATATTCTTACCTGCAAATATCTAAAAAATTATACCATTATCCATCAAAAAAACTTGGGTCCATTACCCAAACCTTTGTGCTACCGAAATTCTCTATTGGACTTTCTTCAAGGGTTGACATCACTGACAACCAACCCAAATAATCAACAATCTCCCCCTTTGGAATTGATGGCAACACTCTGATGCGATACTGATGTCATATCACTCATGCTCCCCCTATGACCATCGCTCCCCCTGGAACCATGCCAATGTGATCTTTCTCCAAGAATTTACCTTTGCATCTGATAAATCTTGGCAATTGTTGGATCACACTTGATCATATTGAATATCTACAAGTTCCTGAGGTAACCAAAAGATATCTAAACTGAATTTCAGAGGGAAGGTGAAGTAAAGAAGGCCGAAATTCAAGGGAGGATAAATTATTTTGATGATTCTTTGACTTATAGTACACTCATCACTTCACTTTATTATTTACCTTCTAAAATCTCTTAAACCACTTTGACTACTTTGACCTTTTGGGGCTTCTAGATGACTCATGAGGGTTCTCCAACTTCATGTGGCCATAACTCTCTAATCGTGAGGAGTTATGTGGCATTCCACATACCACCGGAAATGGAATGACATGTACTATCCATCTATAATATTCTTACCTGAAAATATATCAAAACTCATACCATTATCTATCAAACAAACTTGGGTCCATTACCCAAACCTTTGTGCTACCGGAATTTGCTACCAAACTTTCTTCAAGGGTTGACATCAATGACAACCAACCCAAATAATCAACACTTTTTGGGTTGAGGGGTTGAAGCTTGTTTTCTTATTTTTCTATTGGAAATGGATTTAAACCCTTCAAATTTCTTTCAGTCATTGGTGAATTTCCTTGGGTAGTTCCAATTGAGAGACCATATTTGTGGAATCCATTGTATTTGAAGGGAAACTATTCATAATCCAAGAGATGGACATGAATCCAATGGTCAAATTGGATTTTGATTGCATATGGAAGTCCTCCTTTGAGATTTAACTCCACACAAAATCAAGCATAGGTGAACAAACATGATTTCAACTTAGCAATGCCTACCAACTTCCCAATATTCTTCCTCATGGCCTTGAGTGTTTTTTCCCCAAAGATGAAGGGGGAGATTGGAGAGTCTTATCCAAACTAGGGATGAGGATGTGGTCTCCTCTATCATATTAAAATATAAGGACCACCTATTGAGGTATATTCCAACCAAACTTATGAAACAAGGATTGTAATGAAAAATTATATTCTAGTCCCCTTTGAACTGAAAAATAAATCTAAAATATCATTTTCCATAGAAATACAATAGATTCCTCCTTTCATGAGGGGAACCATTGAGATTGAATCCATGACTCCATATATTTTAGGGTTTTTCATGCTCCCATAAGTTCATGACCATGATCACTTAATCCACACTAATTTATTTTACTTGTTAAATGGGTATCTCCCTCTCATCCATGAGGTAGAGCACTCACCATGACTCTTGCAAGGGAAATTGGGGTTCTAAAGGTTCTTAAGGTGAGTCTATCATGTTTCCAATCACATGTTGGTAGGGTCCTAGAGACTCTAAGTGTATCACATCTCAAACCAAAAAGGTATATAAGTATTTGCAGTAAAACCTATGATTGTGACTTATATATTTTGAGTATATCATGTTTCAAATAGTGAGGAGAATTTTAAATTATTCATTTTCACATCAACCAGGGTGAAAAGGGTTAAGTCATCATTTAATCTATCATGAAAGGAAGGAAATTTGTTTCACCTAGATCACTGATCAAAGTAATCATTGTATCCATTGCAAGCCCTCTAACCATAACTCTTACAAGATTGATCAAAGTTTGAAAGTATATATTTCAATTGCTCGAGTGACCATGAAGGGGATGAGTGATTCACCTTCACCTTGGCGAGTGTGATTAAGTTATGCAATAGGTAAGAAGTAGAGTTCAAGTGGTTAGGTGTTGTTAATTGAAATAAGAGGTCTAGGGGTCAAGTCACTAGGTGGGTTATGAGTGATATGTTAATACTCAATGTACTTGTTGTTCCAGAGGTTATACTTAAGGCTTGAAAGTATAAAGTCTAGGCATCCAAAAATGAGGGTGTATGATATAAAGAAAGGAAAAAAAAACTCTTTGGGGAAAATGAGCTATGGCTGATTTCTAAGTTGTCTTTGTCTAGCTTCCAATTGTTCCTGGATGCTAATGTCCTACTCAATGACTTCCCATGAACGTTTAAGTTCAACTCGGGTGGTAGCAGTTTTTAAGATGGTGTTAAAAAGAGTTAAAGCGATACTGGTCTGGTCTATGAGATCGGGTTTAATATTGGGCTGTCTCGTAACAGGTACTATCATAGAGGAAAAAGAGTTTTAAATATTTGTTCCTTTTTAGGTTGTTGTTTATATTTTAGATTATGTAAGAAAAATTCCCAAATTTTGAATTAATAGTATAACAAAATCAATGGTCGTTTCCCGTATCTAAGTTAAACTGAAAAACATGCATGGAATGAAAGAAAACATAAAGATGTGGAACAATGTGAGGCATCAACCAAGGAATAATCTCACTTTGTGACAGAAGAAGAAAATAGACAAGAAAAACTTTAATGAAGCATAAGATATAGAAATCTAAATAATTCACAGGTCTTGTACCTGCCGATAGCCGATACATAGGAATAACTGTAAATGATTAGATGACTAAAATAATCAATCACCACAGTAGATGTTGCACTAAATTGTAGCTAATAATTCATCAAAGATGTATAAGAGATGGTATTAGATATGAAATAATAGAAGAACACATAACTCAAATTTGACTGGATCTGGAGTCTTCGATTTGCATTTGTATTAATTCTGGAAAATGAAAAATTTCTCTGCTACAATCGGCCAAGAAAAAATCCCCCCCCCTTGATGTATCTTTCAAAATTGTATTTATACAAAGAAAATCATCAACCTTAGATGGTTGGTATTCTCCTAATCTCATAGGTGATAATAGTTATAGAATACAAAATTCGAACCGTTTTGCTTGGTTACTTTTTACTTTTCTACTAGTTGGAAAAAAATGAGCACACATGTGTTACTTCATCATTTATTTGAAATGCTTCCTTCACTCGGTCCCAAACACTCGACGCACTTGTCTAGAAACTGCACCAAAAGTCTGGAAGGTTCTGACATATCCTTTGATTCAAACACATATAACTTCCTTTGAATTTTGGGCATCATGTCTTCGATCTTTCCCTTGTCTTACTTTGTCGACTACAACTGTAGATTTGGCTTTATTAGCCACTTATCCATTTGGGTGGTGTCAAGCTGCTTCAATTGTGAAATCTCAAGCTGGGATTCATTCTAGCTCTCCTTGATAAGCAGTTGATGCCTTACAACATTGATCTGTCCTAATAGCTCAGGACAATCACCTTTGCCAATGCCCAATGTTTTTGTATCTAGCTGATCAAACACTTCTTCACATTCTTTCCTAACTTCTCTTGCCATTTTCCTGCTTTCAACAATATTGGTCTCCCATGTTTTTAACATGATGTCTCCCCTGATCTGTTCTTCTATAGTCAACTTTGGGATTGTTGGTACTTCCTCTCTAGCTGAAAATGCTACTGCCTTTTGAAAATCAGCGCGAGCTGCTGTGGCCTCTTTTTCTTTTAAAACAATGCTATCCAGTGAGTGGCTTACTTCCAGGAAGTAGTTTTGAACGATTTCTATTTTAGAAAGCATGTTTTTTTGTTATGCTTGTAGTTTCTCATTCACCTCTAGTGCTTGGGCTTGAAATGTTGTTATATTCACCACTTGTCCTTCAATGGACTTCAACTCAGCCTGTAGCTGTCTCACTAATTCCTCCTGCCGAATAACCTGTACTTAACTCATTTGTATCTGCTTGTTTGCTTCATCTAAACTAGACTTTAACAATTGCATTTCCTGTTTATCAGCAGTTTTTGTGTGTTCAACTCGCTGATTTACCTCCTCTCGAATATTATTTTCTGTGTGCCTTATTTGGTCCTTTAACTGAGCTATCATTTGATTTTTCTGTTTCATCCTTGTTTTCAGAGAGTCAACTGAGAATAAATTGGTCGTTGCCAAAGCTCCCATAGAGCTTGCTAATTCTGTGGCAAAATATTCCTCTTCTAGGTTCTGCCCATCTACGAGCACTCCGTGTTTCTTCACCATCATGCCTTCTCTCAGATGCATTTCCTTTTTTACTACAACCTTCCTCTTCCTACTGAAAAAGTAGTCGGAGGAAGGTATCTCTTCTCTAGAGATAGGAGTAAGGGCACTTACATATATGACTTCCAGATGGGGGGTCCCAAAAGTTGACTGTAAGGGAGTTAATGATGTAATAGGGCTGCTTGATTCTGAAGATTGAGTTTCTCCTGCTATTTTGGGGATATCAGCAGGGATAGTTGATGATGAAGGTGGAATTGTTTGACTCGACTTTGAAGGAGTCTCAGATTTGGAACTTGTTTCAGACCCTGGATCCTTTGATTGTGAAGCTTCTGCTTTTTGTGAAGACGCTTCAGTCTTCTCTGGATTTTCTTCTGCAGTCCCTTTATCATGAGCCTCTGATCCGAAACTTAGGGGAATACTTCCTTGAGCAGGAGGAGGGGTTGTTGATTCTCCCTATAGTATCTTCAGAAAACCACTTCATTTGTGCTTCTGGAAAGTCAGAAAGCTGGTCTGTAGGTCGGGTGATAATGCCTGAACTTTGTCTAATATTTCCTCATAGGTTCTGGCTCCCTTGAACATGTCTTTGCAGGGAGAAGCTTCATGTTCATACATTTTCATATTGCAATGAGCAAGATGATTTCCTACAATTTGATAAGGGTCATGTTTTCTGAGTTCAAGATCTACCAATTTGATAAGGGTCATGTTTTCTAAGTTCAAGATCTACCAATTTGATGTCTTCCAGTGCTACAATTTCAACCTTGGAATGACCAAAGTTAAGCAGTGAACACTTCCCAATCTGTACAGGAAAAAATGGCCAGAACTTCTTCTGAGATGCTTTAAATTCAGTGCCTATGCCACCTGTTATTATTTGGTGGGCCACCTCCCTACACACTAGTCTGTCGGGAAGGAACTTCAGAAGTGCGTGAGGAGGAATCAAGCACTTGAAAACCCTAACATAGGAGAAACCCTCTTCAATAAACCAATCTGCAATCACCTTGAGGTTTCCCACGATTTGCTCTGAAATACAAGGGGGTGCATGACCATACAAAATTTGGTGTAAAGGTATCACTAGGTAGTGACAGATTTCGTAAAAGAAATCTTTAACATTATCCTCCCATAGTTTAGAGTGATAAACATGAATGGGCTCCGCCCAGGCTGGGTTCCAGCTCTAATTCATCAAGGGGAAAGGAGTCATGTAACCGATAACATACATAACATCCATAATATATGCAGAGATGTAAAAGGATGCAAGGAGGCCTTTCGATTTTTCCATTTGGTACTCTGGAATCTCCTTAGTTAGATTATCTGATAAAATTTTACCCTAGTTGAAACTGTAACCCTTGGCTACTTCGTGTATAAGTGGCACCCATTCTGCAGGGAAATGGGTAGGGTTTTTCTTCCCAAAAATTCTACATAGCATCAAAGCTATATACACCATGTATTCATTTAAAGGAGTTGTGGCATAACTGCCATGGGTATCGACTCTAAATCTCACTGGAATTCCCCACCATTCTTTGATTATACCTGGATATGTTTGATCGAATTCTGTACACTCCTTTCTTTGAAATTCCTCTATGAATCTGAAATTATAAATGTATTTAGAAGTAGGGAGAAGTTTATACATTACTTGGATGTGCTCGGGTCTGAACGAGCCGACGATGACCCCTTGGCTGTTTAGAATGCTCCTTGTCTGAATGTCGATTTTATTTAAAGCCCATCCTATCATGTCATTATATGGCATGAGTCTCGGCCATGTGGCTATTTTATGAAGTTCAGACTCTGCTATGTCTCTGAGTTTATTTTTAGTCCTTTCATTTTCGAAATCGTCGGGACAATTCCTAATCTCATAGTCTAAGGTTTCAAAAATCTGCCTCCAGGATTTGACTAAACCCACAGCATGTGGCATAGTGTCGGATATAACATCTCCATCCGAATTCGAGCTTTCACCTACCTCCTCACTCTTCTTAGGTGCTTTTATGGGTGCCATGATGTTTGTGATAAAATGAAAACCTGTTGCAGAGAAGAAATGTGTGAGTTCTTCTGAGTGTAACTCGCTCTTAGTCTGAGAGTAAGAATGAAATTCAAAATAACAAACCTTTATTTACCTTTAACCTGTCTTAAATTTAGCGTACCGATAAAGGTGATAAAAATTAAATGCTTTAATGGGGATGGTACACCTGTAGATACACACTTTATGTCAAAAATATCTCCATTAATCCGTTATAGATATTGCCACATATCGATGATTTAGAACTAAGATTTTGAAAGGGAATTCATCGAAAACTCCCGAATAGCGAAACGCGAAAAGTTATTTAATACCCTTAATGATTATTTTAAAATTAAGTTAATTACGTTTAAGAGCTTAATTCTTTCGGGACTTTGTGTTTCAAAATTTTGAGCATCATGTCCCCAAGAGGTATGACACAAGTAAATACTAGATTGTGAAACCACGATGGGATTTATTTAGGCGCTAACCACTTGTTTTAACCCTTTAATTAATCGTGATTAGGGGTTAGTCTTTGGTTTTCGTGGACTGGAGTATTGGGACTCTGACGACTCTTTAACACAAGAAATCCTGAATCATGAAATCGCGATGGGATTTATTATCATTAAACCTTCTTACTTCTTAATAAACATAGCATTATCTTTTAAGAATTTCGCGACTTCAGGAATCAGGGTTTAAGGAGACTCAAGGTCGACTCTTTGATTTCCCGAATTTCGACTGATTAACGATCTGTTAAGTATGTTTTAAACCTTAATTAATCATGATTAAAAGGTATTTCGTGAAAAGTGCGTCGGGACATTTGAAATGCTGCTTAAGTTGAGATGGTCGAAAAAGAACATGTGAAAGGCTTAGAAAGTCGTTAACATTTTTTATTATTACTTTAAAATCCATTCAATTATTTTTAAACAATCACTTTTTTGAGACTTCGGTACCGGGACTTTGGGGTTGACATTAAAAAACACACTTTGTGAATAGCCGAACCCTGAAACCCAAAAATCCTGAAAGACCTTTTGACTCCTTTTTAGAACTAAGGGCGACTCTGTAACGAGAGAAAAAGGAGATTTGGATTTAGAGAAGAAAAATGAACTTTTTTTCAACAGTACCCATCGAGTTAGATGTACTATAGTCTATGATGATGGTTTACCCAGATTACCACTTGTTAATGGAAGTGAAGTTAGATTTCCAATACATAGTTTACATGGAGTAAAACATAAAAATGAGAGTCCCACAGTGGTATACTCTATCCCTCTATTGGCTACCAAAAGGAGAATGCACACCCATTAGGCATATGTATTATTATTCATAAAGGAATCAATTAGAGAAGAAAAAATATTCCTTAATATTATGAAAGCATGGGAAGAATCCTCATGCCAACAACTAAACAAAGAGAAGTTCCTCGATATGACATTAAGGATAAAGAAAAAATCAACAAAATTCTTGGCTTTCATATGATTCATCTATCAACCCTTCAAGTGTATAGATTCTCTTAGAGGGAAAATTTTATAAAACCAAAATATGGAAAAAAGAAGGATGAAAGTCAAAATCAAATATCACATGTATATATCTCTCTTTGGAAGGGAGACTTCTCTTCACAAAATCAATCCTTTTAGCAATTTTTTCCTTTAATATTTGGAAGGAGTTATGAAAATTTTCCACTATAAAAGAGAAAAAAAAGAGAAGAAATGACATATAATCACCTTTAAATTAGGAGACTTGTAATATTTAATCGATATTTCAATGACCATTTTTATTGACATGTCCTCTCTATCGCTACAATGATGGATTATAATATTATTTTGAGATATAAATACCTAGGGTAGCCTCACTGAAATTTTTTTCAAGAAAAACAATTGGCCAAAAGGTTATATATCCTAGAATGGGATATTACAAAGTAGTTGATTGTCTCAACCTACAATTACAACATTACTCATTGTGATCACATCTAAGGTCATAATTTTCCTCTCTTTACCCCTTTGATCTAGATTCTAGATAGACTTGCAATGATATTTTCCAAGACCACCAAGGTACTTACTATTACCTATTTGATAAGATACTTTATGAACTTGGACACCTCTATGTGCCCTATGGAATGAATCACAACCAAATAATTTGGAAGGAACATTAATCCAATTCAATGAGTTGATTTTGCATTAGCAAGACTCTTGTTTCACTCTAGAACACTTCTACTTGTTGAACATGCATCATAACATTGAGGTGTGCATAAAATTGTATTTTATGTAACATTTCCAAGCCTACAAATTTCAATATTAGTCTATAGACACCTTTACCAATTACAACTAGGCCTTGGGAGTCTATAAACATGGATTTCCTCTTAGAGCTATGCATGATGAAGAATCAAACTTATTCAGTGTTTGTTGTTATGGATTGCTTCTCAAACATGGCCTTCATGGTTACATGTAATAAGGATACCATTTCTCTTGAGATTACCAAGATCTTATTCAATCATGTGCAAATCTACTTTAGGGTTTGATCCGTCAGGATTTTTCGAAATGACTATGGTTGA
>ML793378.1:215725-251340 GCA_009831015.1 Picea engelmannii | reverse complement strand
ACCATTGATTCAAAGATCACTTCAAACAATAAATTAATGTGGTCTCAGTTGGCCATTCAAAGTGATCACGTGATGTCCATCAAGTGATGGCATCTCCTACATTCATGGCACCAATGAAATATCTATAATGGTATTGGCATAAATTCCACCACCTAGAGAAATATTACAATACTCTATATTGCTTCCTTAGATGCAATAACTTTTCATCCTCCATCCTCCCATCTTGACATTTCCAAGGTCACCTACAATGCATTTTGGTCGCTTGCTACTCAAAACCTTCCATTGGTCCTTGTTATGTAATTTTGTTTTGTCCCTACTCCCCATTTATAGGGTTCCTCTGACTTTTCATTTCCTTTGGCCCTTGATCTTATTTTCCATCAATAAACCATTATGCATTTCCTTTAAACTACTACCTAGCTACCATGCATTATTGGTATCTGTTGTTGACTATCTTTATCCTTATTGCATTACATTTACTTTAGCCACATGCTCCACATTTCTTTTAGTCCTTGCTCTACATTTTCTTTTCTTTTTCTCTGCATCTCATTTGGTGTCTTCTTTGGATTTCTTGAAGGCCAACATTTGAACATACATCCGTCCCTTGAAGCTGTAACATACCCCCTCGGCCACCAACAGGCCGGGGAATGTCACTACTCAGACACTTAACTTAGTTCTGACAACATATTGTAACAACCCAGTATTCAACTGAGCTATGTCACATACTTTTTTTTCTCTTTAAATACATATATATACACACAGGCATACATGCATATTGAACTACATGCAATTAAATGATGCAGGAGCATCGCTCACTCATCAAGTGAGCCAACACATTTAGAGGAAACAGCTGGATAGCGCCAGCACACAAATTTTGAAATGCTTTGGAAAGTTGTTGCGCCGCCCTTTAGATGAAGGCATTCATAAGGAGCGCACTATGTATATTGTAAATGGACCGTGAGCCTTTAAGCTCACGTCCTTAGGTAGCTGAGGCATTTAATAGTTTTAATGCTGTTAGATAGGAATTTATTGTAGATTTGATAGTTGTAGAATTCGAGAGGGCAAACGGAATATAGGCACCCTCCTTTGTACATTGTAACATTAGCAATTATCAAACAGGAGCAAGAGAAGAGCATAGCAGAGAACTTGTGAAGAACACCCATGTACAGATTGAATTAATAGAAGGATGTCTTTGATTCACTTTCATGGTTTATGTTGTTTCTCTGTATGATGTTGCTTATGTGTTCCTGAATGTTCTGATTCCTTTGTGTGCATTTGCTTTGAGTATGTTGTGCATGTGATTTCAGAGGGTTACTGAAGTCTGAGAGAGAGGAAAATGAGTTTCAATTGTTTCTCTGTCTGAGCCAGGAGATTCCTGCATAGAGTGCAGTGAAATTCATCTGCATAGAGTGCGTTGATGAGGCTAGACAGATAAACTCTTATTCTCATCTGCCCAGAAGTTGAATTGGGTTGTTCGAGCCGTGCAGAAGAAGTGCAGGTCGAACCTGAAGTTTCAGCCGCTAGTTTGAGCAAAGGAAGGCACAGACTACTGTTGCTGGAAGTGCACAGAGTCCAAAAGTTCCAACACTTGGAGAGTGATTGGACGTCGAGCGCAACGAGTGTGCCAACCTTCAGTTGAAGGAGTGGGAGGAATTAAGCTCAGGAGAGATAGTTCCATTGTGGACACTGTAGGAATAGACCCAGGAGGGGTTCGAACAGAAACGACGCTTTGGAGCAGGAGGAATCTCTAAGGTGGAGAATTGACGGCCAGGGTTCGTAGGCGAAGCTCGCGAAATCCCGTTGATCGTTGGATCGTGGGGAAGCTGTAGGGAAGTTAACCTGTAGGCGCAGGAAGGATCAAAGCCCATCGGGGTTCGGTATTTGGCGTTTGACGAGGTGAGGCGCAGACTCGTTGAAATTGCGAGTCGCGATTTCCCGAGTTATTCAGAGTTGTCGATCATCATAGGGACACGTGGCATCAGATCCCAGTATATCGAGGTCCGGCGTTCGGGGTTTTCGACATCAAGGAAAACTTGCATCGTGGATTCGTGATCCGCGAAATCTCGAAGGTGACGTGGCAGTGTAGGACCACAGGTACGAGTGGAGTCCAGGTGGCATTGTATCGGAAGATCGGCACCTCGGGACTCGGAGTTTGGAAGGTCAGATTTTGACATCGCAAGCACCAATTTCCCGATAGGGAAATCCCCGACGGGAGGGGAAAGCGTTGACCCATTGACCCATCGGGGTTCAGGGTTTTAAATTTCCTGTGAACTGTGCTCACGGGAACCGCAAATTCTCGAATCGTGATTTCCTGATTTACGCAAGTGGGGAGATCATCGAAGGAGTTAGTTGTGGGTATTAAAAACTCCCGAGAGGAGTTGAAAGAGTCTTTAACTCTTCGGGCCTGTGTGAAAGAAGGTCCTGGTGGGAGCGGGTTGTCGACGAGGGCAGCTTGCGTCAGAGTGGTATTAGAGCGGGAGAAGAGTTCTCTTTGTTCCGGTAGCAGAGAGAAGCGGATTACACCATGCCGCCTAGAAGAGAAAGGCAGTCACCTGATCAAGAAGACAGGGATGCCCGAAGAAGGGGTAGGCCAGCAGGAAACCTGGAAATGGAGCGCCAGATGCGAGATCTCCGAGCAAGGCTTGAGGAGATGGAAACTGCCCAGAGACGCGAAGCTGGTGCAGTAGAGTTTAGTGATTCCGAAGTGGAAGAAGAAGCTGGACACGAGGCAGAAGAGGTCTCAGCAGAAGATGCCTCAACTGAATGGTTGATTAGACCCATCGCCAGAATGAGCTCAAAGAAAAAAATGGACATTCCCATCTATGAGGGGAGTCTAAATGAAGAAGAGTTGCTGGATTGGATCCGAGCACTCGATACCTACTTCGATTATGAGGATATCGAAGAGGACAAGAAGCTAAGGCATGCAGTTACCAAGTTGAAAGGACATGCAGCCTTATGGTGGGATGAGTTGCAGGCTGATAGGCGCTACAAAGGAAAACAAAATATTAAGAGATGGGACAGGATGATTGCTAAGATGAAAGCAAAATTCATCCCCAAAGATTATCAGATCACTCTGTTCAGGCGAATGCAGAACCTAAGACAGAAGCTGATGATGGTGAAGGAATACACCGAGGAATTTTATAGGCTCAACATTCGAGCAGGTCATCGGGAGAGCGATGATGAAAAGGTGGCGAGATCTTCTGAATGGGTTGAGGTATGACATTCAGGATGAATTGAGCATGGTTACCATTCGAACAGTTGAGGATGAGTACCAGATGGCTCTAAAAGCCGAAGAAAAGATGAGCCGAAAGCAGGGACAGCGAGGGCGAGCCAGAAGTCAGCCCAAAGGCAAGGTGGTTGCCCAAGAAAGAACTCAGAAGCCCAAGGAGGAATGGCAGAAACCTCAGGGTAAGGTTGAGAGAGGTGGAACCTAACAACAGAGGCAGCAATATGCTGAGCCGAGGAGACAGCATACAGAGCAGAGTGGTAGTTATGCTGACGCAAACACTTTTCCTCATACCAGAGGTAGGGGAAGAGGACGAGGAGGAATAATCACATGTTTTACATGTGGAAAGGACGGACACAAATCTGTTGATCATCCAGACAGGAAAGTGGACAGAGGAGAAACTCACATCACTGAGGCGCAGAGGTGTGATGTTGAGAATGAAGATGCAGATAGCGGAAGATCGCTAGGAATACATAAAATCCTTTTGACACCTGAGAAAGAGGTGGAAAGCTCAGTGCAGAGGAGCATACTGTTCAGAACGGCTTGTACAGTCAAGGCCAGAAAATGCAAGGTCATAGTTGACAGTGGGAGCACCGATAATATCGTTTCATCCGAGATGGTGGAAAAGCTGGAGCTGGAAAAAACTAAGCACCCGAGTCCATATAAATTCTTGTGGTTACAAAAAGGACACCGAGTAAGTGTCACTAAACGATGCTTAGTTAAATTCAAGATTGGGAATTACCATGATGAGATTCTGTGTGATGTCATTCCCATGGATGTATGTCATATATTGCTGGGTAGACCATGGAAGTATGACCGAAATGTAGTTCATGATGGAAGGATGAACACATACACTTTGGAAAAGGATGGGAGAACCCATAAATTTCTTCCGATAAAGGATAAGGAAGTGAAGCCGGAGGTAAACATCATAATACTTCTCATGAGTGGGAAGGAACTTCTCATAGAGATGGAGAAGAATGAAGATCCATAGTTCTTTATTGTCAGGAAGCCGAGAATTGTCCTGACAAGCACAAGAGTGGATGACTTACCAGATGAGATTCAGGAACTGTTGGGAGAGTTCGCTGATATCATCATGGACGAACTACCTCGTTCGTTGCCACCGATGAGGAGTGTGAGTCACCATATTGACCTCATACCTAGAGCAAGTCTGTCGAATAAGGAAACATACAGGTTGACACCACAAGAAAATGAGGAAGTCAAAAGGCAGGTACATAATCTGTTGGATAAAGGACTGGTCAGAGAGAGCCTGAGTCTGTGTGTTGTTTCGACAGTACTAAGTCCGAAGAAGGATGGAGGCTGGAGGATGTGTACAGACTCTAGAGCGATAAATAAAATCACCATCAGATACAGATTTCCACTGCCGAGGATGGATGATCTGATGGATTACCTAAGTGGGGCAAATTATTTTTCAAAGATTGATCTGAAGAGCGGATATCATCAGATTCACATGAGAGAGGGAGATGAATGGAATACAACATTCAAAACAAATGAGGGTTTGTACGAATGTCTTTTCATGTCGTTTGGTTTGACAAACACGCCGAGCACATTCATGAGGCTGATGAATAAAGTCCGGAGGGAATTCATTGGCAAATTTGTGGTTGTATATCTGGATGACATATTGATTTTCAGCAAGACCAAAGCTGAACATTTGAAACATTTAGCCATTGTGATGAGGAAGCTACATCAGGAGAAGTTGTTGATCAACATGAAGAAGTGTTCCTTCATGCAGGCATAACTCATTTATTTGGGTTTTGTGATTTCGGCGAATGAGTTGAAAATGGATCTTGAAAAGCTAGAAGTGATCAAGAATTGGCCATCACCGAGAAATGTTTTCGAGGTGAGGAGCTTCCATGGTTTGGCTAGTTTCTACAGAAAATTCATTCGGAATTTCAGTGGAATTAGTGCAACGATGATGGACACGGTGAAGAAGCGGCATAAATTTTTTCATTGGACAGCAGAGGTTGAGAGGAGCTTCAATCTGTTGAAGCGGAAGATAACAGAGCAACCAATTCTGGTTTTGCCTGATTTCCAGAAGACATTTCAAGTGAAATGTGATGCAAGCAGATATGCTGTAGGAGGGGTCTTGAGTTAAGATGACAGGCCAGTGGCATATTTCAGCGAGAAACTGGATGATGCAAAGCTGAAATACTCCACGCATGATAAGGAGTTTTATGCCATCATACAGGCATTGAAAAAGTGGAGGCATTACTTGATACCCAAAGAATTCGTTTTGTACAGCGATAACCATGCATTGCAGTCTATAAGTCAACAAGAGAAGTTGAACCAGAAGCATTCAAAATGGGTAGAGTACATGCAGAATTTTACATTTGTAATCAAACACATTTCAGGAACTGCTAACAAAGTGGCTGATGCTTTGAGCAGGAAATTTTTATTGTTGCAGGAGTTCAGAGTCAAAACCTTGGGTTTTGGAAATTTGAAGGACATGTATGCCGGAGATGCAGACTTTGGAGAAGCGTACGAGGCAGCTGAGAATCCAGTTCTCAGGGATTGGAGCCCATGGATAGATTTCATAATCCAGGAAGGGTTGTTGTTTAGAGGCAATCAGTTGTGCATTCCGAATTGCTCCATGATGGAGAATTTGGTGAAGGAGAAGCACAGTGGAGGCTTAGCAGGTCATTTTGGACATGACAAAACATTCGCCAAGACGAGCGAATCGTATTATTGGCCAGGAATGCAAGCAGAGGTAAAGAGGTTTGTTGACAGGTGTCAGATATGTCAACATTTAAAGGGCCGGAAGCAGAATGCCGGTTTTTATCATCCTTTTCCCATACCCGAGAGGCCATGGGAGGCGATCAGCATGGATTTTGTTCTGGGGTTGCCAAGAATGCAGAGAGGTGTTGATTCCATCTTTGTGGTGGTGGACAAGTTTTCGAAGATGGCGCATTTTATTCCGTGTCAGAAGACCAGCGATGTGACACACATTGCAAACTTGTTTTTTAAAGAAATCATCAGACTGCATGGATTGCCAAGAAGTATAGTCTCGGACAGGGATACCAAATTCATAGGTCATTTTTGGAGGACGCTATGGAAGAAGCTGGGAACTAACTTAGCGTTTAGTTCAGCTTACCATCCTCAGACGAATGGGCAAATAGAGGTGGTGAACAGAAGTCTGGGGGATCTATTGAGAAGCTTGGTGACAGAGAACCACAACAGTTGGGATCAGATATTACCACAAGCAGAGTTCGCATACAACAATTCGGTGAATCGGAGTACAGGAAAAAGTCCATTCCATATTTTGTATGGGACACAGCCGAGGGGAGTATCTGAGCTCAGGGAGTCAGAACCGGCTTCGACTAGCAGTGCGAGCGCTGAAGAGTTCACTGAAGCCATGAGAGAACTTCACACGAAGGTGAAGCAGTAGTTGCAGGACTCAAATCAGGAGTATAAGCGCAGAGCCGGTCAGTGGAAGAGACAACTTCAGTTTGAAGTTGGGGATATGGTTCTGGCACACTTAAGGAAAGAAAGGTTCCCAAGGGGAACATATAACAAGCTCAAGATGAAGAAGATTGGGCCATGCAAAGTCCTGAAGAAATTCGGGGAGAATGCATATGAAATTGAGTTGCCAGGGGGCATCGGGATATCTCCGATATTCAATGTTTCGGATTTATTCCCATACAGGGCTAGAGAAGCAGGCACTGGAACTGAGGAACCAGTGGTCCGGTGGTAGAAACAATTACCAGTTGCATAGAAACTGCAGATGGAGTGCATACTGGACAAGTGAGTGGGAAAAAAGACCAAAAGGAAGCAGTATTTTGAATACCTGGTGAAATGGAAGAATCACCCAGTGGAAGATGCCAGCTGGGAGACTGAAGCAGTGATACAAAAGCATGGACACACCGTGCAGGAGCTCATGGACAGGAGCCCATGAAAATTTTTGAGCCGAGGAGTATGATGCAGGAGCATCTCTCACTCATCAAGCGAGCCAACACATTTAGAGGAAACAGCTGGATAGCGCCAGCACACAAATTTTGAAATGCTTTGGAAAGTTGTTGCGTCGCCCTTTAGATGAAGGCATTCATAAGGAATGCACTATGTATATTGTAAATGGACTGTGAGCCTTTAAGCTCACGTCCTTAAGTAGCTGAGGCATTTAATAGTTTTAATGTTGTTAGATAGGAATTTATTGTAGATTTGATAGTTGTAGAATTCGAGAGGGAAAATGGAATATAGGCACCCTCCTTTGTACATTGTAACGTTAGCAATTATCAAACAGGAGCAAGAGAAGAGCAGAGCAGAGAACTTGTGAAGAACACCCATGTACAGATTGAATTAATAGAAGGAAGTCTTTGATTCACTTTCATGGTTTGTGTTGTTTCTCTGTATGATGTTGCTTATGTGTTCCTGAATGTTGAGATTCCTTTGTATGCATTTGCTTTGAGTATGTTGTGCATGTGATTTTAGAGGGTTACTGAAGTCTAAGAGAGAGAAAAATGAGTTTCAATTGTTTCTCTGTATGAGCTAGGAGATTCCTGCATAGAGTGCAGTGAAATTCATCTGCATAGAGTGCATTGATGAGGCTAGACAGATAAACTCTTATTCTCATCTGCCCAGAAGTTGAATTGGGTTGTTCGAGCTGTGCAGAAGAAGTGCAGGTCGAACCTAAAGTTTCAGCCGCTATTTTGAGCAATGGAAGGCACAGACTACTATTGCTGGAAGTGCACAGAGTCTAGAAGTTCCAACACTTGGAGAGTGATTAGACGCTGAGCGCAAGGAGTGCGCCAACCTTCAGTTGAAGGAGTGGGAGGAATTAAGCTTTGGAGAGATAGTTCTGTTGTGGACACTGTAGGAATAGACCCAGGAGGGATTCAAACAGAAACGGTGCTTTGGAGCAGGAGGAATCTCTAAGGTGGAGAATTGACGGCCAGGGTTCGTAGGCGAAGCTCGCGAAATACCGTTGATCGTTGGATCATGGGGAAGCTGTAGGGAAGTTAACCCGTAGGCGCAGGAAGGATCAAAGCCCATCGGGGTTCGGCATTCGGCGTATGACGAGGTGAGGCACAGACTCGTTGAAATCGTGAGTCAGGATTTCCTGAGTTATTCAGAGTTGTCGATCATCATAGGGACACGTGGCATCAGATCCCAGTATATCGGGGTCCGGCGTTCAGGGTTTTCGACATCAAGGAAAACTTGCATCGTGGATTCGTGATCCGCGAAATCCCAAAGGTGACGTGGCAGTGTAGGACCACAGGTACGAGTGGAGTCCAGGTGGCATTGTATCGGAAGATTGGCACCTCGGGACTCAGAGTTTGGAAGGTCATATTTTGACATCGCAAGCACCGATTTCCCAATAGGGAAATCCCCGACGGGAGGGGAAAGCGTTGACCCACTAACCCATAAGGGTTCAGGGTTTTAAATTGCATGTGAACTGTGCTCACGGGAACCGCGAATTCCTGAATCGTAATTTCCCGATTTGCGCGAGTGGGGAGATCACCCAAGGAGTTAGCTGTGGGTATTAAGAACTCCCAAGAGGAGTTGAAAGAGTCTTTAACTCTTCGGGCATATGTGAAAGAAGGTCCTGGTGGGAGCGGGTTGTCGACGAGGGCAGCTTGCATCATTAAACATATACATACAATGCTCTAGCGGAAGCTTCACATATAAAGCATAAACAAACAGTCAGATTCTGTAAATACATAAATTTCAGGATGAATTAATAGTAAACACAGACATGCAGCATACATAGGGGTATACCCTTAAACATAAGGATAGTTATGATCACACGTGCAATAAAACCCATAAAATAGCACATAAATGACAATGCAGCATATAAATTCTTCACATAACTGGTACTTACCTTGGTAGGAATGTCACCAACTGTGTCCAGACCGTCCACGAACCTTCGAGCCTTAGACTACACTGTTCATCACTCTCAATAGTGAGTAACCCCTCAGTTGGGACTAGACTCCACCCGGGTAATGGATTCCTAACCAGGCTAAAGGTACACAATCAACTGGAAGGACTCCCTCTTAGGTGTTCACTCAACCACAGCCTACAACCTCTCCTTCCCCACATTCCTGTCCCACCCAAGGAAGTGTGCCCCTTCTCTGCTCAATAGTCCTTCGACTGCCCCACTTCCCTTCCAGGGCTTCAGCAACATGCCAGACCGGAAGTCTCAGAGCGTTGTAGCCACAATTTAGAACCTTCAAGAAATCGATCCCCAACAATTCTCTCATTGAGAGAATTGCTCACGGGCCTCAAAACCGGCCTCTTCAATCTCTCTCCCAAGATGACAGGTACACCAAAAGGAATGGTTATCGATCTGGTCTAGGTACGGTGGTAGGAAGATAGGAGGATAGCTCAAGGACTGATGGAATGTATCACGGATATTGGTTTTTTGGTCGAAGGAAAAATGGTAAGATTCTCAACAATTCTTCCACCCCTCTCTTACCCCCCACAATGGTCGATCCCCCAAAAGGAAATAAGTCTCAGAAATAAGTATGCATGTCTCCAACTTGACACTTGTCATGTTGGAAGCTACTCTGATACACTTGTCACCTACTTTAGGACTTAGGATAAATTTATTATCCGTACTTTATGGTTTTAAGAAATATTAATATATTATTTCTTTTCGACTTTAAGCTCTCTAGCTTAGCCCTGGTCTTAACTTTAGGCGCTCCCTATCCCTATCCCTATTTGGTGGAATCTAGTCCCCCTTCTCTCTTATCATGGTCGATCTGTGCACAACGATGTATTTTATATTAATCATGAGACATATACAAAATAGGAGCACTAGCCTTTAACATCTAGGTGCTCTGGCCTAATTCCAAAACATAAGTATTATGGCTTATAATACTGGCTCACCAGCCTATAATGCATATCATATACATAAAGGTTCATTGACCTTAATATTACACACACTTTAGTTACTGTGCGTGGTATCCACTAACCTCAAGGTTGCACGCTCTTTAGTTACTGCGCGCGGTATCTATAAATGTGCACACTACATCACTTTACTGCACAATATATGCGCACACCATGCCATGAAAGGTTTATTACAAAAATGATGTCTAAACAACTCACTAGATTAAATATTCTTGGATTACATCTTCATTTTGGTTCGGCTGAGGGATATTACAATCCCCTCCCCTTATTTATGCACTGTCCTTAGTGCATCATGTACGCATATACAACAAAATTTTCAATTTTTTTTCAAAAAGATGTGGGTATTCTGCTCGCATTGCATCCTCATGCTCCCAAGTAGCATCTTCAGGTCCGTACCAAGTCCATTGGACCTTTACAAGCCCTATGGATTGATTCTGGAGTTGTTTAATTTTCTGGTCCAAAATGCGCACCGAATGTACTTGGAAAGCGCCTTCTTGCTTCACGTGAATAACATTCCAATCAATAACATGATTAACATCAGGTATGTATTTCTTTAGCAATGATACATGGAATACATTATGAATAGACATAGATGTAGGAAATGCAATCATATAAGCAACTGGACCAATCCTATCTAGGATTTCAAATGGTCCACAAAATCTGTCTGCCAACTTGGCACAGCTTCCCAGCTTCAGAGAACTCATGTTAGCTTTCACTTTCAGGAAAACATGATCACCCACTTTGAATTCTCTATGGATTCTGTTTTTATCAGCGTAACTTGTCTATCTGTCTTGGGGAGATTTGAAATTTTACTTAATTTTTAACATTTGGTCCTTCATCTCTTTGAGCAACTCTGGCCCGACTACTATTCTATCAACTAGGTTATCCCAGCTTACTAGAGTATTTCACCTTCTATCGTAAAGTGTTTCAAATGGCTTCATCTTGAATGATGCTTGATACCCATTATTGTAAGCGAATTCTACTAAATGTAGGTAGTCTTCCCATTTTGATAGTTTATCCATCACATACATTCTCAACATATCTTTTATCACTCTATTCACCTTCTTTGTCTATCCATTAGACTCAGGATGGTAAGTTGTACTAAAGTTCAGATTTGTTCTGAATCCTTTGAACAATCCTTTCCAAAAATTCGAGGTGAATTTCGAGTCTCTGTCAGACACAATCGTTTTAGGAATTCTGTGCAATCATGCCACTTCCTTCGTGAAAATATCAACGACATTTTATTCCTTGTGAGCAGTATTTAGTGGAATAACATGGGCATCTTTTGTAATATTTTCCACCACCACCATAATCAAATCATGTAGCTTGCATGTTCTGGGCAATCCCGTAATAAAATCCATTGTTACCACTTCCCACTTCCATTCAGGAATGGGAAAAGGTTGCAGCAATCCTGTCGGGTGCCTATGTTCTTCTTTAACTTTCTGGCATTCCATACATCTTGCGATGTATCTTCTATCTCTCTCTTCATACCTGGCCAAAAGTATTAGCTCTTGACCACTGCTACGGTTTCCTGATATCCAGGGTGCCCTACATAAGTAACATTATGCATCTCATGCAAAATTATACGTTTCAAGTCCTAGACATTTGGTACAAAACTTATGTTCTTGTGCAACAATATTCCATCTACTCCCAACTTATAAATATCCATCTTCTGTGGTGTCTTGCCTTGCTGTAATTTTGCTATCAATTCTTTGTATTGCAAGTCTGTATTTGCAGCCTCCATAATTTTCCTTTTAACCTCAGTATGGTACATGCTGATGGTTGTAGCACATAGTTCATGCACCCTCCTACTGAGTGCATCAACCACTTTATTTTCTTTTCCCTTGATATGCTTTATATCAAAGTCATATTCGCTTAGAAATTCTACCCATCTTCTTTGCCTAGCATTTAGATTTGGCTGATCAAATAAATATTTCAAACCATTTTGGTATGTTCTTATCTCAAACCTTTTCCCCATGAGGTAGTGTCTCCATTTCCTTAGGGCATGCACTATGGCTGCCAACTCCAAATCATGAGTGACATAGTTTCTTTCATGCTCCTTCAACTTCCTTGATTCATAACATATCACAAATCCATTTTCATTGAGGACTCCACCAAGTCCTTCATTACATGCATATGTGCATACAATGAAATCCTCATTTGGGTCTGCAATCCTTAGTATTGGAACACTTGTCAATAATTGTTTCAAATGTTGGAAACTCCTTTCACAGTCTGATGTCCACTGAAACTACATACCCTTTCTTTGCAAGGAAGTGATTGGGTGTGCTATCTTTGAGAATCCTCCAGTGAATCTCCTATAGTAGCCTACAAGGCCCATGAATGATCTGACCTCTGTCACATTGTTTGGTGCCGACCATTCTCTAATGGATTCTATCTTCTCAAGATTTACTGCTATCCCATCCTTTGAGATGATATGCCCCAAATAATGATTTTTTTTCTGATAAAATGAGCACTTTCTCAATTTGGCATACATCTGATGCTCCCTTAATACTTGCAACACCATCCTCAAATGATGTTCATGATCTTCCTTTGACTTAGAGTACATAAGAATGTCATCCAAAAAGACAATGACAAAATTGTCTAAATATTCTCGGAAAACACCATTCATTAACCACATGAAAACAACTGGTGCATTTGACAACCCAAATGGCACCATTGTGAACTC
Organism: Picea engelmannii; assembly: GCA_009831015.1. NCBI lineage: Eukaryota > Viridiplantae > Streptophyta > Pinopsida > Pinales > Pinaceae > Picea > Picea engelmannii. The sequence continues at coordinate 238,570 of ML793378.1, read as the reverse complement.
ATAATGACCATACCTTGTCCTGAAGGCGATCTTGTTGATATCTTCCTCCTTAATTCTTACCTAATGGTATCCTGATCTGAGATCTATATTTGAAAAGATCTTTGCATCCTTCAATTGATCAAAAAGATCATTGATCCTTGCCATAGGATACTTGTTCTTTACAGTCACTTTATTCAACTGTCTGAAATCAATCTACAATCTTAACGTTCCATCTTTATTTTTCACAAACAAGATTGGGGCACCCCAAGGTGATACACTTGGGTGTATATACCCCTTTTTCAGAAGTTCTTCAAGCTACATTTGCAACTCCTTCAATTCTGGTGTACTCATTTTGTAAGGAGTCTTTGACATGGGAGCTTCTCCTGGTGTCAGATTTATAGAAAAATCAATGTCTCTCTTTGGGGGTAGTCCTGGTACTTCCTTGAATACATATAAAAACTCTTTCAGGACTGCATAATCCTCCAAATTTGGCACCTTGTCTTTAGGTGTATCCTCCATATGAGCTGCAAATATTTGACATCCTCTTCTATAACATTTCTTCAACTGCAATGCTTAAATTTATCTAACGGTTATTGCCCTGGGAATTCCCTACACTTTCCTTTGGTTCCCTTGTTCATCCAAGTAAGTGAATTCTTTGTTATGACAATCCAATAGAGCATGATGTGGGTCCAACCAATCCATCCCAATTAAACAGTCATAGGAACCTAAAGGTAAGATGTTCAAATATGCCTTGGTGTTCAGTCTGTTCATGTCCATGAGACATTAATTAACCATCTCATTAACCTTTCTTTTGGTTCCTGTAGCCAGTTCTACCAACCAAGATTTTCCATGCTTTCTTCTTGGCAATTGTAAACTTTATACCAGCTTAGGATCTATATAACTATGACTAGCTCCTGAATCAATTAAAATAGTAATGGTTTGGTTGCTAATCATACCTTCCACTTCTATCATGTGTGAATGATATTCTGCTTGCTTGTTATCCAGGGATGCATAGATCCTTGGCACTTTTCTGCCCATGTCCTCCACTATTTCAACTTGTTGTACATTATAAACAGTCCTTCCTTTTTCACCTCTTTGAGGAAAATCTATGAATCTATGATCTCATTTACAACCCCAACATTGAATAGGTGGTTGCCTTAGCCTTTGGCCTTCTTCCTCTATCGTTTTGGGATCTTTAGGAATTTTTGGTCCCTGTGGACTATTTCTGAAGAATGGTGATTTAAATCCTTTCTTCCTCTGATCCACCTTGAACTTATTTTTTTCTTCCCAATCTTTTTGTAAAGTTGGCCTTGCTTTCTGTTCATCATATAGACATTTAGCTCACCTTATGGTCTCTTCCAATGTCTTGGGATCATCATACTGTATTTTTTCACTAATGAATGCTGGCAATCCACTCAAATAACTTTGAATTTTAACTGTCTCACCCTTGATGAAAGAGACATACTTCAAAAATTCTAGGAATCTTCTTTCATATTCATCTATGGTCATGCTTCCAAGTTTGAGTTCAAAGAACTCTTTCATTTTCTTTTCATAATATCTCTTAGTCAAGTATTTCTTCTCAAAATACTTCTTAATATCCCTCCAAGTAACGCTCTTCTCTTTAATGTGTTTTACCTGCACAAGTTGATCCCACCACATGGATGTCTTTCCTTTGAGTTGATAGATGGAAATTCTACCCTCTACATGAGAAGAATAATTGTGTAATTGAAAACACTTTCTCATGCCCAACAACCATGTTTCTACATCTTCATCCTTCTTGTGCTCACCATCAAATGTAGGAGGTTTGATTTTGTTCATTTCTCCTCGTAGCTCATCCACCATAGAACTCTTATGTTGTCTGATAGGGGATGGACTTTTGATGCTACATCCTCTTTTATTGGAATGCTTCGGGGAGTGATGGTGGTGTCTGCTAACACGTCTTGATTTCTTTTTCTCATCTGAAGGTTTGTGACTTCCAGATTTTCTTGAGTCACTTTCTTTTTCCAGTTTCTTTTCTATTGTGTTTAGACTTTGCAATAACTTCATGTTGAAGTCATCCTGCTTCTCTCTGGCTCTCATAAGCCTTTCATTATCAGCGTTATGGCTTTGGACATCCTTTTGCAAATTTTTAATGGTCTCTACCATATTCACGTTTTCATCCCTTTCCTCTCCATGTCCATTGGAGTTTGTTCCTTCAATGTCCAAATGGAAATTCATCCCTCTGCTCTCATCTTGTTGACTATAATTTCCCTTTGTCTCTTCCATTCCTATGGATTCGGTACTGATCTGATCTGATCTAGTTGTTGTTAGTTCTGCAAACTGTGCATCCATTAAAACTTATTAGGTTAACTAAATAAAAAATCCATGAGAAATATGAACTATTTCGGCTCAATAAATATATCAGAATCATCTTTCTTGATTTCTTGGTGTTACCACCATGAAAATTCTTAGACAAGACCCAAGTTTTGAGAACTTAGTAAGAACTACATCATCGCATAGAGATACATCAGGTGAAAGGTGTTTTTCCGTAACCGCGTTTGTATAAGTTTCAATGTCATGTGCTTCAATATGTCAAATCCACCATTCGTGGGATGGGTGATGGCTAGTCAGATCACTTCATCTCATTCGATCGGTACATCAATGACATTTGAAGTTAGGTGAACGCCACCATGTAACGAACTAAAAAAGTTTAATCATTTGAAATGGATTAGCCGAGCATGGAAACCCATCGTACTTGTGCACAAGTCTATCAGTGATTCATGATTAAGGCTATATAATTACCAACTCTCGGGTATGGAGGCATCATCTTATCTATCAGCGAGCAGTTTCCAAACTATTTTGAACTTCTCATCTCTACAAAAGTATTTCGATGCCCACACAACTGAGGCATATGGACCCAGTTAAATCCAATGAGCCTAGTTATTCGGGCAACATGCTAAATTTTCCTATGAGTACAAAGGAAAAGGTAGTCACGCAAATAATGGCGACTAAATTTCACACAGTACTTGTTACTGATTCGAGATTGGAAATTAGGATAAATCCAATCATGAAGGATTTGGTTATCAACATACCAACTGTTAAGAAGAAATGAAGCAAGTGACATAAGAAAGAACCCATCGCTGAAGCAGCTGAAAGTGTTGGAGAGAATCAACTGGTCTTGTTAGATTCTTTAAAGGAGGAACCAGCTAACCTGAAATGAGTCCTCAAATAAAATTGAGTATATTTCAACGATTTTTGGACAGATGGTAGCAGAGGTAAGGAACTCCAGAGATACTAGACCCGTTCTTGTACGATCTCTTTAAATAGGGAAACTTCTATTTTGAGTCATACCCTTTTGTAATTTTGGATTTTAAATGAATATATAAGTGCAGAAGTGGATTTTGTATTGCTTATGACAAGATTCTAACTGATGGTGATATGAATCTTGTTTCCTTTAATATTATGTGTCTTCTTGTAACTTATATTTCACTTTCAATTGTCTGAATAAAACTCAGAATTCATCTCACTCGCTTGACTCAATTTAAATAATACTTCAATGTAGTTGTGTATTCCTCTTTTTTTGAATACTATGTAAATTTTGTATTAAACTCAGGCTCGTCGTCTTAATTATCCTTTCAGACAATTTTTGCACGCATAAAATTCAACCTGTGTACCTTTATTTATCATGCAAAGTGACTTTATAAGGTAAATCATGCTTCCGTGCACCTGTATCTGCTATACCTTTCCTCTTCATCATGCCAATAACCTGTGCACACTACTTATGCGTTGCACACCAATATCCACTGCGCACTATTTCGGTATCTCACTTGGATTTTCCATATGCATTTTGCTCTATGCATTTCACCATGCTAAAGTTCAATATGCCTTACCACGTACAATAATTTGTATGCCCCATCGAATACTTTGTCTCTACCATGCATAACCACCTGCGTGCACCCTTGCCTGCACTATAGTGATACAACTCATACTCATACTATGTGCACACCAACCAAACTTCATTGTGCCTTACCATACTTCACACACCACGTGCACCCTTACTATGTGTATGCACTCCATGCAATGATAAATTTAGCGCGTGCATCCCTACATATTATTCTTCCATGCGATGGCTCAATTTTCCATGAAATAAAATATACTATATACCATATTGTAATCTTGTCTCCATTCGACTTGTTTGGCCCATTCAAGCTCATTGTCGAAAATTGATGCTCTGATACCATACTGTAACATACCCCCCGGAACACCAACAGGTCGGGGAATGTCATTGCTCAGACACTTAACTTAGTTCTGACAACATATTGTAACAACCCAGTATTCAACTGAGCTATGTCACATAACTTTTTTTTCTCTTCAAATACATATATATACACACATGCATACATACATATTGAACTGGATGTAATTAAACATATACATACAACGCTCTAGCAGAAGCTTCACATATAAAGCATAAACAAATAGTCTCATTCTGTAAATATACGATTTTAAGGTTGAATTAGCAGTAAACAGAGACATGCAGCGTACACAGGGGTATACCTTTAAACATACAGACAATTATGATCAAACATGCAATAAAACCCATAAAATAACACATAAATGACAATGCAACATGTAAATTCTTCACATAATTGGTACTTATCTTGGTAGGAATGTCACCAACTGCGTGCAGACCATCCATGAACCTCCTAGCCTTAGACTACAATGTTCATCACTCTCAATAATGAGTCACCCCCGAGATGGGACTAGACTCCACCCAGGTAAGGGATTCCTAACCAGGCTAAAGGTACACGGTCAACCAGAAGGACTGCCTCTCAGGTGTTCACTCAACCACAACCTACAACCTCTCCTTCCCCACATGCTTGTCCCACCTAAGGAAGTGTGCCCCTTCTCTGCTCAAAAGTTCTTCAGCTTCCCCACTTCCCTTCCAGGGCTTTAGCAACAAGCCGGACCAGAAGTCTCAGAGCATTGTAGCTGCATTTTAGCACCTTCAGTAAATTGATCCCCAACAATTCTCTCACTCAGAGAATTTCTCATGGGCCTGACAACCCACCTCTTCAATCCTGCTCCGAAGATAACAGGTACACCAACATGAATGTTTATCAATCCAGTCTAGGTACGATGGTAGGAAGATACAAGGATAGCTCAAGGAGTGATGAAATGTATCATGAATATTGGTTCTCTGGTTGAAGGAAAAATGGTAAGATTCTCAACAATTCTTCCACCCCTCTCTTCCCCCCCATAATGGTCGATCCCCCCAAAGGAACTAAGTCTCGACAATAAGTATGCATGTCTCCAACTTGACACTTGTCATGTTGGAAGCTACTCTGATACACTTATCTCCTACTTTAGGACTTAGGATAAATTAATTATCCGTACTTTATGCTTTTAAGAAATATTAATATAATATTTATTTTCGGCTTTAAGCTCTCTGGCTTATCCCTGTTCTTAACTTTAGGACCTCCCTATCCCTATTTGGTGGAATCTAGTCCCCCTTCGCTTTTATCCTGGTCGGTCTGCGTGCAGTGATGTATTTTATATTAATCATGAGACATATACAAAATAGGCACACTGGCCTTTAACATCTAGGCACTCTAGCCTAATTTCAAAACATAAGCATTCCAGCTTATAATACTGACTCACCAACCTATAATGCATATCATATACATAAAGGTTCGCTGACCTTAAAATTGTGCGCGATATGCGCTGACCTTAGGGTTTCACATTCTTTAGTTACTACGTGCGGTATCTAGAAATGTCCATACTACATCACTTTACTCCGCAATATATGCTCGCAACACACCATGAAAGGTGTATTACAAAAATGATTTCTAAATAGCTCCCTAGCTTAAATAAGCTTGGATTACATTTGCATTTGGGTTCGGCCGAGGGATATTACAGAACCAATGGCCTCTTGAACTTTATTTTCATTCATAAATCAAAGAATATAAACTAGGTAAGGTGTTCAACCCATGAAATTGGACGAGTATTAAATTTTTTATTAGCTACTAGGTTTGTTTTATAATTAAAAACCTACATTTTTTTTTCACATGTGTAATGCATCTCACTAGAATCAAATTTATCTGCATAATTTTATATAAGCTATGATGGTTGTTTCTTAAGTAATTCATGTCGGAATAGTTATGCGATTTATTCCTCCTAGTTATATTTTTAAACAAAAAACTAGAATTTTTTTTGTCTTTGTGTAATGCATGTCATCACCATTATGATGGCATTTGTTCATCCTTAAATAGTGTCACATTACCCCTTAATTTGGAAATATTACATTATTAATGTTATTTTATTTATGTCGGCCTGGGTCCATTTGTTGCAATTGTACCTCCTAGTCTCCTATATATACCAAGGAAAAATTTTCATTTGGAAGCATCTTGTACTTGGACATTTATGTGGTTTATAATGAGGTTGCCCCCTCGAAGAGGCTTATTATCTGAAATAATCTCTTTTTCAAGGCGTTGAGTACTTATTCTGAGGTTTTTCTATGCTATATTTATATTTGGTTCTTAACATATGGTATTAGAGCTCAAGGTCTTGCGGTTTTGCTGCTACATCTGAGACACCTTGGATTTTTTGCTATAAATATTTTTCTAATAAATTTTAGAAGGAACCCCTTGGAGGATATTTAGTAGACGGATCAAGGTACATTGAGTTAAAATTTCATCTCCTGAGGCCTTACACTTTTAGAGATATAGCTTGTGTAAGATAGGGTTCTGGAATCATCCTGAATTGAATCATCGCGAAAGTTTTTCCATAAAACGTTTTATGTAACATTTCAGATCCTGAAATTCAAAGGTTATTCAAAAAAATTATCAAGGTATCTTTGATAAAAATTTCATCTTCTGGGTCATCTTACATTTATATATACACTATGTGGAAGATAGGGTATTTGACTAGTCCTATTGACTAGTCTCGAACAAGTTTTCTGGGTAAAACAATCACAACTTATTCCTAGAGTATCCAAATTGTGTGACACTAGTTTCATTGGATAGTGGACAATCCTTACTATTTCTGGTACAAGTTTCATAATTTCATATCAATTATTTTGTGCGAGGCATGATATGCAAGTGAGATCTCTTGGAAAGGACAAAAATCATCAAGTTTTCGGGAAGTTACCATAAATTCCACTTGGCAAATAAAATTTTGATCAGACCCGTGGCATTACAGAGAAGAAATATCATAGAACTACAAAACAAAAAATATTCATACCCAGAAGGCTCAAAACTTTGGAAATACAAAAGAAGAAAGATTATCTAGCAGAACCACCTCAAAATCAAGGTTTAAAAGTGATACTTGTCCAACATGCCACCAAAAAAGGGAACTTCTACACCAAATAAGCCTCTAGATAGTCCTACTTTGACTCTTGATGAAGGTGAAGAAATGAGTAGGGACATAAATGAATGACAAAACAAGACAGTGACAAAATATGAAATACAAGGGATGATGGATTGAACTGAAGCTAAATTGGAGGAAATAATGGATACTAAGATGGATGGTTTAAAAAGGGAGATCATGGAAGGATTGAAAATTGTCCTAATAGAGAGAACACCTGAAAGTGGAAATGTATCCCAAGAATGGAGAAACTCCAACTTTGGGTTGAAGACCAACCACATTCCTAATATCGATATGAGGAAGTTTGATGGCAAGGAGCCAATCACATGGATACTCCAGATGGAGAAATTATTTGATCTACATAATGTTCCACATACACAAAAGGTACGAATTACTTCTTTATATTTAGAACCGAATCAATTTGTATGGTATCGATGGCTTTGTTCTTGCTGTAGAGACCCAGCTTAATTAAATACAAAATTTTAATTCAATAAACATATAATTGCCTTCTCATACGTAAATTATTCATTCACATCATAAGCATAAATAGTCTGCATAAGCTAAAATCTATTTACAACATGGAAATAAATCAACAATTCACAATAAAATACTTGCTTCTGATGTTAATTCCCGTCGATATGGCTGTCCCTTCCCTACTTCCTTGCTGTTGTCTTTCCTAGCCTGATGCACTGACCAACATTGCCCAAACCGACTATCCTCCCAGCCAGCTAGGAGCAGCCTGTCCGACTCCCTAGCTCCAGGAAACTGAAAGGAATCTTGGCCCCCGTGCCCAAATCCCCTAGCAACCCAGTTCCCCCTGTAATGATACTCACAGTCTGCAGAACTCTCCCACAGAACCAGAAAAAAAAAAGACAAGAAACCAGTGCTCTCGTCCCCCTCCAAAATGCTTCCTCCCAAAAATCCAAAAATCCTCCTCCCAAAAGAATCCTTCCACCATAAGGCTCTCCCTGTCATATTCCCCCTTCACCGACTCTTCCTTCCATTAATTTCCTTATCCATTTATTTATTATCTTATCCCCTTGTATTTATTATCTTATCTTATCTTATCTTTGCATTTAATGTCCTATCCCCTCCCGTATACGTAAGTATTAATAAATTAAATTATTAACCCCATTAATTCTTTACTCACATAATTAAAGAGTCGATTGATAATTAATTAACCATTGATAGTTATGAACAAATAATTAATGATAATTAATTAGTTAATATTATATAAGAAATAATTATTGTTTAGCTAACATCTTAGGACAATCAGATTATCGATTTAATTATAATTAATAATCCTATACATTTATTTAAGCAGGGTTGTTACACTCGCGAATCACTCGTCACTTGGACAATTTTCACGGAATAAATGATAGCACACTATGAGGATACAAGGAGCAATACCTTCTTTATCCAATTGATAAATCTAAAGCAAAATGGTTCAATTACAGAGCACATTGAGAACTTCCAAAGATTGAATATAAAGGTAACAGATATTCGAGATGAGCACTTGATTGATGTATTCATCGAAACTTTACAAGATAACATTCAACATGAGGTTCTCCTTTGGGAACCCAAGTCATTAGAGAATGCATTTAGCGTAGCAAGAAATGTTGAAAGTAAAAATATGGCTATGGCTACTAGAAGTACCAATCCTAACATCTATCGAGAGAATAATGTTCCTTCTTCTAAAACACCTCAACAATTGGAGGAAAGAAAAGAAAAATATTTATGCTTTAATTGTGACAACAAGTACAGTAAGGGACATACATGTGGTGAAAATAAATTATTCTACATAGATTGTGAAGAGGAATAAGAACAATAACAATAACAAGAACCATCTCAAGATGAAAACATAGAAGTGATTTCTTCTGAAAAGTTGGCTCCCACGATATCGTGTAATAAATTTGATGGAATTAACAATCCTCAAACCCTCAATATTGAAGGATATATCAAAAAAAAGAAGGTAATAGTCCTAATTGATTCTGGTAGTACTCATAATTTCATTCACTATAAATTAGCCAAAGCTCTCAATTGCCTTGTATATTCAACACCATACTTTCAAGTAATGATTGCAGATGGAGGAACTATCAATTGCTCAAGAAAATAAAATAAGATTAATCTTACTATGGGGGAATATGTAATGAATAGTCAAATGATTTATATACCCATGGGTGGTGTTGATGTTGTACTAGGAATCCAATGGTTACAATCATTAGGAACAATGGCTTTTAATTTTCAAGAACCTTTCATGAAATTTTCACTGGAAGGAAAATAAATTGAGTTAAGAGGTATCACAGGGAAACCCAGTAAGGTGATAAGCTCTAATGGCATGACAAAATTATTGAAAAGGGGGAATCAAGGTGTTATTCCACAACTATGATTACTCTATGTTCAAACATCTAAGCCATCTATTCCCCTATATCTCCAAGGGATCATTGATAAGCATTCCAAAGTATTTGAAGATATTCCCAAAGGTATTCCACCCACTCGAAATCATGATCATGATATTCACCTAATTCCTTGGAGTGTTCCTCATAACATCAGGCCGTAAATATACCCTTATGCCTAGAAGAGTGAAATTGAGTGTATGGTTGAAGAAATGTGAGAGGCTAGCATTATTACACCTAGCCAAATTTCTTACTCAGTACCGGTGGTAATGGTATTCAAGAAAGATGGCACATGACGTATGTGTCCATATTATAGAGATATCAACAAGATCACTATTAAAGATAAGTTTCCCATTCCTATCATTGATGAATTGTTATATGAACTACATGGAGCAGTCTATTTCACAAAGTTGGATCTTTGTTCCGGGTATGATCAAATTAGAATGAAGGAAGAAGATATCCCAAAAACAACATTACGAACTCATGAAGGCCATTATGAATTTTTGGTCATGCCTTTTGATCTTACAAATGCACCTTCCACATTCCAAGGGTTGATGAATTCCATTTTCAATCCCTTCCTTCGAAAATTTGTGTTAGTATTTTTTGATGATATACTAATCTATAGCAAGTCTTGGGAGGATCATGGGCGACATGTTGACGAGGTGCTACAACTACTAAAGGAGCAACAACTATATGCAAAACCATCCAAATGTTTCTTTGGGGTGAAGGAGGAAGAGTATTTGGGTCATATTGTATCTCATGAAGGTGTCAAGGTAGACCCTAACAAGATTAAGGACATGATGGACTCGTTGATTCCTAATACATTGAAGAATCTTAGAGGATTTTTGGGTTTGGCAGGTTACTACCGCAAGTTTGTTCAGAACTATGGGAGAATAGCAACACCTTTGATGGCTCTAAATAAGAAGGATGCATTTTCATGGACTCCAAAGGAAACTAAAGATTTTGAAAAAATTAAAGAGGTGATGTCTAAAGCTCTTATTTTGACCACACCAAACTTCACAAAAACCTTTATTGTGTAATTTGATGCCTCAGGAAGTGGAATTGGTGATGTCCTAATACAAAAAGGAAGGCCCCTGGCATTTGAAATTTGGCCACTCAAGGGAAAGGACTTACGCAAACCAATTTATGAGAAGTAATTGATGGCAATATTGCATGCATTGAAGAAATGATGATCTTACCTAATAGGTAGGAACTTTAAGGTCAAAATAGATCATGATAGTTTTAAATACTTCTTGGAACAAAGATTATATTCAAAAGAACAACAAAAATGGGTGAGCAAGATATTGGTTTATGATTTTGAAATCATCTATAAAAAAGAGAAGAAAAATGTTGTGGAAAATGCCCTCTTAAGAAAGGATGAAGATGTTGAGGCCTTTCTTTGTGCTATCTTGATCATCCAACCTGATTGGATAATAGAAATGAGGGATGAATGGAAAAATGAAAAAAATGTGTGGACTCTCATTCAAAGGTTGCAGCAGTATTCCAGTGCATGAGATACATTTACATGGAAAAATGATTCACTATGGTACAAAGATCATTTATATTTATGTAAGAACTCCCAACTCAAACAAAAGGTACTATTGGAATTGCACACCTCTCTGGTAGGAGGACAGTCGGGATTTTTGAAAACCTACCATATGGTCAAGAAGGAATTGTTTTGGGATGTCCTTCAAAATGAAGTTCAAAGGTTTATAGAAAAATGTTTGGTTTGCCAACAAAATAAGGTGGAAACAATTAAGACCCCGGGTCTTTTACAACCATTAGCCATCCCAAATCAACATTGGGAGGAGGTTTCCATGGATTTCATCACAGGGTTACCGAAGTATGAAGGAAAGAGTTTCATCATGCTTATTGTTGAAGTACGCACACTTTTTTGAACTCTCTCATCCATTCAAAGCCAGTACAGTTTCCACCTCATTCATAGAGACAGTTCAAAAACTACATAGAATCCCAAAGATCATTGTAAGTGATAGAGATCCTATCTTCACTTGACATTTTTGGACATAATTATTTTCTCGTTTGGGTACTCAATTGGCTCATAGCTCATCCTATCATCCTTAATCTGATGGACAAACTGAGATAGTGAACAAATGTCTGGAAGGATACCTTTGTTTCTTGGTCTGTGATAAACAAACACAATGATTCAAATGGTTACCCTTCGTAGAATGGTGGTATAACACTTCTTTCATACTGCAACAAAAATAACACCATTTATTACACTCTATGGATACCACCCTCCTTCCATCACTTCCTCTATAAAAGGAAAATCTAAGGTTCAAGCAGTGGAAGATGACATCAAGCATCAACAACAAGTTCTCCAAATCTTAAAGGACAACCTGACCATGGCACAAAATCACGTGAAACAAAAAACAGGTCAATATTGTAGTGAAAGAAGTTTTGAAGTAGGGGATTGTTTTTTTTTTAAGAATACAACCATAAAACCATATATCCCTCAAGAAAGACAAGAAGGATAATAAATTATCACCAAAGTATTATGGTCCTTATAAGGTGTTGCAAAAGATTGGTACTATGGCATACAAACTGGAGTTTCCTGCATCCTCATGAGTACATCCAGTTTTCCATGTTTCATGCTTAAAGAAGGTAATAGGTGACAAGATACCAGTTCAAACTATATTTCAAGAAATTTACGAGGAAGTAAAAATCATATTGGAGCCTGAAGCCATCACTGACACAAGAATTCGCCAGTAGAGGAATAGATCCATTTGAGAGTATCTCATTAAGTGGAGGAAACTTCCTGCTGAAGATTCCACTTGAGAAGATAAGTCTTTTATAAAGAAGCATCCAAAATTACTCAAGCGTTGCAGACAACACTTTTTTGAAGGGGAGGGGCATGTTAAGCCCTAAATAGTGAAACATTACTTCTTAATCGGGGAATATTACATTAGTAATGTTATTTTATTTATGTTGTCTTGGGTCCATTAGTTGTAATTGTACCTCCTAGTCTCCTATATATACCAAGGAGACATTTTCATTTGGAAGAATATTGTACTTGGACATTCATGTGGTGTATAAGTAGGTTGCCCCCTTGAATAGGCTTATTATCTGAAATTCTCTCTTTTTCAAGGCGTTGAGTACTTATTCTGAGGTTTTTCTATGCTATATTGGTATTTGGTTCTTAAGAGAATTAAAGCAAGATATATTTGTTACACATCAAAATTCTACTCTTTCATAAATGTGTCACATTTGTCGCAAGTGTCGTGCATGGCGCAAACGTCACATTCTAATTGTAGCAAGTGTTGCATGTGGCACAAATATCACATCCTACATGTTGTAAGTGTCTTAAGTGTCACACATAAACCATCGCAAGTGTCACAAGTGTCGTAACATGCGTCATACACTTTTAGTAAGGATCGCGACTCAATCAACACCACAAAAACACTTGTCACAACCCCTAAATCATGTTAGAAGAAAAATCCCCATCATTTGGCAGTCGAAGCATATCGTTTTACATGGGATTTTGACTATTATTGGGAATTTTAGAATACTGGAGCTCAGCTTCCCATAGTTAGTGAGTTATAGTTCTCTCTATGTCATACTAAGGGTGTTTGATGGCGTTGTTTCTTTATGATAAAGTGAGCACCATTGTTGGTTGGAGGAAATCTTGGTGAATCCCACCTTCTTCTAAGGGACAACTATGAAAGGATGGGTTTTTTTTGGCTTGAATTCTACTCCATGGATCTATCTTAGTAAATAATCACAACCTATGGACCCATATCCTCAACCTATTCCAAAAATACTCAAGGTGGTTGAACCTCTAAAATCCTATAAATTGGAGGCATTTCCATGGTGAAAAGGAGGAAGAAATCAGTGAAGTATCATCATTTTGATTTGGAATTATTTGTGCAAGGGTTGTTGGACGAGGAGAGATTGGATAGGCTACTACAACATTAATCTTGGTCTGTAAGTATTCTATTGTGGTTCTCATTAAATAAACTTGGGCTATTTCCTTCAAGCTTATGTATTCTTGCATGTGTGTGTCTACTATTGTATTAATCTTTGTAGATGAATTTGTTTTACCTAATCAACTAGAGTAGGAGATATTCATTTCTCTTTGTTTCGTATTCCAGGTATCAAGTTGAACCAGGGGTTTTGAATATGGAGTTCACAGATTGAAAGTGGCGAGGAAAAACTTTGTAAAAAGGTACATCATGCCCTTTCTCCCTCTCTCTTTTTGATAGGTTAAAATGAGTTTAAATGGATGTTAGTGTCCACTTGTAGTTTTTTTGTCTTGGAATAGGGGTTTAGGAATCCAAAAGAAGGTTTCATCTGTCTGCAGGGGAAACTCTATTTAACAATATGTTTTCTAGATTTGTTCTTTAAAGGAAATTTTTGAAATATTTATCTCGTTGTTTAGTTCCGCCCAACTTTGGTTTGTCTAAATAGCTTTTGAGACGAAAAAAATGTTTTCTATTAACTCAAGACACATAATCATTTGGAGTTTTTTTTTATTTTTTTTGTTCTTTAATTGAAGATCCATGTTTGTGACGATTTTTACGAAATCCATATCACGATGGCTATACCAACATTACAATATGCATGCTAGGTATTTTTATAATGGAAAACATGTAGATTTTTATGTCTTTCTCTAATAATTCCCATCATGAGGATGTTACTGATCTAGAGAGATACTTGTTGTCTAGGTTTTGTTTTTAAAGAAAACCCTAAAGTATTTTGAATATTTTTTGGCTCTAAGTGAGCTCTTTTTTTCATGAATAGTTTTTGCGATGCACAACGATATTTTTTGTTAAATTATAACCCATAATCCCATTCAAATATTGTTTATTTTTAAAGTGAAAACCCATATTTCTACCTTTTTTAAACTAATTCATGTCATGGAGGTCATGCTAATATTATAGAAGGATATATGCCTACTATCATTTTAACATAAAACCTACAAATTTTTCTATGTTTTTGTAATTCATATCATCATAGTCATGTTACTGTTATAGAAAGATATAGGCCTAATCTCCTTTTTTTTGTCATTGTCATTGTTTTGTAGGAATTTTCATTATACACTTTGTTATTATCCTATTTGTTTATCTTTGCTTGTCATTGGAATCATTCTAGTGTTGTAACAAGATATATGTTGATTGGGTTTGTTTTTTAATATCCAAAATTATAAATAATTTTCCTTTTATGTAATGAGCATAATGCACATCATGGCAGTGTTATATGTTGGAAATGTGTTTTTTCATTCTCATTATTCTATAGAAAAACCCATTATATGTTGTTTTATTACAGTGTATTTATCTTCATTTCTCGAGTTGGTTCTAACTTCTAATAATTATGATACATGTGTCTCATGGTAGGAACCACTCAATTCATGGCGAAGTAGAGCTATAAAATGGAATTTCTAGCAGATAGCATTTTTTTTTTCTACTTATGTGATTGCCTAAATCCCACAACTTTTTCCTTTTCTGATTGTGTAATGTGATACACCACATCAATAGTTGAGCCACCTTCATTTCCCACCACTTAAGAAATCAGAAAATCATGGAACCCTTTCCAACGTGTTGAGGGGAAAGGGGGTCCAAAGTTGATCTAGGTGGAAATAAGTGACCACCCAACTATTCTACTGGCTCAAAATAGGGGTGTCAACATTAGCTATTTTTCTACGATTTTTTGGGTCTTGAATTTCCAGGGTCGTTTCGAGGCCCTAAACAATGTTTTTTGGGCATGACAACAACCACACAATAGTCAAATGCATATTTTGGGCTAAATGGAATATGTACTCTTGAGGTATACCTTACAAACGAGCTATTATGTGCCCCAAACATATATCTTATGAAAACGTTACACCCTTGGGAATTTG
Source organism: Picea engelmannii (assembly GCA_009831015.1). NCBI lineage: Eukaryota > Viridiplantae > Streptophyta > Pinopsida > Pinales > Pinaceae > Picea > Picea engelmannii. Next base: position 222,997 of record ML793378.1, on the reverse strand, counting down.
ATGTAGCAACAAACCTCAATGAGGCCTGCAAAAATGTTGGAGTTTCATCTTCTTGGGTTATGGTTTTGGATTTTATTTATGATAAAAATGCCTCTAAATCCTCATTATAAATATTAGCATCTTCTTGCAAATGATCGTAGTCATCACATCTCTTATGAGAGATAAGCTACCACCATTCTAATGTGTCATTCACTCTGTAACTTTACAGTTTTTGTACATTCTCTCATTAATAAAAATTATGCATGACTGTATCTTTGTGTTTATTGAAATATTTATATATATTTCATTGTTATATCTCTTCCTTCATTTTGTTCTAAAATAATCCATATTAGTGGTTTCAGATAAGGCTACTCCTTTTTGTTTCTTTTGCATGTCCTCGACGAGGTTAGGATATAAAGAGTTGGGTCTTGAGCTAGTTTCCCTCGACGATAACCTGTCTTTCCATCCCAAGCATCCTCCCATGGAGGAAGGGAAGAGGAACGAGGGAGAATAATATCCCATCAATTTTTTTCTTATGGAAGCCCTTGCACAACAGAGGAACGAGATGTTAGAGAATTTTCCTAAATCCTTCAACGATATTCAAGAATAACAGGCATGTGTTCATCAACTAGTCACTTTGGAGACACTACCACATTGAAGGTACAAGTTAATTTTTATATTCTCATATTTGAAGGTCAAATTGATGTGGATTCTTTGGGAAAATGGATAAATTTGTAGAAGGTTATTTCTATGTTCACAATTTTTCTGACAAAGAAAATATCACGTTTGCACTCCTTAAGGCTCTCCCCCATGTTAAGCATTGATGGGAAACTTACTCGGAGAAAACTCCATAGAGTAGTCTCGAATATTTTCGAATGAAACCACTTGGTATTTTTTATGTATGTGGTCAAGGAGAAATATTACCTCGTGGGAAACTATGATGACCAGTACATGAGATGGACCACGTTGCCTCACAAGAGGTACCAAATAGTGTCGAAGTTCACAAATACCTTCCATACCTTGCACACCAAGTTGGGTATCAAAGACTCTCATAGGCATATGGTTATGAAATATTTTGAGGCTCTACACAGGTACATACATACCAAAATGAATTTTTTGGGCATCTCATCACTAGGATTCACTTATAGATATGTTGTCAAAATCGAGCCGAAATTCAAGCAGCAGAACACGCAAGAATTTGGGTCTACAAATCCACAACAACCAAAGTATGGTAAAGGAATCCCTAACCCACAAAATAGTCAACCTTAAGAAAACCATTCCAAGACACAAGAAAATAAAATAAATGGGAAGAACAAGAAGGACTCTGGGAAGTGGTGTGACTTCCATAAAATCCCTTGGCACAACACCGATGAATGTTGTTCAAAAACGTCATTGGTGGTCAAGCTCAAAGAAATAGAGTTGATCCCTAACTCATACTTTGTCGCATAACCCATTATTACTATCACATCTGCAACAATCCAACTAGAGGATCCTAAGGAGGGGGAGTGCATTTTTCATTCACATATGTGGGTGAATGTGACATCACTGCATTTTATTGTTGATAGCAGAATTCAGAAGAACCTCATCTCAATAGAGGCCATCAAGAAGTTGGAGTTTCCTACAACACCACACCCGTATCCATACAACATCATATGGCTCCACCAAGGACAAGATATTCATGTTAGCCAGGAGTGACGTCTGTCATATGACATCAATCCCTTCAAGGATGAGGCACTGTGTGATGTTTCCCCATTGGAAATATGTAATTGTCTATTAGGCTAGTCATATATGTGTAGGCGTCATTATATTTATGAGTCTCGACCCCATAATGTTATTTTTACTCAACGGGGTTATTCATATAGGACAACATAGGCAGTTCTGACTATTGTCCCGAAAAAACAGTGATCCAAAGTCATCTCACATATCGCAAATTTTAGCCTCTTCACAATCTATTTAGAAGAGGACAGTACAACTACTCCAGCCTCGACCCAATATCCTTCTATCCAACATAAGCATATCAACAAGACTGTAGAAGAGAACCAAGATATTCCTACTGCATATTCACCGATAGAGTCCTCCCACACTCTAAAATATTATCCAGTCAGATTGGTTAAATAGATCCAACCCCTCCAACAAAATTTTCATAACATTCTTCAACAGTATAAGCAAGACAACTTATTTAGCAAGGCAAGCAACTCACCAATATTCAGATTCAACAAAAGATTCCCCGAGAACTTCTCACAATGGAGATCATTTCTTCCTAAGGAGGTAGGATTGATATATGAGGAAGTTGGTGGCCACCCACCTATTCCACTAGCTAAAAACAAGGGTGTCCACATTGGCATTTTTTCTATGGTTTTTCGGGTGCTCAACTTTTGGGGTCATTTTAAAGAACTAAACCATGTTTTTTGGGAACGAAAAAACCCAAACGATAACCGAAGGCATGGTATGGGTCGAATGTAATGTGTAATCCTCAACTGGACCTTTCAAACAAGCTATCGTTCTCCCCAAATGGAGAACGTATGCAAAACTTACGTCGTTGGGAAGTTGACGTATCGACTACCCCCATCAAGGCCCAAAAACATTTTGTCATTTCATCTTCCGATGTTAGGGTTTTGGATTTTCTTTAAGATAAAAATTCCTTTAAAGCCTCATTATAAATATCATAATATTCTTGTGAATGAGTGTATCCATCACATCGCTTCTCATAGATAATCTGCCACCATTCTAGCGTATCTATGTGTTTATTGAAATATTTCTATATATTTCATTGTTATATCTCTTCCTTCATTTCATTCTCAAAATAATTCAGATCAAAAGTGCTAAGCATTTTCTTAAGTGCCATAGGAAACCCTATTCTCCCACCTACACAAAGAAACATATGATGCACACCCACATATGATTTATCACCTAGTTTACAAATATTATGTCCTCTTCAGTGTTGAGATGCATTATCAATTAGATGGATTGGGAAAAAAATTCAGAAAATTTGAAAAGATAGTGCAAAAATTGGGGGAAAGGAACATCTGGATATTGCTTGGGGACAATGAGGCTCAAGGGCCTCTGTCTAAGGTAAAAAATATATTAATACTTGTCATTTTTATAACTTTCCACATAGGTGAGGAAGAAAATAGTAATTGAATAAAGTAAAAACTTTGTAAAAGATATCATGAGAGGATTATGATGTGGCTATGTGTTTTCAATATAACCACAATCAACTTTCAACCTATTTGGATTCCATTTTATTTCTAAAAGATGTCAACGTCTATTCCAACTAAAACAAAAAACTCCTACATAATTGCCAACTACAAAATATTTTTCATTAATGCTTTTCCCATTGGATACCCCACAGACTATCCTTCGATTTGTCCATGCCAATCACATGAGCTGAATCACATCTTGTATTGGAAATCCAAGAAAAAGAACAAACAGAAACTAGGAGTGGAAAAAATTTGTTGAAACTATTGGTTGGTTGCTTACGTGTCACTAAAGTAGTAGTTGCACCTATGTTGTCGGGCAATTTGTTTAGGGTGGTAGCTCACATTCAATTTTGAAGCGCTAATAGTTGGTCCTTGTGGTGGTCAACAACTGGGAAATATTTCACATATCCATTGTCCATAGGATTTGAACCCATTGGGCTGAACAGATCCGCCCCGAAAATATGATTAGATAGATCTTGAAAGGGAAGTGAACCCATCATCTTCAATGATTCGTGAATTTTTTATGTTTCACGATCACATCCGAATTTGTACGAATCCAATTTTGGGTCATTTAATGCTTGTGAAAAATCCTCCTTAACACTTGGTGGTTTAATACCTAGGGTTCATATAGAGTGACCAACAAAAACCCCAAGGCATCGACATATCAATCATCAGCTAGGAATAAGGAAGGTCTCACCTGAGATGCCATGAGGATCACAAGGACCATCTAGTCTTGTTTCGATGATGAAGGGATAGTTACACAAGGATCCATTCAGGTTGGAATTCATATAATCCATTGCATATTACTCAATAGTCGACAGTGTATAATATAAAAAAAAACATCCAATTAACACATTGTAGGTACTAAATCAATGTAGCTTTATTGATATCCTTCAATCATTTAGAAGCATACATGAAGAAACTCATTCATTGACAACAATAGAACCTTTCTCCCTTACACATTTTCCTAGTGGTACGTTACATAGTGACACATGCTTCTCTGTATATTTTTCACTTACGAAAAAATTGATATTACAATTAGAGACATTGCGAAACATAGTCTCAAAGTGAGATCAGTGACAATGACCAACAAAAAAAATACAAGAAACTATACCCCCTTAGTGACCAATTGATTGACTAGATAACTAATGTTCCTTCTATTGTCGTTGATCCCTTTTATTTTCTTCTTGGCTCTAGTGATTTGGTGCTTTCATTTATGCCCCACTAACGCCTCTAACTACCAATCCCACACATCTATCACTCACATGCATTCCACGTCACCTATTTTGAATCATGGCATTCTAAACTATCTTTGCAACTCTTCTTCTTGCTTCTCCATGATCCCTCGTGTTTCCTATAGTAATAATTTAGGGAGAATTCCTAAATATTATTTTCATGATTCCAATGTGCTTGTGGTGTCTTCTTGGTTTGTGGTGCACATCATAAAACTCAGATTGGTGTGCATTGGAAGAACTGGAACTAGCATTCATTAACAAAACTTATGTCATGTGCATGCCTCATGTCACCCTTTTCACAACTACTTGAGAACAAAAAAAAAACTAAAATAGTTGTGCATGAATTCATTTGTACACATGTGCATGATATTAACCCAAACATTTGGGTGCCAAAAATACATATGACCATAGAAAGTGTGAAAGGAGGGTAGATAAAGCACACTACACAAGATATTTACAATATGGAAATAAACACCATGACCATTGCTTGTGTGTAGTTATAATACCCTAGGTTCAATTTAGTCAACCAACAAAACCCTTCAGATACTGAACCTATCGACATCACCTGCATGCAAGTGAAGTGTCACCCGAGGTATCTAGCGGGGATATAATAACCAAGTTTCTATAGGGATGAGGGGGTGTGAGGATATCATCATATCCATTATTGTTTATCCACCATGTGCGTAATATATTTATTTCATATCCTTTGATTAGTTAACAAAATATATTGTGCATAACTATTATAAAATAGATTAAAAAATAATTAACCCACTCCATCATTCATTATTATAACACATTAATTATATAGTAAACAAATCTATACTAATCATGCATAAATATAATATCTATGAGAAACCAAATCGAATGACGCATTCATACATGAGATTTAATGTGGTTCACCCAATCCTTGGGCTACACTTGCAACAAATGGCTTATATATTAGTTTTCATGAAATCACCATGCCAGCACACTGTGCTTAATATATATATATATATATATATATATAACATATCATAATGCCGAGACTTAACTAGATATTATGCAATGAAAGCCTCTCTCTCTCTCTACAAAATCTCTCCAAAACCTTAATTAAAGATTCTCACTCATACACAACCTAATATCTTACTCTTAGTATCCTATTCTTCCCCAATCCATCACATATTTATACATAGATTTAGGGATGATTACCCTAATAGTTTATCGCAAAAATCGAATATGTCCTAGTTGTTTTCCTTCGTTTTTTCTAGCATGCTTATTTTCCTTCCTTTGTGCTTCCATGTTGATTTTTCTTACTTCACGCCTACATGCTTAACTATTGTTCTTCATACATTTTTTCCTGCTCTAACTTCTTCTTTAACCTTGCAAATTCCTCCCTTTTCTACTTGTGTTCACTCTTCAAAACTTATTTATTCAAAATACATGTCCATAATGCCCCCAACACTCACCTGTGGATCATCTCGAGCAACTTAATCGTGTTGTGTCACACCCTTCCATGCCTCCATGAAATTTTGGAGGGTTTCTCTTGTTGTAGTGATTTCCTTCTTGACCTCGACTTCTTTCTCCACACTCTCCTCTACTACCTATGCAGTCAGGGTCATGATCTTCTTCTCACTATATTGTACCACTTTCTTAACCATGGCTTGCAAAACTACCAATTCCCCTATAACCCTAAGTGCTTAAACCTTTAGGGGTACTAATTTTTGTTCTGTATTCTTATCCTCTTCCCTCATTTGATTTATCTTGTTGTATGAATTCCTTTTGCCAGGATGGCTGCTATGTGCTCAGATGTTGGCACTGTGATTATATTAATTGTGGCCTTTTGTTCCTTCCGTATGCATTATTTAATATTTCCTCGGCGAATTTCATCTTTGGATCCTTTGTCAACCTTTTCCAAAGATGCATTCTTTCTTCACATAACTCCATGCACTCCTGTTAAGCCTTAATATTGGCTCATTACCCCTTAATTGGGGAATATTATATTAGTAATGTTATTTTATTTATGTCGGATTTAGGCCATTAGTTGTAATTATACCTCCTAGTCTCCTATATATACCAAGGAGACATTTTCATTTTGAATCATCTTGTAATTGAACATTTAAGTGGGATAAAAGGAGGTTTCCCCTCGAAGAGGTTTATTATCTGAAATTATCTCTGTTTCAAGGCGTTGAGTACTTTTCCTGAGGTTTTTCCATGCTATATTGATGTTTGGTTCTTAACATATGGTATCAGAGCTCAAGGTCTTGGGGTTTCGCTGCTACATCTGAGACACTGTGGAATTTTCACTATAAATTGTTTTCTACAACGTTTCATAAGGAACCTCTTGTAGGGTATTTAGTAGATGGATCAAGGTACATTGGGTTTAAAATTCAGCACCTTAGGCCTTATACTTTCAGAGATACAACCTGTACAAGATAGGGTTCTGGAATCATCCTGAAATGAGTCATTGCGGAATTTTTTCTATAAAAAATTTTCTGTAACATTTCAGAACCTGAACTCTAGAGTCCATTTACATAAATTAGTAAGGTATCTTTGGTAAAAATTTCAGCTTTTGGGTCATCTTAAATTTGTAAATACCCCTTGTGTACGATAGGGTATCTGACTAGCCCTATTGACTAGTCTCAAGAAGGTGTTCCAGGTAAAACAATCATAACTTCTTGCTAGAGTATCCAAATTGAGTGGGACTGGTTGCATTGGATCTTGGACAGTCTGTAGTAGTTTGGGTGCAAGTTTCAGAATTTGATATCAATTATTTTGTGCGGGGTATTCTATACAAGTGAGATCTCCTGGAAAGGCCAAAAATCGGCAAGTTGTGAGGAAGTTACTGTAAATTCCACTTGGCACATCCAATTTTGATCAGA
>ML793378.1:200997-215625 GCA_009831015.1 Picea engelmannii | reverse complement strand
GACACAAGAATTCACCAGCTAAGGAATAGATCCATTTCAGAGTATCTCATTAAATGGAGGAAACTACCGACTAAAGATTCCACTTGGGAAGATGAGTCTTTTATACAGAAGCATCCAGAGTTACTCAAGCGTTGCAGACAACAATTGTCTCAAGGGGAGGGGCATGTTAAGCCCTAATATTGGCTTATTACCCCTTAATTGGGGCATATTATATTAGTAATGCTATTTTATTTATGTCGGCTTTAGGCCATTAGTTGTAATTATACCTCCTAGTCTCCTATATATACCAAGGAGACATTTTCATTTTGAATCATCTTGTACTTGAACATTTAAGTGGGGTAAAAGGAGGTTGCCCCCTCGAAGAGGCTTATTATCTGAAATTATCTATGTTTCAAGGCGTTGAGTACTTTTCCTGAGGTTTTTCCATGCTATATTGATGTTTGGTTCTTAACAACTCCTCATCCAAACTCTTAATGCTTACTAATGAGGTTATGTTTATTATTTTTCTTTGTTCCTTCTCCTCAGGTGGTGTCCCTGGTATAGTTCTCACATCGAACTCCTCGATTCGGTGTGGAATCCTTGAATGAGATCATTGATATTTTATACATATTCCTCAAGTTTTGCTTCTACCACCATCGACACCTTTGGAATCTCCTTATATAGTTTATGTACAACCCTTTGTATCCTCTCTACTTGTTTCTTAGCCTCTTCCTTCTCCTTCAATATACCTTCCACCTTTTTCTCGACCTTGTCCTTCTCCTCCAAATTTTTTGTATAATCCTTCTTCAGTTCTTGCTTATTCGTCATTACCTTATCCAAGTCCTTTAATGTTGAATATGCCGAAAATTGTATTTCCTGCACAATACATGTCTGTAAACCTTGTAGTGCTCCTATGGGCATCTGTTAAATGACACAATACATGTCTGTAAGCCTTGTAGTGCTCCTATGAGCATCTATGAAATGACTAAGTCCAAGTGACATAGTAATCCTCATTACCTTATCCAACTCCTTTGATGTTGAATATGCCCAAAATTGTATTTCTTGCACAATACATGCCTGTAAGCCTTGTAGTGCTCCTATGGGCATCTGTGAAATGACCAACTCTAGGTGACTTAGTAATCATGTCTTCTCATTAGTCTATGGTGTGGAGAACTCAATTACATTGAGCAAGATCTTCAAAACTATGCACCCTATTTTTATCTCTCATAGTGAAGAGGTGGTGGCCCTTGCTTCCAAATCATGCCTCTTTTGGTCCTTCATTAGATATTTATCCTGACAATATATTTACTTCCTTCAATAGTTATTACAATTTCGTTAACTCTTCTTGTATGTTCTGGTACATTTCTTCTTATTTCTGGGATGTTTGTTGAGCTACCCTCACTTGGTAGTCGATCCCATCCATATCATCATCCATGAAAGTGTAGATTGTTGTTTTTTTATAAGATTTCTTCTTCTTTGGAACATATGTTGTTGTCCTTCCTCTTAACCCATTCCGTTTGTACTTTCTTTTGTGCATCCCCTATGCCATTTCCTTGTCCATTTCTTTTGTCTTCTTATTTATTTTTAGGGTGCTCCATTCATGTTTGCTTTGAAGGAACCTTCCAGTCTAGTTCCTCCTGCATAATCAATTGTATGTCCTCCTCTATAATTCTTTAATTTGCCTGGACCCATTCCTCTATGGGGTATTTATTTTCTTGTATATGTATGCGATGACGGTCTTCTGAGAATCATGCAATCAATGTGTAGGCCTCTACAAGCTATGGTGAATTTTTTGGTGTATTGTGGATAGACATGCAAGATATCATGTAGTCATCGGTTATAAAAAATTATATAACGAACTTTCCCTTTTTGTTACAAACCTAGTAACTACTTAATAAAAATTGTGGCATCATGCTCACATCTCATGGAAGACCCCCTCTCAACTTATTACTATTGACTTGGCCTATATTCATCACACATTTCTTTGAAACGACCTCCCATGAAGGAAACCCTCACCTCTAATGTATCCCTCCTAGTTATAAGAACTATGGAAACTCTATGACATGGCATGTGTTGGATATAGTATCAACCATTGATTCAAAGGTCACTTCAAACAATAAATTAACGTGGTCTTTTAGAGTGGTCACATGATTTCCATCATAGTGATGACCTCTCCTACATTCATTGTGCCAATGAAATATATATATAATGGTATTGGCATGAACTCAACCACTTGAAGAAACATTTCAAAACTCTATATTTCTTCCTTAGATGCAGTAGCATTTCATCCTCCATCATCCCATATCAACATTTCCAAGGTCACCTACAATGCATTTTTGTGGCTTCATACTCAAAACCTTCCATTGGTCCTTGTTATGTAATTTCGTTTTGTCCCTAGTCCACTTTTATAGGGTTCCTATGACTTTTCATTTCCTTTCACCCTTGATCTTATTTTCCATAGATAAACCACTATGCATTTCCTTTAACCTACTACCTAGCTACCATGCATTATTGGCATCTATTGTTGGCTATGTTTATCCTTTTTGCATTGCATTTCCTTTAGACACATGCTCCACATTTCTTTTAGTCCTTGCTCTACATTCTTTTTCCTTTTCTCTACATGTTGTTTAATGTCTTCTTTTCATTTCGTGAAGGTCAACATTTGAACATATATTTGGCCCTTGAACCAATTTCCTCGAACTTTCCTTCCATTCATAAATCAATTAATATAAACTAGGTAAGGCGTTCAACCCATGAAATTAGACGAGTATTAAAAAAATTATTAGCTACTAGGTTTGTTTTTTAATTAAAATCCTACATTTGTTTTTGTGTGTATTGCATCCACTAGAATCATATTTATCTGAATAATTTTATATAAGTTATGATGGTTTTTTATTAAGTAATTCATGTCGAAATAATCATGTGATTTATTCCTCCTAGGTATATTTTTTAACAAAAAACTAGCAATTTTTTTGTCTTTGTGTAATGCATGTCATTACCATCATGATGGCATTAAATCAAGATATGTGTGTTACATATAAAACTTCCACACTTGCATCAATGTGTCACATGTGTCACAAGTGTTGTAGGTGGTGATAAAATCACATCCTAAGTGTTGCATGTGGCACCAACATGATCACATCCTAAGTGTTGCAAGTGTCGTAAGTGGTGCACCTCCATCGCAAGTGTCACAAGTTTCGTAACATGTCTCATACACTTTTATTAAGTGTCAAAATTCAATCGAAACCACACAAACACTTGTCACAACCCCCAAATCATGTTAGAAGGAAAATCCCCATTATTTGGGAGTCAAAGCATATCTTTTTACATGGGATTTTGACCATTATTGGGAATTTTACAAGGCTAGCACTCACTTTCCCATAGTTAGGGAGTGTCGGTGCTCCCTATGCCATACTAAGGGTGCACCATAGTGCTCTATTTTTATCATAGAGGGGGCAACATTGTTGGTTTTAGGAAATCTTGGTGAAGCCCACCTTCTTCTAAGGGACAAATCTGAAAGACTCAAGTTTGTTTGGATCGCATCCTACTCCATGGCTCTATCTTAGGAAAGAATCACAACCTATGGAGGCATATCCTCAACCTATTCCAAAAATAATAATAGTGGTTGAACCTATAAAAGCCAATAAATTGGAGGCATTTCCATGGTGAAAAGGAGGAAGAAATCAATGAAGTATCATCATTTTGATCTGGGATTATTCGTGCAAGGTTTGTTGGACGAGGAGAGATTGGAGAGGTTGCTACATCATTAATCCTGGTATGTAAGTATTCTCTTTTGGTTCTCATTAGATATACTTCCCTTATTTCCTTCAAGCTTGAGTATTCTTGCATTTTCTTGTCTACTATTGTCTTAATATTTGTAGATGAATTTGTTTTACATAATCAACTAGAGTAGGAGATAGTCATTTCTCTTTGCTTCCTATTGTAGGTATCAAGTTACACCCCTGTGTTTGAATATGAAGATCACATAATGGAAGTATTGAGGACAAACTTCGTAAAGACGTACATAATTCCCTTTCTCCCTCTCTCTTTTTGATACGTTAAAATTAGTTTAAAGGGATGTTAATGTCCACTTGTAGTTCTTTTGTCTTGGAATAGGGGTCTATGAATCCAAGGGATGTTTCACCTATCTGCATGGGAAACGCTCTGTAACAATATGTTTTCTAGATTTTTTCTTTAAAGGAAAGCTTTGAAATATTTCTCTCGTTGTTTAGTTCCGGCTAAGTTGGGTTTGTTTAAATAGCTTTTGAGATGCAAAAAATATTTTCTATTAACTCAAGACCCATAATCATTTGCAATTTTTTCTTTTCTTGGTTCTTTAATTGAATATCCATATTTGTGTTGATTTTTACAAAATCCATATCACGATGGCTATGCCAACATTATAATATGCCTTCTCAGTATTTTTTTAATGGAAAGCATGTAGATTTTTCTATCTTTGTCTAATAATTTCCATCACGATGATGTTAGTGCTCTAGAGAGATACATGTTGGCTAGGTTTTGTTTTTAAATAAAACCCTGAAGTCTTTTGAATCTTTTTTGGCTCCACATGAGTTCATTTTTTTCTAAATAACTTTTGAGATGGACAAAAATATTTTTTATTAACATATAACCCATAATCCCATGCAAATATTGTTTATTTTTTAAGTGAAAACCCAGATTTCTACCTTTTTTAAACTAATTCATGTCATGGCGGTCATCCTAATATTATAGTAGGATATATGCCTACTATCATCTTAACATAAAACCTACAAAGTTTTCTATGTTTGTGTAATTCATATGATCATAGTCATGTTAGTGTTATAGAAAGATATAGGCCTAATATCCTTTTTTGTCATTCTCATTGTTTTGTAGGAATTTGCATTATACACTCTCTTATTGTAATTCATATGATCATAGTCATGTTAGTGTTATAGAAAGATATAGGCCTAATATCATTTTTTGTCATTCTCATTGTTTTGTAGGAATTTACATTATACACTCTCTTATTATCCTATTTGTTTCTCTTTGTTTGTCATGTGAATAATTCTAGTGTTATAACAAGATATATGTTGGTGAGGTTTGGTTTTTGGACATGTATTTTTTCATTCTCATTATTCGATAGAAATCCCTATTATATGTTGTGTTTTTACAATGTATTTAACTTCATTTCTCACATAGTTTCTAACAATTATGATGTGTTTGTCTCATGGTAGGAACCACTCAAATCATGGCGATGTAGAGGTGTAAAATAAAATTTCTAGTGGATAGCAATTTTTTTATGCTACTTATGTGATTGCTTAAATCCCACCAATTTAGCATTTTTCGGTTGTGTAATGTGATATTCTGCATCAATAGTTGAGCGACCTTCATTTGCCACCACTTCAGAAATCAAAAAATCATGGAACCCTTGCACACGTGTTGAGGGGAAAGGGGGTCCAAAGTTTATCCAGGAACAAATCGGTGGCCACCCACTTATTCCACTACCTCAAAACAAGGGTGTCCACAATTGAAACTTTTCTACGGTTTTTTGGGTCATGAACTTTCGAGGCCGTTTCGAGGCCCTAAATGACATTTTTTGGGCATGACAATGCCAAGACAATAATTGAAGGCATAGCCTAGGATGAACGAAATATGTATTCCTTGGATATAACTTTGAAATGAGTTGTTGTTCACCCCAAATGGATATTGTATCCAAAAGTTATGCCCTTGGGAAGTTGAGGTGCCAACTACCCCGATCGGGGCCTGCAAACCTTCTGGCGTTTCATCTTCTCGGGTTAGGGTTCTGGATTTTATTTATGATAAAAAGTCCTATAGAGACACATTTTTATTAAGTTTTTAGTGTTGTTATTAGGTTATTTCGAAATTACATGAGCATTCAGTGCATTTTCAAAACAACAACATGAAGAGGATCACTGAAAGAAACACAATCACAAGCTATGCAACATTTTATCCTGTGAAAATATTATGGGGGAGAAAACCCAACAAAAAATTCCTCAATAACAGATTTCCAATAGAATTCCAATACTAATACCAAAACACCAAAGATAAACCAAGACTGAGCATGCACCTCTCTTCTCCTTCCTCCTACAACTGAAACTGCCTTCAAGATATGTGCACTAGATGAGTGAGGGTGAGTGTGTTCAAATGAGGCACTATCCTCACATATAAATACAAGTTGAGGAGGTGCTAGGGTTATGTATATTCACATGTTGGAGCCAACTTCTCCTATAAGTGGTTAAAACTAGTTTATTAATTACTAGGGGACGAATTTACAAATACCACCATACAAATAAGGTTTGACCAATCCACAAAAGGGGATTTGGTCATATATAATAACTAAAATATTAGAATATTCTTCAAGTTACAATATTTGAACAATCCCCCTTAACGAGAAGGGTATTCTACTTACATGACTGAATACAACATCATCAAGAGAATGAGAGGGAAACATCATCATCGATATATGGAACACTGACTGGCACATCCATAAGTCATTGGAAGTTTTTATCATCATCAATATCACCATTGTTTACAACATGGAGGTGGAGTAACATCATCATCATCAACAACATGAAGCTGAAATATCAACATCAATAACACGAATTTGGAACAACAACATCATCAACAACACAAGGCTAGAGCATCATCATAAAAAATATGAAACTGGAATAACATCATCAACAACATGTGGCAACATAATGAGGAAGGTTCATCAACAACAACATTTTTGGTACTCTGATAGAACTTCCTTACTGGACCTTCGAGATTTTCCCAAGAATCACAAGATTTCATAGGATATAAAATCCTAACAATCTACCACGTGGTACTCTGACGGAATGTTGTTACCGGACCTTCGAGATCTTCCCAGTAATCATAAGATTCCCTAGGATATAAAATCTTAATGGACCTACCACTACTAACCCTAGCTGGCATATACATGCATAGGTACTCTAACATACCATCCTTACCGGACCTTCGAGATCTACCTAGTGACGATCAATCCCCTAGGATATAAAATCCTAACTTAGCTACCCGTTGTTGGTCAGGATACCATATTATCATCAACATGACTCCACCTTTCGAGGGAGGTCCTTTCGGAAAAAAACACGCTTATCTTGGAAGTACTTAGACTTCACACGAGATAGAGGCTTGGTGAACACATCTTTAACCTACTCATCTATTCCAACATATTGGAGCTTTACAGATCTCCCCTGAACCATATCACAAATGTAGTGGTACCAAATTTCTATGTCTTTCGACTTGTCATGGAACACAAGATTCTCCTTCATCTTTATACAACTCTGTTTATCAAATAGAATCATAGTGGATTCCATATCCATATTCAAAAGACCTGTCAACAACTTCCGAAGCCATATGTCTTCACAACTGGTGGAACATGCTGCAATGTACTCTGCTTCTTTCATTCTCAAATAAATACTTGATTTCTTAATCCTATTCCATGAAGTCATGGATGACCCCAAATTGAAGCAACATCCGAAAGTTACAATTTTGTTTGAAGCACTTCCATCCCAATATGAATCAATATAACCATACAGTTTGAAGTCATGATCTCCATTATAATAGAGACCATAATCCAACGTACCCTTAATGTATCTCATCACATGCTTTACAGCTACAAGGTGAACACGTCTAGGCTCCAATATATAGTGACTCAAGGTTTTCACAGTAAAGCGTATATCTGGCTTGGTATTTATCAGATACATCAACGATCCAATAATCATTTTGTATAGAGTAGCATCAACCAACTCTAATAAAGTATCAACCATTAGCTTCAAATTCGTTTCCATGAGTATGTTCATGGCTTTACATTCTAACATGTCAAATATCTTCAGTATTTCAATTGCATACTTCCCTTGGTTAAGGAATATCTTCTTTGGGCTCTGCCAAACTTCAATACCTAAGAAATCATGCCTCGGTCCTAGGTCTTTCATTTCAAATATACAACAAGCTTCTTCTTTCAATATGTGATGAGATTTTCTTCTCCTATCAAGAATAAATCATCCACATATAGTAGAAATATAACTGGCTCATCATTGATAACCTTGAAGTATAGGTTAGGATAATCTTTACTCTTTGTAAAGCCCAAGCTTGTCAAGAAACTATCAATTATGTCATACCAAACTTTAAGTGTTTTCTTCAACCCATACAAACCTTTCTTCAGCCTACAGACATGAGTCTTTCTATATTAAACTTCAAACCCTTGTGGTTGTTCTATATACGCTTCTTCTTCAATAAAATCATTTAAGAAGGATATTTTCACATCCATCTGGTGTAACTTCCACTTCATTTTGGCTGCAATAGATATGATGGTTCTGATAGAAGTGTGTTTGGTTACAGGATAAAATGTTTCTTCACAATCAACACCTTTATTTTGAAAAAATCCATGAGCCACAAATCTTGCCTTATGTTTTTCAATGCTTTCATCTTCTACATATTTTATTTTCTATATCCACTTGGAAGTTACCACATCTTTGTTGTTTTTTCTGGGAACTAATTTCCATACATTATTCTTCATAATGGACTGGTATTATTCTGTCATGACATCCAACCATTCTTTCTTTTGAATGACTTATTCAAAGAAAGTAGGTTCCTTTTCTACTAAAAACACATCAAGGCCATATTATCTAGAGAATGGCTTAGGTTTCTTGCTTTGTCTCATAGTTCCTTCTAGGGCATCATACTTCTTTTCATATTGAATAAGTTCTTTCACTGAAGATGTATTTCTCTTATGAGATATTTTCATATGAGGAGGTTCTTGATATTGTATCATATCATGATCTTCTAGAATCTCATCATCACAGGTAACTGTAACTTCCTTCATGAGTTCTGCAACTCTAGGAGCTACAGGTTCTTCTTCATATACTTCTTCAAGCTGCAATTTCCTTGATCTTTTGAGTGTTACATATTCATCAAAGGTTACATCTATGGTGATCTAAATATGATGTTAACTTGGTCTATAAATTTTGAATGCCTTAGAGACCTCACAGTATCCAACAAGCATTCACTTATTTCCTGAAGGATCCAACTTGGTTCTCTTTTCTTTTGGAATGTGTACAAATACTGGACAACCAAATATTTTGAGATGGATTACTTCTGGCTTATTTCTATTGAACATCTCTTCGGGAGTGTTGAATCCAAGTGCATTATGGGATAATTTGTTTTTGACATATATTGTTGTTCTTGTTGCTTCAACCCATAAGTGCATTTGAAGATCTTGATTGTGAATCATAGTATTTACTGCTTCCATAATCGTTCTATTATTTCTTCCTGCTATGCCATTTTGTTGAGGATTATAGGGAGTGGTGAGCTCTCTCTTAATCCAAACATCTCTACAAAATATTCCAAATTCATTTGAAGTGTACTCTCCTCCATTTTCTAACCTGAGTATCTTGATTTTCCTTTCGTAGAGGTTTTCTACCGAGGCTTTGAATTCCTTGAATTTTCCAACTAATTCATCTTTTGAATTCAATAAATAAACCCAACTATTACGAGAGTAATAATCAATAAAGGATATATATTATAAATACCCACTTAGAGAGGTTGATGGCATTGGACCATATAAATTTGAGTGGACAAGTTCCAATATTCCTTCTTCTTTACTATCTCTCTATGGAAAATGATTATTTATGTTATTTCCGTTTGCACATCCCTTGCATACACCTTCATGATCAACCTCTAATTCCGGTAAACACATAACTACCTTGATTACATATGGTAAGGCTTTGTATTTTATGTGATCTAGTCTTATATGACAAAGTTCACAAGGACTTTCAATATAGTGAACCAAGGCTACATCTGAGTCACCTTTTAACTTGTACAACCCACCTTCTTTGGTTGCAATAACAACTTCATATTCTATAGTTTTTCCTTTATACCACATAAGAAATTCACCATCTATGAATGCAACCATGAATCCTTTATTATCTAGGGTTGAAATAGAAAGTAAGTTCTTTTTCAAACCTGGTACAAAGAGTACATCCTTCATTCTCATTGGAGTTCATGAATCAAGTTTGTAGGTGGCTTCTCCCATTACTTTGATAGGGTACTAATAATCATCTCCAAGTGAAAATTTTTGGGGGAAGTATTTTTATATAAGGTTGAAGAGAGTGTTCTTCTGACCTATCATGTGCTTAGAGGCACCACTGTCTATGATCCCAGTATCCTCTCTAGGTGTCACAGATCCTGAGAGAGAAGAAAATAAAACATGTTCTTCAATCTATTCTTTAGTTAACTTCGTGGGTGGCTCATCATCTTGAGTTGCATGAGCATGATGTATTTTTTTATTTATCCTCTTGTATTCTTACCTTATGGCAGGAAAATTCTTATCAATGTGTCCCATCTTATCAAAATGATAACCTTGATAAGAGGAGAAATAATTTCCCTTTCTTTGACCCATATGATATTTATGGAATCTCTTTGGAAAGTGAGATTATTTATGAAAGTGGGTCTCCTTTTGAAAATGAGAATTTTTCTTTCCACCCTTAGAATGAGAATCTAGGGATTTATCTTCATCTCTTTATAGGACAACTTCTCGATTGGCCACTCTTGCTTCTTCTTGAACAAATTCTTCCCATAAACTGTCAAATTGGAGTTTCTCTTTTCTTGCACAAATAGTTTGGATGAAGGAATCCCAAGGTATTGTGAGACCATTAAGATTTGTAATCATGAGTTCATATTCATATAAGTTGCCTCCAATTTCCCCGAAATGTCCCTTGAGTTGAGAAAATCTAGAGAAATAGTCTTCAATTGTTTCTCCTTATTGCATCTTTGTATTCTTGAGTTGGGTTCTCAAGTTCATCTTCCGATGGATGTTCTTTGATTAATACATTATGGTTAGGGAATCAAACATATATTTGTGATTATTATTAGAAGAAACTTGAGGGATCAAGTTGTCTTTAATAGAATATTGAATTATTCTTTTAGCCTTAATCATATCCTTCTTGTACTTCTCTTTGGCTACATTTTGTTCAGGTTCCTATACATTTTATTTTATGAATTTTGCAAGTTCATTCTCTTCAAAAATGATTCCAATTATGTACTTCTAGGTATGAAAATTGTATACACCTTCTATATTGTCAACAAGCTTGGTGCTTACAAACATATTGACCTATAGCTAAGAAAATTTCTAGAAAATGAAAGTGTTCAAAGATTGAAACTGAGCTTACTAAGAGATGCGTTGGGCTAAGGTGAGTTATCTAGAGTTGACTGTTTCAGAAAATTTCAAGTTTTACTCCTTGAAGATTGACCTATCCAATTCTGGAATGTTACTTATGGTACTTGTTTGGGTTTCCTGGTTTCCTTTTTTTTGGTACGAGTCAAAACTAGGGTTTGAGTTTCCAGAGAATCGGGCCATCGAAAAAGTTCTCTCAAGCTCCCAAAATATGTGCTAGGGTAGGGTGCACTTCCCAAGATAGTTTTTGGTCAAAAATTCCTCTTCGGTAAAAAACCCTAATTTCCTTGTACGCCAATAGTGATGTGTATATACCTACTGAAAGATGCTCTATTCAGTCAAGCTATGATACCATGTTAAGTTTTTAGTGTTGTTATTAGGTTATTTCCAAATTACATGAGAATTCAATGAATTTTCAAAGAAACAACATAAAGAGGATCACTGAAACAAACACAATCACAAGGTACACAACATTTTATCCTAGGAAACCCTCACGGGGGAAAACCCCCAACAAAAACTTCCACAATAATAGATTTCCAATACAATTCCAAGACTAAGACCAAAACACCAAAGATAAATCAATATTGAGCATGTGCCTCTCTTCTCCTTCCTCCTACAACTGCAACTTCCTTCAAGATATGTGCACTACATGAGTGAGAGTGAGTGTGTTCAAATGAAGAACCATCCTCACATATAAATATAGATTGAGGATTTGTTATGGTTATTGTTGAAAGAAAATCTCCCTTCGGATAGGTGGATCTCCTCTTGAGAGCTAGACTCTTAACTCTTAAGAAAAAGGATGCTTAATGTGGACACTGACTTCCTTTCTGATCTATACAAACTAATGCATGAAGAGGAAGGAGAACATAAGTGCCTTTTTATCGATGTTTTTCCCTGCATGCTCCGAGTTGAGCTCCAACCGTTCACTCCTTGATGTGCCCTGTAGACAAACAACAATACAACCGCTTCCTACTCTATTGATATTAGCTCAAAATAGATCTATCTATCATAGACAAGTTCATATGAGATTAAACACAATCTAGAAAGAAACAGGCCAAGCGTGTCATATTAGTGAGAACAATGACAAAAGTAGCTTACAACCATAGATGTGAATGTGACAGCTTCATCAAGTCCCCTTTGTCTTAACCCTTGCTTGAAAGACACACGATCCAGACGACAACAGCTTCAAAGATTACTCTCCTCCAGTTCACTGTGTGTTTCCTGTGAGATCATAGGTTTCATGCTTGCAATTCTTCCCCCTTTTCACCATCATAGATCATGCCTATATAGGTTAGGAGAGGCTTAACCTCTTGAGGTATCTTTAGGGTAGGTTGAGGAATTCCCTCCTTAGATCAGGGATCTTCTCCTAAGATCAAGAATTCGAATGAAATTGCCTTCCAAACTTGAAAGATCCTCCCCTTATCTTCCTCAATGGGCCAACTACTACCCAGATTAGACAACGCTCCCTCAAAAGGGGCATCAAAGTGCTATAGCACTCCCTAGGAGGCTCAAGGGGGTGCCAGTGCTCTAAATATGGGTAGAGCTCCTTCAGAGGGGTGATTTGTTGTTATAACGCTCCCTAAGACCTTGTAGGGGAGAGCCAACGCTACTAAGGCTGATGTAGGGGAGCGCTCTCCTTCAAAACCCTAGTTTAAGAGCTCCTTTAAGGTGGAAAGAGATTATTGACTTCAGTTCCATATTTCTTCCTCCAAATCAGGTGTCTGAGGTATTCTAAGTGTTTCCTTGGTGTCGTCATCATGGTAGTATGCTTTGTTTGACATTTGCGACACTTATGAACAACATGCGACACTTGCGACAATTGTGAGGAGCATGTGACACTTATCAAATTGAGTAATATTGATGTGTAACAGTTATGTCTCATCACTTGTTGGAGTCGAATTCTCCTATAAGTGGTTAAAATCACTTTATTAATTACTAGGGGCTGAATTTACAAATACCAACATACAAATACATTTTGACTAATCCACAAAATAGGATTTGATATTATACAATAATAACTAAAATATAATTAGAATATTCTTCAAAGTTACAATATTTCAACAATTTTAAATATAATCATCTTCTTGCAAATGAGTGTAGCCATCATATCTCTTCTAAGAGATAAGTTTCCACCATTCTAGCGAGTCATTCACTCTGTACTTTTACAGTTTATGTACATTCTCTCATTAATAAAAATTGTGCATTATCGTACCTCTGTGTTTATTGCAATATTTATGTATATTTCATTGTTATATCTATGCCTTCATTTCGTTCTCAAAATAATTTGGTTCAGTGGTTTCAGAGCAGGCTACTCCTTTTTGTTTCTTGTGCATGTCTCTGATGTGGTCAATATATAGAGAGTTGGGTCTCAAGCTAGTTTCCCTTCAGGATAACCACTCTCGTCAACCAAAGAGACCTCCCATGGTGGACGAGAAGAGGAATGAGGAAGAAAAAGATACCATCAAGCTATTTCTTGCATAAGCCCTCGCGCAATAAAGGAATGAGATGTTGGAGAATTTTTCCCAAATCCTTCAATGATTGTAAACAATAATAGTCATGTATTCATAAAGTAGTCACTTTGGAGATGCTACTCCATTCAAGGTACACTTTAATTTTTATATTCTCGTATTTGAAGGTCAGATCAATGCAAATGCTTTATAAAAATAGTTAAATTTACTAGAAGGTTATTTCTCTATTCACAACTTTTCCGACATAGAAAATATCACCTTTGCACTCCTTAAGGCTCTCCCCCATGTTAAAAATAGATGGGAAGCTCACTAGGAGAAAATATCCACAGAGGAGTATGTAATATTTGGGGATGAACCCCATTGTGATTATTTTATGGATGTGATCAAGGAAAAATATTGCCCTATGGGAAACTGTGATGACCAATACACGAGATGGACCATGCTGCATCAAAAGCAGGGCCAAACGATGTCAAAGTTCAAAAATACCTTCCATACCTTGTGCACCAAGATGGGTATCATAAACTCTGAGAGGCATCTGTTTCTAAAATATTGTGAGGCTCTTCATAGGCACATCCAAATCAAAATGGATTTTTTGGATATCTCATCACTAAGAGCCACTTATAGATATGCTCTCAAAATTGAGAAGAAATTAAAGCAGCACAACAAGTGGGAGTTTGGGTTTGAAAATCAACAACAACCAAAGTATGGTAAAGGCAATGCTAACCCACAGAACAATCAAACTAAAGAAAACCAATCCAAGCCATAAGAAAACAAGAGAAATGGGAAGATGAAGAAGGACAACATAGATGAATGTTGCTCAAAACATTCATTGGTGTTCGAGCTCAAAGAAATTGATGCAGGAGCATCCACACGTCATCAAGCGAGCCAGCGCGCACGGAGAAAGAACCTACAGCTGGACAGTGCCAGCACGCACATTTTGAAATGCTTTGGGGATTGTTGCGCCGTCGTTTGGAAGAGGCATTCAAAGCA
>ML793378.1:164473-194275 GCA_009831015.1 Picea engelmannii | reverse complement strand
GAACCTTTGTATCTTGGATTCGCGATCCGCGAAATCCCAAGATTGACGTGGCAGCGTGGGACCACGAAACTCACCAGAGGACAGGTGGCGTACGGTCGGAGTTTCGGGGTTCGGGGTTAGGTGGTGCGTACAAATTGTGTTCGTGTGGAACGCGAACTCCCGAAGTCCGAACTCCCGACATCCGAAAGGAAGAGCATTGACTCTTCGGGCCCGAGGGAGAGATAGAAGGTCCTGGTGGGCGCAGACAGCCCGGTGAGGGGCAGGTTGCGTCAGAAATAGAGAGAATCCCCAACTAAGACTCTGATTCAAATAATAATAAAAGGAGACAAGTAATTGATGTAGAACCCACTAATACTATCATGAACACAACAATCCAACAAGAAGAGCTAGAGGATCATGACGAGGGGGACTACCTTCTCCATTCACATATGTGGGTGAAGGGGACCCCACTGCATTTTATTGTTGATAGCGGAAATCAAATAACTTCATCTAAGCAGAAGTCATAAATCAGTTGTATTTTCCGACAACACCACACCCACAACCATAATACATTATATGGCTTGACCAGGAACACAATCTTTGTGTCAGCCACCACTGTCATTTGTCATACGACATCAAGCCCTTCAAGGATGAGGTACTATGTGATCTTTCTCCAGTGGAATTCTGTGATGTTTTGTTAGGACAACCAAATATGTGGAGGTGTCATGCTATTTATGAATCTCGACCCCATAGCATCATTTTTACTCTGGGGGTAGTCCTATAGGATAGAAGAGGTAGTTCTCATTATTTTACCAATAAAATATGGGAGAAAAGTAATCTCACATACTGCAAAATTTATCCTCTTCACAATATGTTTAGAAGAAAAGGACACTGTAACTATTACAATCTTGATTTAAGACCCTTCTATACCAGAAGTAGATCAACAAGATTGTAGAAGAGAACCAAGATATACCTACTACATCTTCACCAATAGAGTCATCTCACACTCTAACATATCATCCATCCATATTGTTTAAATAGATCTAACCCCTCCAACAGTAGGTTCATAAAATCCTTCAACAATCTAAGGAGGACAACCTCTTTAGCAAGGCAAGCAACTCACCAAGATTTAGAATCAATAAAATATTCCCCAAAAACTTCACGCAATGGAGACCATTGCTTCTTGGGGNGGGGGGGGGGGGGGGGGGGAGGTATTGATTCAGGAGAAAATTGGTCTCCACCCACCTATTCCACTATCTCAAAATAAGGGTGTCCACATTGGCAGTTTTTCTATGATTTTTTGGGTCTTGAACTTTCGGGGTCGTTTTGAGGCCCTAAACGACATTTTTTGGACACAATAATGGCCAAACGATATTTGAAGGCATGGTCTGGGCCAAAAAGAATATGTACTCCTCAACTATACCTTTCAAATGATCTATCATGATCCCAAAATGGAAGTCGTATGAAAAATTTATGCCCTTGGGAGGTTGACATACCAGCTACCCCCATCAGGGCCCACAACCCTTTTGGCATTTCATCTTCCGAGGTTAGAGTTTTGTATTTTCTTTATGATAAAAATGTCTCTAGAGCCTCAATTTAAGGATCATCATATTCTTTCAAATGAGCACAATGCTCACATATCTTCTCAGAGAGAAGCTGGCACCATTATGAGACTATACTCCTTGGTAACCCATACAATCTCACAATCTCCTTGAAAAACAAATTATCTATGTGGGTATCATCACTATTTTTGTGACATGGTATAAAATGTTCCATCTTTGAAAATGTGTCAGCCACCATAACGAATTAATCATTTCTCTTATGGGCTCTTGGCAATCCCATAAGAAAATCCATACTTATATCATCCCACGACATGTCTGGAATAGGCAATGGTTGATACAATATTGTTTTATGATGCTTTCCTTTGGAATATTGGAAAAGTATGCATATTTCTAGGAAATTCTTCACATTAGACCTTATACCTAGCCAATATTATGAAGAATGCATCTTCACATATGTTTTACCATGGCCAAAGTATCCCTCAAATCCTCTACTATGTTTCTCCTTTAACAAATTATCTCTCATTGAACATCTTAGGATACATAATCAAATTCCTTTGAATAATATTCCTTCTTGGATCATATGTTCCATCCATTGATTTATATTCCTAAACAAAGTATTTTCACATGTTTCGTAACCTTCCTTGAAGTCTGGGTCTTCCTGGTACATCTCTTTGAGGTTTTCAAATCCCAAAGTCTCCACTTGGAATTCTTGCAATATTAAAAATATCCTCCTCAAAGCATCTACAACTTTGTTAGCAGTCCCATTAATATTCTTAATGACAAAAGTAAAAACATTCATGAATTCTACCCATTTGGCATGTCTCTCATTCAATTTCTCTTGTCTGGTTATGAACTGCAAAGCATGATTGTCAGTATATAAAATAAACTCCTTTCGTATGAGATAATGTCTCTACTTGTTCAAATATTGAATTATAGCATAAAATTCATTTTTCATATGTCGAATACATATTCTTAGCATCATTCATCTTCGTACTAAAATAAGAAACAAGATTATTGTCTTGACTTAAAAATGTGCCAATGGCCACTCCAGTCACATCACATTTGACCAGGAAAGTCTTCTTAAAGTTTAGCAGAACTAAGAAAGGTTGCTCTATTATCTTTTTCTTCAACACCCTAAATCCTTTCTCGGATTCTTTTTTCTAGTCAAAAGAACCATGCTCCTTCTTTATAGTATCCAATATGGGTGCACAAACACTGTTGAAATTCCCGATGAACTTTCTGTAAAAACTCGCTAACCCATGAAAACTTTTTACTTCAAACACACTTGTTGGAGAAGGCCATTCTCTTATATCCCTCACCTTTTTTGGATCCATCTTCAATTCATTTTAATAGATTACAAACCCCAAATAAAAAAGTTTTTTCTTCATAAAATAACATTTCTTCAAATTCACCAACAACTTTTCTCGCTGCAACCTTATGAACACCATATTTAAGTGTCTTAAATTCTCCTCTTCAGTCTTACTAAAAACTAGAATATCATCTAGATAAACAATCACAAACTTCCCAATAAAATCTTTGACCATGTTATCACTCTGTAAATTCCTAGAGGTTGTTATGAGGCAAGAAGAAACTTATCAGAGGCAACCTTAACCAAACTCTTCAAAACTGGAAGCTAGGCCTACAAGTTTCAGAGAGGGATCTCTCTGTGAGTTCTAGGTTTGTTTAAGTGTTCAAAGATTTTAGGCTAGTTAGAAAGAATATAACCGTGTTGTTTGTATTGTTTTTGAATGAAGTGTTTGAATATCAATTACACTTCCATTGGGCTATGGGGTATGTGCTTAAAATATAGAAGTTAAAGACAATGTTACAAGATTCGTTTCATAGGGAGAGATGGTGCTAATGGTAGATTCTTTAGAAATAAAAATGGTGTATTGCTGAAAAGATGAGATATCAGTTAAAACAAAAAAGCATTTAAGAATTTCTTTGTTATAACATCAGAGGAAAAACATTTAAATCTGTAAAAGATTAAGAACAGAGTACACAATGGTAAATTCTACAACTTCAACTTCTTTTAAATATTAGAATTTAGAAAGACAATATGATAACTGAGAAAGAAAAAACTTGTATGCAGACAGAGGGAACTTCACCAACAATGGACATGCAGGAATCCTATGAAACTTCTCTTTGTATTACTGAAATAACTTCTTGATAAAAATTACAACAACTAGAGCTTTCTTGGGGGTAAAGATCAACAACCCCTCCTAATTCTAAGTGAGAAATATTTATAATAAAAGTTACAATGATCCTTTCATTAGTGATCAGGACGTGAAAGAGTCTGAGTCTAACGAACTAATCTAACAAGATGTAGAAATGTAGTAATCGATGATGATGTGTTGAATCTCTCATGCTGATTTCGAGGAAGACTGTTGTTGGGTCATTCAGATGACCTCAACTATGTTGGACATTGAGCTAGACGCTGAGATGGATTTTGAGATGGATGATGAGATGGATGAGGCATTGCCTTTACTTAATCAAATCACACATCTCATCACATATATGTGTGCTTGGGATGGTAATTTTCAATAACCGGTGGTAAACTTCATCCATCTCAGTGTATTTAGCAAAATTCGACTTGACGATGAAGACATACTTGATCTCGTGTTGAATGTTGAGGTCATGCTATAGAGTCTCCAAGAATGATTTGCCCGTGATGTTGCCCTATATCTCTGAAAACTTGGAACTGTCTTTGGCCACAGTGGCGTTCCTTTGCTTGTAATCGAACAAAGTCATTAGTTTATCCTTTAGGACACATAGATCAAGAAGACCCTTTTTTGTAAGGCTTCAATCTTGCTAAAAAATATTTGAACTCCAATGTCCATGTTCTGAGCCTTTTCCTCCAACTGTAACATCAATCCCCTTTTAGTCAATACTCTTTTTACCTTGAGGATAGTCTTTGTTCTCTCTTCAACTTTAAATTCTTCCAGCCCTTCCTTGGTTTTTGAGTTCAGAAACTTGATGATCTTGTTGGTCGCTGAGGGAATCTCACCCAGATCTGTGTTTATCCTATCAATGGTTTTCCTACCCTTTAACAACAAATCATGTTTCTCAAACATGATTTGCACCATGGGCCAAATTTCATTTATGGATTTTGCAATATCTGTCCATATGTTTTCCTTAGCCTCTGCTAATGTCTTGCCTGCCACTGTTTGTTTCTAGAGTTGTTGCATTTCCTGCTTAAGCTTCTCTGCTGCCTGTTTCTCAACATTATATCTTGTTTGGAAAGAGGATTTGAGTTCATGGAGATTTTCAACATCCCTTTTCAACCTATTAATCTCTGTCTCTTGCAAATTCATTTCCTCCATGGACTTTGCTAGCTCCATAGTTTTTTCCAGTGTTGTTATGCTGATGGAATTTCTGTTGTAGTGGTTGTTGGAACTACTACTATACTTACTTCTGCAATGGGAGCTGCACTCAATGGAATGACTTCCATTGGTGTCATTTGTTCCTTTTCTTTCAATAATTTTTCCAACTCTATCTCCATTTCTCCGAGATGTGTGTTCTACTGCATGATAAACTTCGACAATTCTTCTTTCTCGTTTTCAGCTTCAGCTACCTCTTTAGCTTGTGAATCCTCTATTGGTGGAAATTTCAATTGTTTTCTCAAATATGAAATGTCAGCATTATTTTTCTTCAACATTTCCTCTTCTTCTTTAACATTCGAGGGATCATACCCAATCTTGAGCACCAACTCCTCTAAGGATTTTATTCTACTATCCTTTGCAAAAGAGGATATCTTTTCCAAATTCAATTGGGTCTGGACATTGCTTAAAGATACCTATAACTTAGGTGCAGTAGAGGAAGTGTGTGCTAATGTGGAGAAGACCATTTCTCTAGTCTATTTGTGCAAATCCATCTGGTCATCTGGATGGACCTGTTTAGTGTCAAAAACAATAGTTGACCTCTTGTAGTTAGTGATCTCTTTGGGGTGAGGAACTTGTGCTTGAAGGAATTCCAAATGCATTCTTCCTTTTTCTATATCAAAGGTTGACAATAGTCTGTGTTTTGTCGTGGAGGTTTGCTTCTAGAGGTGGGAGTAGGTGCTATTAGTCAACATCTCATTCTTCCTTTTAATCATATCATATTTCTCAAAGACGCTTACAAGTGTAGATCCTTGTGGAGTTTGGGTGGTCATATATATTTCTGTCTACTTCTTCTTTGAAGAAGTTGAAACCACTTGTTTTCTTCTCTCAATCACTGTGGCAGAGTAGGGCTCTTCCTCACCAGACATGTGCGTATCATGAGTGGTTTTGGGTTTCTTGTTGCATACCCCAAATTCTTCCGTTGATACCTCGATGATTGAAGGTGAATCATCCTTTCTTGTCCTTTTTTCCTTGGGTATCTAAGGAGTAGCATTCAGTGAGATAGATACTGAAAGAGATTCCTGTGGCTCTGTATCTACCAGAGTATTTACTTCCCATTCTATTTGGTTCACATATTTTTCGATTTCTGGCTTGAGAGTGTGGGCATAGGGTGAAATTTTGTTCTTGGACCTTATCTGTGCAATGATCCCACTGGGGTCATATCTGCAAATAAAACTAGTGTTGAATTTCATCTCCTTCAATAATTTGTCTACCTCTTCCCCAGCAACTCGACTGTTGCAGATAAATGGGCCTATTTGTCCTTTGATCCTCATCTATTGTTTTTTCTTCAGAGACACAAAATGGATGTCATATGATTTTATCATCTGACGAATATATTCCAGTGTGAATATTCAAACAGGTAGATACTTACACAACTTGTATGGATCTAGTTCACACCCATACACTCTGATTTCTGTGTGATTCTGGTATAGAAACCAATCTCCATTCTTTTCCAGATCAAAAAGGTGCGGAACTCTTTGAATTTATTCATTTATTCTTGGCTTAGGTATTCCACTTAGAATGACCACAACTCGATGATTAAAAAATTCAATGAATTGTTTAAAAGTGAACTCAATGGAGTTTCTCCTGAGCAGTGATGTCCATAATGTGACTTCTTGAGGTTTTCCTTCCTTGTCCATCTTCTGCATTGAGAAAGAGAAACTATCCACCTAAAAAAAAGATGAACATGTAAGCCAGGATGGATGAGTACCAGAGCATGCCCTCTATGGTGAATTGTGAAAACTTCTCATGAATGTTCTCCGCCAGGAAAGTTTTGTATTTGAACTGAGTGGTGGATTTTTCCTCAGTAGAGAAAATGGATAGAAAACCCAATATAGGCGCATCCACCCATGCATCTAAAAAATAACCAAGAAGACAACAGAGTGATGAAATAACTTGGTTTCCCTTTTCTGAGAACAAGGAGGAAGGATAGGGGGGATTTGATTTGGGGAGCTGAGCATCCTGTGGGAAGAAAAATTCAAATATCTAGGCTCTTTGAGGAAAAGATCATTTTTGGTATAACTCTGTTATGATTTCGAGATTGAAAGGGGAGGCATATTCATTTCTGGGTATCTGCATCATCTAATCAATGGCCTCTCGCGTGATGAAGAATAAAGTTTCTTCTTTTGACGAGACTATGGCTCTCTTGTTGGGAAGGTAATGAGCCTGGCATTTGAGGGAAAATTCAGGGAAATGATGGAACTAGGGGAAAAGATATAAAGGAAGATTGGACTCCCAGAGCCCGATTTCGTCACTTTGATCTAAGAAAGTGTCTTTGAGCCACGAATGCAAATCCGTGAAGTCAACTTTGCACCTGGTGTCTGATATCAGATGATATTTTTCGTCCAATGGGATCTTGTCGAGGTCGACAGGAGGTGGGAGGAAAGGATTTTGCCCATCTTGTGTTTTCTTGGATTTTGGCGCCAATGTTGTGAAGAGTACCTATAATTTCAAAGAAAATGTTAGTGGTGATGGTTGTGGCTGGATTAGGTATTGCAGAGCCAGAGGAAAATGAATCTCTTGATATGTAGAGAATGTGAATGGAATGGGAGATGACCGAAACGGGGTTGAATTTGAGTGGATGGGTATCCGTTTGGGTGAAAAAGGATAGGTCAGATGGACAATGGGTATGTGGCTAGTCATAAATGGCCAACGAGTTGTTTAGAGAATGAGAGTGAAGGATGAAGGACGTCTGAAGTGTACCTCTCGTCGATGTGTGCACTAGTGATTGGAAGGCGAACGAGAAATATATGACTTGTAATGGTTAGATGGATGGGACAAGCTGACGAGGTTGTGACGTGGAACATGCAAGGGGTGGTGGTGAATTGTAACACTAATAGGTGGTAAATGTTTGGAGAGGGGGATTTTGGACGCAATGAGATGACGTCGCGTTGCGATGGGGTCCGCCTGGATTTGTTTCATTGTGGACCACCCCCTTCAGTTAAAGGAAGAACAATCTGGGGGGTCCGAGATTCCTTACTGACAACTGATCTGGGTGAAGCTGGATCAGTTGTTGATCTCAACGTGTCGTTTAACATCATGTCGGACCCCCCACCCCCCTTTGTTAAAATCAGAATGGATGGGGGGGTTCAGAATATTCTGTGAACTGTCTGATTGTACATTGGTGGGATGGTCATAGATTTGAGTGCACATCTTAAACATCTTTTCGGATGCCCCCGCATCATTAAAATTCAAATGATTGGGGGGGGGGTTTGAAATCTTTTCAGAGCCATAGATCTGGCCGCTCACCACTCAGACATAGATCTAGGGCCGATCTTTAATTTTCCAGGGCACAATTCAACATATGTCACAGGACTTAGGCTTAATGACTTTTTATGGGTTTTGTGCACTGCTTCTTCTTCTCTTTATCACCATGGGGTTATAAAAACACTTCATCATCCAAAGTCTTACATTTTTCATCAATCATCATACATATTTATTGAAAAGAAGTTGTTTAACCTATGTCCTAACCTACATCATTTGCACATTTAGCCCATATTAGACTGTTGGACTAAGAAAATACTCTATCTAGGGGCTATTTGACCAAGATTAGGCTGTTTGGTCAAATTTATTCACTAACTAACCTATTATCTTGACTAAGATTAGACAGTTTAGTCAAGCGTACTCACTAAGCCTATCAACATCAATTTAAAAGGACTTGGCAATGCTTAGACTATATGGATCAAGCCATTGTTATTGCATGGGGATTTATTTAATTTCTTTTATGCCCTCTTTTATTCTTTTTTTATTTTCTTTCTTTTTCTTTCTTTTCTTTTTTCTTTCTTTTTCTTTTTTCTTTCTTTTTCAGGATGTAGTAATCTCTGCAAATAAAAAACATTGAAGGGAACAAAAATACAATCAATAGTTGATCCTATAAATTATAGGGTTATAACAATGGCTCCACCTGGGGATGGTATCCTCCTTGTGAGATGCCAAGAATCATGTTTCTTGTTGTCTTGAAAAACTTCCTCTAGATTTTCTTTTACTATCTGCCTTTCTTTATTCCAGAAAAGTTGATGACATCTTCAGTGTCTTAGTGCCTTCTCTGTGGGCTTCAAACATATGAACAAAAACACCTACACCTAAAAGACTTGTAAAAGATATGATATATACAATGGAATGGAATGGTGATATCTCTAATGAGGTGGCAAGTAATGCTTCAACATCCTGCCATTTATGGGTCCCCCTGGCAGGTATGATCCGTCACGATTAGCAAGTAGAAAAGCATTGTTTCCTCCAAAGGCATGAATGGTGTAAGGTTCCTTCCACAAGCTATTGAACTTTCCATGTTTACCTTTATCTTCATTTCTGGAGTCCCACCTCAAAACTAGATCACCCAATTCAAATTTATCCTCTTTGGTTCTCTTGTCATAAATCTTTTTAATATTTTCCTGGATCACTTGAGTTTTTTTGTAAACTTCTTCTCTGGATTGCATTAGGTGGATCATTTGATTTATTCTTCGTTGGACATCGTTTGGTTCTTCTTGTGTTTCCTGCAATAGTTTCATGACTGGTACTCCTAATGAAAGGGGAAAAATTGCCTCAATGCCATACACCAATTGGTATGGAGACATACCAATCGATATTTTGGTGCTAATCCTGTTAGCCCAGAGCGCGAAAACCAACTTATTATGCCATGATTTCTTGTTTTCCTGCAGTGTCTTTCTGAGGATGTTCACTAGACTTTTGTTAGAAGACTCAGCTAGCCCATTTCCCTGTGGATAATAAGTCTTTGAGTGTCCCAAATTAATATGATATTGATTACAAAAATCTATGGGCCTTTTGGATCTGAAAGTCGTTGCATTATCAGTTATAATTTTTGTAGGTCATCCAAAATGAGACAAAATGTTAGTTTCTAAAAACTTGATGATGATAGAGTCAGTAGCTTACCTGCATGGTACAACCTCAATCCACTTGGTGAAGTAGTCTATGGCCGTGAGGATCCATTTATGTTGGCCCGAAGTGGGAGGATGAATTTCACCAATGAAGTCTATCCCCCACTGTTGGAAAGGAGATTCAACAGAGATGGGTTTCATTGGGAGTGGCAGAAGCTTCCTTTTCCCTTCAAAAATATGACACTGGTGGCAAGAAGTAACCTTCTGGTGAACGTCAGTAAACAGAGTAGGCCAGTAAAATCCAACTCTCAGAATCTTGTTAGCTCTGGTCTTCCAGCTCAGGTGCCCACCACAGTCTCCTACATGGAAATCTTGAAGAACTTTGTTAGATTCATATTTTAACAATCACTTAAGCAAGATACCACCAGGATCTTTATAATAGATATTTCCTTCAAGAATACAAAATTTCAATGCTTTCAATTTAATAAATATAGCTTCGGTCTTAGTCAAACCTAGAGGAGCCTGTAAATTGTGGAGTACGAAAATGAGGTCTGCATACCAAGGGGAATTTAAGAATGCCTCAGTTATGTTTGGAGTCGTATGCTCTTCCGGTCCATCTATTGAAGCCAAAAAGTTAATATCTAAAGCATGGAAATTAGACTCAGCCATCAGTTTGGCCAAACCCTGTCTTTTGATCAGTTTATTAGGTTTTATCTCAATGTCGTATTCCAGAATGACTGCAATCCATTTTCCTCTTCTGCCATCAGGATTATCCTGGGTCAAAATATCTTTAACCACTATGTTTGGGACGTATGCAATTGTTTGAGAATGGAGAATATAGACCCTAAAATATTTTATATCCTTTACCAAGGAGAAGGCTTGTTTCTCCATAATATTATAATTCAACACTGCATCTCTTAAAGCTTTGCTGAAAAAGGCTATGGGTTTCTCATACCCTTCACTATTTTTTTGCGGCAATACTGTTGTTATAGTGTGCTCAGATGTAAAAGAGAAAAGGAAAGAGTCTTTGGTATATTATGGGCTAATAAAAAATAGAGCTTGGGTGAGAGCATGTTTCACTTTCTCAAATGATTTTTTGGACTCGACATTCCATTTTATTTTTGTGTCCTTTTTCAACATATTGGTAATATTCCTGAGTAGCTCGACCAAGTTTGGTATGAATCTTCTAAGGAAATTTATTTTTCCAATGAAAGATTGCATTTCTTTGATGTTTATAGGGTGTTCCACCTTCTGGATAGCTTCTATCCTACTGGGATCTATTTTAATTCTGTCTTTTGAGATTATGTGTCCCAACAGTTTACCTTCCTCTAACCCGAAAAGGCTTTTCTTAGGATTTAATGAAATCCCAAATTTCCTGCACTTCTCAAACAGACGTCTAAGGTGGAGCAAATTTTCTTCGTTGGATTTGGAGTAAACAACTACATCATCTAGATAAATGACTATAAATTTCCCAATCTCATATACAAAGGAAATATCTATTGCTCTTTGGAAAGTAGATCCAATGTTCATCATACCAAAAGGCATCTTCACATACATGAATGTACCCCAGGGTGTGGTAAAAGTTGTCTTCTCTTGATTTTTCGGGTGGACCAGGACATGGTTGTAACCAGAGAAACTGTCCAATAAGGAGATCCTACTAGATCTGACCACCCTTTGTAAAATATGGTCCATTTTGGGTAAAGGGTAATTATCTTTGAGGGAAACTTTGTTCAGATTTATGAAATCTATAGAGAGCCTGATCTCACCAGTTTTCTTCCTAGTTGGAACTAGATTAGAAACCCATTTGGAAAACCTCAAGGGGACTATAATCTTGGCATCATACATCTTCTTGATTTCTTTGTCTATTAGGGGAAGAAACTTGGGATTAATTATCCTAAGTTTCTGTCTGAAAGGTTTATGCTCTTCTTTTATGGGAATCTGGTGATGTATGATGCTTGTGTCATAGGATTTTAAGTCCTCATAGCCACAGGTGAAAACATCTATATATTCCTTAAAAAGTTCAATGTATTTTCTTTTTTTATCTGGTGGCAGTGATTTAGACAGTTTTATTATTTTGGGGTTTTCTTATGTTCCTATGTTACTATCTTTAACAGCTTTACCGCTAGCTTCAATTTTCGGTTTTTTGGCTACATCATTAGAATCAAACAGGTCTTCCAATGGAACTAAACCTCTAGGTAACACATTATTTTTCAACTACAGGATATCATAATCTACATTGTTTTCATTGATTTCTTCGGCATGTATTGTATTTACAATACCATTCTCAAAAACAGGTTTATTTATAGCTTCTTCATCTTGTTCTAAATCTATGTTCGTACATTCAAAATCATTTTTACATTGCAGGAAATATTCAATTTGATCGTCATTTCCAAATACCTGCCAATATATGATGTTATCAGGAATGGTGGGTCTACACTTCACCTCCACTATGTACTTGCGAGTGGGACAAAAAGGGATTTTACAGGTACTTGTTGATGTGGCCAGTCCGTCTGTGAGTATATTTTGTCCTCTAGGAATCACCTACAAATCAACCTCAGTAAATCATTGGAGAGCATCCAAAACAATGTTTCTATAGGCTCTAAGCCTGGGATGTTTTGTTGCATACTCACCTTTGATTTGATTGATAATTAATTCAAAATCACCCCCTCCCATTATGTAATTTCCCCAAGGCTGAGCCCTGTTGTAAATATTGCTTATGAAATGATTTGTAAATATGTTTTATAGGCTGGTGAGCCAAGTTTATATAAGCTGGTAGGATTATGTGATTATTAGGACAGAGAGGCTAAGTGTTGAAGGCCAAAAGCCTGATTTTGTACGTGTATCTATTCAGAACATTAATAAAAAAATAAAAACATCGCCTCGTGCAGGCTGACATGATGAATGAGTGAAGGGGGACTAAGCATCCATAGAGTGGGAAAGGGATTAGGGGTTAAAAGGTGGGAAAAGGGGCTAAGTGTTGAGCCTAGAGGCTTAAGTCCTTGGGAATAATATTTTAATATTATTCAAAAAAACATGTGAATTATATTTTTATCCTAAGTCCCTTTTGGAATGACAGGTGACTTCCAAATGGGAGGAATGCATGCTGATGGAACGCATGCAGTTTCATAGGTGAGAAGTATGAACCCAATTCCATGCAAATAAAATGGTTGAGATGAGCTGTGATGGGCATTCCTCTGCCATTCGACCCTCGACCACCTGAGTGTGAACCATCCGACCTCTGCAACAGACCTCATGGAATTCTGAAACCGTGGGAAAAACGTTTATGTTGATTTCGGGGATAGTCTGTGTTTATTTCAAAGATAGACTGAGTTGATTTCTGGAAAACTGAGACATCCTCTATCTGAACAGATTGAGCCTTTGTGTGGAATCTCTGTCCCAAATCTATAACCGTGAGACCATCCTGTCATTGTTGAGCCTGTTGGAAAGCCTATGTCTGTTTTTCCTCATTGGTTGTTATGGCTACGCAGTGCTGGACGACCTGTGGCTTGTTGGCCAGTTTGTACAACACTCTCTCCAAGTGAGAGAGGTGATTGAAGTTGGAAGAAAATGTTTCTTGGTCCGTGAGGGACTTTCTCCAGGTGAGAGAGTGCAAAAAGGAAGGAGAGAACTCTTGGAAGGAACCTAGTAGCTTCCACAGAGATCAGAGACTTCTGGTCCAGTCTATTGCTGAAACCTAAGGAAAGGGATGTTAGTAGCCAAAGGACTGTCTAGGTGACAGAGAAGGTGTATAATCCTAGGGTGGAACATGCATGTGGGGAAGGAGAGTCAGTGGGCAGTGAGTATGAGTGGTTCCTTAGAGAGAATTCCTTCCTTGTGACTATGTGTTTTCCCTGTAACCTCAGCCTAGCCTAGGATTAATTTCCTTGGGGTGGATCTTAGTCCCATATCGGGGGTGACCTACTGCTAAGATTCACGAGGAGTGTGTTCTAAGGCTGGGAGGTTCATGGAAGGCCTGCACCTGGTTGGTGGAATTACCATCGTTTCAAAGATAAGTACCAGATGGTGTTTTTAATTACTTTTCTGCATGTCTGTGTAATTATATTTATCATGTATTCTGTTGTGCATACAAATTAATGTTAATTCCATTGATTATTTATAATAGCAGTAATTATTATGTTTACTTTGAGTTTAAATGTGTTTCATTGCTTAAATGCATGTCATATATATATAATTAAGTTTGAGATTGTTATTCTGCGAAGTAGCGCCTACTCGGCTGACAAAGGGGGCATTACAGTATGGTATCAGAGCATTACAGCTTACAAGTATGAAAGAGTGTTACAGTATGGTATCAGAGCCAAGGTTTCGACGTTGAGCCTAGATGGGCCAGTTGAGTGGTCTTTGGACTAAGGGTTTGAGGAGAAATTGTGTCTGGAGGTCTAATTTTGGACCTTTGAATCCTCCTAAGTGTCAAGGAGTTACTTGACCATGTTACCAAGCTTAGGAGGTGTAGTGGTGTTATGAAACCACAACCGATGTTGTATATGGACATAGGGAGAGAGGACTCCACACCAGAAGTGTTGGAGTTAGAGGATCTTTTCAGGGAAAAGGAGAACCCTTGTGACTGTCAGATCTGGAAAATGTGCGCAGTGTTTAAAAACCCTTTGGATTTGCATAGGAATGTGGAAATCGTGATACACGAAACCCCAAATTTGTCAGGACCATCCATCGAGGGAACACGTGGCTGCCAGACGACATTTCAGCACACGGGAAACCAAAAGGGAAGAACCTTGTTTTTGCAAGTCGCGAAATAGCGAAACCCAAAATTCTGAAACGATCTACACCGTAGATCGTAATATAGGAACTTGACCGTTGGATCAAGTGGAGGGGTAGATAGTAATTTTTGGATTTCATCAAATGGAAGTTCAAGATCTATGGATGCACGAACTCCTGATGCCCGAAACACTGAAAGAATCTGCACCATAGATTTGAGAAAGGTCTAATCATTGGATTTCACTTGGAATGGACGTGGACACATAGGTGTGTACCACGTGCTAGTGGGACAAAAGAAAAGTGAGCATGGTGGGACTCGATGATGTCACCATAGATAACATGGAATCTCCTGAGGGTGCCACTCACCACTATAGATGTGGAGACAATTGTGCTATGTGGGCTTGGAGGGTAAAGTAAATCGGGATTTCAGGATTTGCAAAGGAGGAGAACAAGGGCTCAACACTCCAACTCGCGAAGTCGTGATTTGCGAGAGGTGATAGCACTTAGCCCTAGCCTACAGTTATATGTAGCAGGTGCTAGCGAGGAGGTATCCATACCCGTATCACATCTGGGGTATCGACATTTGGAAGAATAAGAGTCAAGGGTCTTCAACTCTCGAACTCGTGAGATCGCGAAGTTTTGAAAGGTGCCTTTGGTTATGAGGGTAGGGAGAAAGAGGAAGTTATCACCTGAAAACCTGAAGTGTCGAAGCCCAAAAATTTTCAAAGACAAAAGAACCGTCGAGGATTTAACTATTGGATCTTCATGGACTGAGACCCCAAAGTTCCAAAGTCCCGAAAATTTGCAGAGCCAAACAGAGCTCAAAAAACTTCATGGAATTGAAACGTTTTTCTTGTTCATTCTGGTTTATGAGTGTTGTAAGTTTCTTGAAGGTTTAAGGGCCTCACAAACTTTGGTTGATTTCACATTGTGTGTGCAGAGTTCAACGAGTGTCAGGTCAACCATGAATGTATGTTGAGTATAGAAATGGAAAAGGTACAGGTTTCCTCCGAAACAGAGGACGAAAGGGTAGGAAGGGATGTCAACTTGGGATTCGAACGATCAAAATCTAATGGGCACGGAAAAGAGATGGATAAGGAAGGACATATGATGAAAATCATTGAAATATTGAAGAAAGATGCCCAGGCTCACCGAGCTGATAGCCAAAAGTTCAAGAGGGTCAGGGATCAGCACGGAGAATTCAACTTAAAAATGTTGAAGAACCTGGAAAGAATATAAAGGAAGTTGGAGAGGGGGAGTGGTTCAAGCAAGACAGAGAGTGGTAGAACCCCTGAGAGAAGAAGAATATTGAGGAGTGGTAGAAGACATCATCGTCACTCCCCAAAGCATTCTAGTAGGGAAGTGCAGATTATTTCAAGCCCGTCCCCTACTAGAAAACATCGAACATATGGAAGGGATGAATTGAGAGGAGAGATGAACAAGATCAAGCCTCCAACGTTCGATGGAGAACATAAGAAAGAGGATGATGCTGAAACATGGTTTCTAGGCATGAGGAAATATTTCCAACTACAGAATTATTCCCCTCATGCAAAAGGAAGAATTGCAATGTATTAGCTAAAATGAAAAGCATCCATGTGGTGGGATCAGTTTGTGCAAGTGCAACACATTAGAGAGGAAGATATCACTTGGAAGGAGTTCAAGAGGTATTTCGAGAAGAAATAATTGACAAAAAGATACTATGACAGAAAGATGAAGTAGTTCTTCGAACTCAAGCTAGGTAGCATGACCATTGATGAATACGAACGAAGGATTTTGGAACTACTGAAGTATGTTTTGTTCATCAAAGATGAGACTGTCAAGATTCAAAGATATCTAAGTGGACTGCCACCTTCTATTGGTGACAAGATTTAGTATGATGATCCTAAGAATATGGAAGAAACAATAAGAAAGGATAAATGATTATATGAACAACAAAGAGAAAGGCCTACTTTTCGGAAGGCTTGGGATGATTAGAAGAAGTTCAGGAAAGAGTAGAGGCAGAAGGGAAACAAGCCTCCCTTTTTCAGAAAAGGTCCTTAGGGACAACCATCTTTCAGAGAGCCTAGGAAGGCTGAAGTGGGTGAGCAAATGCCCAGACCGCCACCTATGGAGTGTTGGGTCTGTAAAGGGAACCATAGGTATAGGGACTTCCCCCACAGAAGAGATAAAGCGAGAACTGTCCAGAATGTTCAGCAAGATGAAACATTGGAGGATATGGCAGCAAGATGCCAAGGATATACGCATCCCTAGACAACAAGCAAGCAGAATTTCAATCGCACATGATTGAAGTGGAAGGTATGATCTACAACCGACCATTTATTATTTTAATTGATTCTGGGGCTATCCATAGTTATGTAGATCCTAGGGTGGTGGAAAGTTTTCATTTATCAAGAAGAAAACATGAAAGGTCTTGGTTAGTGTAGTTGGCTACAGGAACCAAGAGGAAGGTCATTGAACTGGTTAAATCTTGTTCGATAGACATGAATGGATTGAGCACGAAGGTTGAATTGAATGTTCTACCTTTAGGCTCTTATGACTGCTTAATTGGGATGGACTGGTTGGACCAGCACCATGCCCTCTTGGACTATCATAACAAGAGGTTTACATGCCTAGATGAGGAGGGAAATTGGAAAATAGTCCAAGGAATTCCCAGAGCTGTGGTTGTTAGAGAAATCTCAGCCATGCAGTTGAAGAAGTGTTACAAGAACGACTATCAATTATTTGCAACCCATGTGGAGGAAGCATCCAGAGATAAAGTCTCAAGAATTGGATACCATGAGGTACTCACAGAGTTCAAGGACATATTTCAAGAGGTACCTGGACTACCTTTGAAGAGAGACATCAATTTT
The DNA here is from genome assembly GCA_009831015.1 of Picea engelmannii. NCBI lineage: Eukaryota > Viridiplantae > Streptophyta > Pinopsida > Pinales > Pinaceae > Picea > Picea engelmannii. The sequence continues at coordinate 176,939 of ML793378.1, read as the reverse complement.
TCTATAAATTTGATGCCTAGAGAAGCTCCAGTGTTGAAAGATCCTTATAGAATGAGTACGCCAGAGATGAAAGAGCTGCAGTTGTAGATCGAAGAGATTCTGAAGAAGGGGTACATTTTCCCCAGCGTATCACCTTGGGGTGCCCCAGTCCTGTTCGTGAAGAAGAAGGATGGGACGTTGAGGCTATGCATTGATTTCCGACAGTTGAACAAGGTAACTGTCAAGAACAAGTATCCTCTGTCGATGATCGATGATCTTTTCGATCAGCTGAAGGGTGCAAAAATATTTTCGAAGATAGATATCAGATCAGGATATCACCAGGTAAGAATAAAATATGAGGATATCAACAAGACCGCCTGTACAACAGGGTACAGTCATTACGAGTTCACAGTGGTGGTGTTTGGACTATCAAATGCACCTGCTATTTTTATGTTCTTGATGAATGGTGTATTCAGGAACTAATTAGACAATTTTATCATAGTCTTCCTGGATGACATCTTGGTGTATTCCAAGTTAGAGGAAGAGCATGAAAAACACCTAAGGATGGTGTTGCGAGTATTGAGAGAACACCAGCTGTATGCCAAGTTGAGCAAATGCTCATTTTAGCAAAGGAATATCCATTACTTGGGGCATATTATTTCAGAAGAAGGGATCATTGTGGATCCTAAAAATGTTGAGGCCATTCGAGAATGGTCAGTGCCAAGGAATGTGGAAAAAGTTAGATCTTTTATGGGTCTGGTAGGATACTACAGAAGGTTTATAGAAGGGTTCTCAAAGATAGCTCACCCTATCACTTCCTTGCAAAGGAAGGAGAAAAATTTTCAGTGGACTGAAGAGTGTGAAGATAGTTTCCAACGATTGAAGCAGTTGTTAACCAGTGCTCCAATCCTGATAATTGCAAATCCAAATATGGATTTCGTGGTGTGCAAAAATGTGTGTAAGTAAGGGTTGGGAGGAGTTCTAAGCCAAGATGGATTTGTAATCTGTTATGAGTCCAGGAAATTGAAAGAGCATGAAAAGAATTATGCCACTCATGAGTTGGAGCTGGCAACAATCGTCCATGCTCTGAGGAAATGGAGACATTACCTCATGGGAAGAATATTTGAATTGAGAACAGACCACCATGGTCTAAAATATTTGTTTGAGCAACCAACCTTAAACGCTAGAAAAAGCAGGTGGTTGGAATTTCTACGTGAATACGACTTTGATATCAAACATATCAAGGGGAAGGAAAACAAGGTGGTGACTGCACTCAACATAAAGGTGCATGAATTGCATGCTACAACCATTAGCATGTACAAGACAAATATTAAGGATAGAATTTTGGAAGCTGCAAGTGTCGATTTGCAATACAGAGATTTGGTAGCAAAGATACAATAGAGTGAAAGGCCACAAAAAAAGGAAAGTTACACCTTGGAAGTTGATGGATTACTTCTGTATAAAGATAAAGTGTATATACCCAATGTCCAGGAATTGAAACTTGTGATTCTTAAAGAAATGCATAATGTGACGTATGTTGGACACCCTGGATATCATAAGACTGTGGCAGCAGTCAAGAGCCAGTATTTTTGGCCGGGTATGAAGAGAGAGATCATTGAATACATCGCCAGATGTATGGAGTGCCAGAAAGTTAAGGATGAGCATAGGCACCCAGCAGGGTTGCTGCATCCTTTACCCATTCCTGAGTGGAAGTGGGAAGTGGTGAAGATGGATTTTATTACAAGATTGCCTAGAACGAGCAAGTAGCATGATTCGATCATGGTGGTGGTGGACAAGCTTACAAAATCTAGCCATTTTATTCCACTGAAAACCACTCACAAGGAAACAAATGTTGATGATATCTTCTTAAAAGAAGTGGCACGCTTGCACAGAATTCCTAAAACGACTGTGTCTGATAGGGACCCGAAATTCACCTCGAATTTCTGGAAAGGACTATTCAAAGGATTTAGAACGAATCTGAATTTTAGTACAACATATCATCCCGAGTCTGATGGATAGACAAAGAGGGTGAACAGAGTAATAGAGGACATGTTGAGAATGTATGTGATGGATAAACCATCAATATGGGAAGACTACCTGCATTTGGTAGAATTCACCTACAATAATGGGTATCATGCATCGTTGAAGATGAACCCATTTGAAGCACTCTATGGAAGAAAGTGCAACACTCCAATGAGTTGGGATAATCCAGCTGACAGAGTAGTATTTGGGCCAGAGTTTCTCAAAGAGATGGAATACCAAATGATAAGAATTAAATAGGATTTGAAAGCTGCCCAGGACGGGCAGAAAAGTTATGCTGATAAGAACGGAACCCACAGAGAATTCAAAGTGGGTGATCATGTTTTCCTGAAAGTGAAAACTAACAGGAGTTCCTTGAAGCTGGGAAGTTGTGCCAAGTTGGCAGCAAGATACTGTGGGCCTTTTGAAATCCTGGAAAGGATTGGGCTAGTTGCATACATGCTTGCATTACCTGCATCTATGACTATACATAGTGTGTTTCATGTTTCACTGCTTAAGAAATATACACCTGATGCTAATCATGTTATCAATTGGAATGTGATTCAGGTGGAACCAGAAGGTGTCCTGCAAGTGCATATTGTGCACATACTAGATAGGAAAAGAAAACAGCTCTGGAATCGAGCCATAGAGCTTGTAAAGGTCCAGTGGACCTGGTACAGTCCTGAGGATGCGGCATGGGAGCATGAAGATGTTATGCGGGCAGAGTACCCACATATTTTTGAAAATTTTGAAAATCTTGTAGATGCAGTGTAAAGTTGCACTGAGGACAGTGCAAAAATAAGGGAAGGGGGATTGTAATGTCCCCAAGGCCGAGCCCTGTTGTAAATATTGATTATGAAATGAATTGTAAATATGTTTTATAGGATGGTGAGCCAAGTTTATATAAGCTAGTAATATTATGTGATTATTAGTCCAGAGAGCCTAAGTGTTGAAGGCCAAAAGCCTAATTTTGTACCTATATCTATGCAGAACATTAATAAAAAAATAAAAACACCATCGTGTGCAAGCCGACACGATGAATGAGTGAAGGGGGAATAAGCATCCATAGAGTGGGTAAGGGATTAGGGGCTGGAAGGTGGGAAAAGGCGCTAAGTGTTGAGCCTAGGGACTTAAGTCCTTGGGAATAATATTTTAATATTATTCCAAAAGACATGTGAATTATATGTTTTATCCTAAGTCCCTTTTGGAATGACAGATGACTTCCAAAAGGGAGGAATGCATGCTGATGGAATGCATGAATTTTCATGGGTGACAAGTGTCAACCCAAGCCCATGTAAATAAAATGGTTGAGATGAGCTATGATGGGGGTTCCTCTGCCATTTGACCCTTGACCGCCTGAGCGTGAACCGTCCGACCTCTGCAAAAGACCTCGTGCAATTTTGAAACCATGGGGAAAAAGTCTGTGTTGATTTTGGGGATAGTCTGTGTTGATTTAAGAGATAGCTTGAGTTGATTTCTAGACCAAGACATCCTCTGTCTGAACATATTGAGACTGTGTGTAGAATGTCTGTCACAAATCCATAACCATGAGACCATCCTGTCATTGTTGAGCCCGTTCGAAAGCCCGTGTATATTTTTCCCCATTGCTTGTTATGGCCACGCAGTGCTGGACTGCATGTGGCTTGTTGTCTAGTTTGTACAACACTCTCTCTAGGTGAGAGAGGTGATTGAAGTTGGAAGAACAGGTTGCTTGGCCTGTGAGTGACTTTCTCTAGGTGAGAGAGTGCGTAGAGGAAGGAGAGAACTCCTGGAAGGAACCCGGTAGTTGCCACAGAGCTTGGAGACTTCCAGTCTGGTTTGTTGCTAAAACCCAAGGCAAGGGAGGTTAGCAGTCGAAGGACTATCTAGGTGATAGAGAAGGTGTATACTCCTGGGGTGGAACAAACATGTGGGGAAGGAGAGTCTGTGGGCATTGAGTATGAGTGGTTCCTGGGAGAGAATTCCTTCCTTGTGACTGTGTGCTTTCCCTATAACCTCAGCCTAGCCTAGGATTCCTTGCCTTGGGGTGGAGATTAGTCCCAGCTTGGGGGTGACCTACTACTGAGCTTCATGAGCAGTGTGGTCTAAGGGTGGGAGGTTCATGGAAGGCCTGCACCTGGTTGGTGGAATTATCACTGTTTCAAAGATAAGTACCAGATGATGTTTTTAATTACTTTTCTGCATGTCTGTGTATTTATATTTATCATGTGTTCTGTTGTGCATACAAATTAATTTTAATGCCATTGATTATTTATAATAGCAGTAATTATTATGTTTACTTTGAGTTTAAATGTGTTTCATTGCTTAAATGCATTTCATATATATATAATTAAGTTTGATATTGTTATTCCACGAAGTAGCGCCTGCCCAGCTGACAAAGGGGGTGTTACAGTATGGTATTAGATCATTACAAATTGCAAGTATCAAGGAGTGTTACACATTATCTTCTTAGCACCAACTTTCTTCAATAATTTCAGGCCTAGCATTAAAACCTTGTACTCGACTATGTTGTTAGTACATTGAAATTTCAGTTTATAGGAATGATTCTCGGAGTAATTTGATATGTTTTTATCCATCCACAATCTTGCTCCATCTCCTTCTTTACTCATAGTGCCATTGAAGTCCATGCTCTAGAAGTCTGATGGTAGTTCCTCATTTTCTTCAACCATGGGGTTTCTTACTTCGACAGTAGATTTATCATTCTTTGGGTCAGGTGCATCATCTTCTAGTTGTGCAATTTGTTCTTCAAGATCACCATCGTTATACAGAATGAAAGAATCTAGGTCAGAGTGTGTGAAATATAATGGGTAATTGTGTGGCTTTTCTTGACTACCGACCATATACTTCATTAGTGTTTCCCTGTAAAGTCTTCTTTGTTGACCGAAAACTGGAATGGTGGCGTAGGACATATCTAGCTGTCGGGCTCCTCTCAATTTAGTTCCCCAAGACCTTGATGACAACATACCATACTTGGGGGAAATGTTTGCTACGATGTTTTCCATTACCAAGCATTTTGCCAGGATTTGAGCTAGGGTGATGCATAAGTCTTTAATCAGGCCTATACATTTGACCTTGCTGGAGTCGAAAGAATGAAAATCTTTGCAAGGTCTGGTGACCTCAAGTCCCAACTTTTCCATCACAGCTTTAGAAATTAGGTTGTGAGAAGCACCCGAATCCAGCATAGCATTGTGTAATATCAGATCGTGGATATTTAGGCTGATGTAAAAAGGAGAGATGATGCCATTAGCATTTTGGTCGTCAACTTCAGGACCAAATAGGATCTCAGATCGATCATCAACAAGGTTTACTGTGTCAAAGTGTTGTACAGATCCAACATTCAAGGATTTAGTACCCATATCAGGTTCGATACTTAAATCTTTCATCACCTAAGACCTATAAGCGCTCTTATTCATCAGCTCAGATAAGGGAATAAGAATCTTCAATTTTTCTACTTCCCCCTGGAGGCTAAAAGTAACGATGGTTTTGTTTAAACTATGTACTTCTAATTTATTGACAAAAAATTTATGGATAGGTGCATTTGTTTGAATGGTTGATGAAACTTCTGTTCGACTTGTTTTCTTAAGAATTTCTGGAGTTTTTTCCACAAGAGGTTCAATGTTGTTCTTCTCAGGGTTTTCTTGGGAAGGTTTTCTGAGGTTTTCTTGGTTTCAACATCCTTCTTCAGAGAATTCTCATTATCCTTTTTACTCCTCGGGTTATATTTCCTATGAAGCTCCATTATAGCATTCTCAAAGGCTTGTTGTTATGTTTTCTCAGCTTCCTCATTCACCTTTGTTTTCAAAAGGAGAAATATTTCATGTTCTTCTTGGGTGAGGAAAATAGACTCATGATCATGATCATGAACACCCATTAGATTTATATGAGCATCATAAAACTCCTCAATAACTTCCTCCCCATCATCAACATAGTTTTCCTGGAGAGGTGGTATAATCTATTGATCAAGTCCCAATTGTTCCCGATGATCCCTAGGATCTCTTTGTCTAATCTAGGGTGGATTTCTCCTAAAGTTTGGGTTTCTGATTTGAGGGGTAGCTTGGTTCTCCCTAGGTGGGTTCCTTTTAGTTATGGTGAGTCTCTCCATCATTTTATCCATATCTCTGGCTAGAGAATCTAATTTTTCATCAGATGAGGAAGTAGAAGGTTCCTCCTTGATGGTGACCCTCTTTTCTATTCTCTGCCTGGCCCTTCTGGCCAAAAGATTTTCTTCTACATTGACGACACTTTTTTTCATGTCTTCCAGAGTTGTTGCATTTATTTCCCTCAATTGATACGACATGTCATCGTCAAAACCATTAGGGAACTTTGTTAATGCCAAACCTTGTGGTGGTTTAATTTCAGTCGGGATAGCATGGTATAGATTGTTGAAATGAGTACAGTAATCCTGCACTATTTTTCCTTGGTTCCTTATGATGTTGTCATACTCCGACATAATTTGGAGAGGATTTTTCTTTACCTCCCACTGGTCTAGGAAAGTTTGATGGAAAAAAATAATGTCAGTAATGGTAGCATCATGTAAAGTTTTGAACCACTTTTTCACATCTCCAATTAGGCTTTGTGTGGATAATCGCATCTGCCCATCATCTTCGTCTACTTCTTGCAGGTAAAAGTAATTGTTCATTTTTTCAACATGTTGTTGCGCATTGAAGGGGCCAGTACTATCGAACTATGGAAGCCTAGTTTGATAATCTTGGGGCATGTCATGTAAAGGAGAAACCAATACCAACAGAGAATATCTTTCTGCCATAATTGGTGGAGGAGACTAAACAACATCCTGGGTGATAGGAGAGGAAATGCCTGAAGATATAGAGGATGGAGGGATTGGAGGAATGGAGTGACATGGTGTAATTTTAGTAGAAACTGTAGCGATGGTTAAAACAGGAAGTTTGACAGACTGCTAAATATGGAGCTTGTCTAAGGCCTGACAAAGATTTACGACTAGGTCTTCGAGCTTATCAGTCTTGGAGTGAAAACGTTTCTCAACTTTAGCTCTAGGAGAAAGTATCTCAGGGGTCCTAGGCTGAAAATGGTTCGGTCTAAGACCGTTTTACTGACAAAATTGACACATTTTGTCCTGAAGAGATTTGTTCGAAAGGGTATCTTAGACTCAAGATCTCGAAGAACAACCAAGCTTTTTGGGATGGAAAAAGACCTCGGAAGTGGGTCGTTACTCCTCGAAATTTCTACAGTGGTTTTCTTCTTGAGTAGTCTTTCGAGATTATCTATTACTTTTGCAGGTTCTGGGTCAGGATGAGATCTGGTAGAAATTCTTTTAGGAGAGAGAACTATTGATTTTATTCTACCTTTGGAGATTTTGTTTATTTATGCACAAAATTTAACAACCTATGAACATTATTTCTAGGTAAATATTAGGGTTTGTGTTTTTTCCAGAAATAAAATCGTCTTTGTTCTAGGGGAAGAAAACAAGGGGTGGAAAGTTTATTTCAATTCTTCCCCGGTATTGTCGCCATTTACGTTATCACTTTGTAAATTCCCAGAGGTGTTATGAGGCAAGAAGAAACTTATCAGAGGTAACCTTAACCAACCACTTCGAAACTGGAATCTGTCCCTACTAGTTTCAGAGAGGGATCTCTCTATGAGTTCTAGGTTTGTTTGAGTGTTCAAAGATTTTAGGGTAGTTAGAAAGAATATAACTGTGTTGTTCATATTGTTTTTGAATGAAGTGGATGAATATCAATTACGCTTCCATTGGGCTATGAGGTATTTTTTTAAAAGATAGAAGATAAATACAACGTTACAAGATTTGTTTCATAGGGCGATATGGTGCTAATCCTAGATTCTTTAGAAATAAAAAGGGTGTATTGCTAAAAAGATGAGATATCAGTTAAAACAAAAGAGCATTTAAGAATTTCTTTGTTATAACATCAGAGGAAAAACATTTAAATCTGTAAAATATTAAGAACAGAGTACACAATGGTAAATTCTGCAACTTCAACTTCTTTTAAAGATTAGATTTTAGAAAGATAATATGATAACTGAGAAAGAAAAAACTTGTATGGAGATAGAGGGAAATTCACCAACAATGGACATGCAAGAATCTTATGAAACTTCTCTTTGTATTACTAGAATAACTTCTTGATAAAAAATACAGCAACTAGAGCTTGCTCAGGCGTAAAGATCAACAACCCCTCCTACTTCTAAGTGAGAAATATTTGTAATAAAAGTTACGACGACCCTGTCATTAATGATCAGGAAATTAAAGAGTCTGATTCTAACTAACTAATCTAACAAGATGCAGAAATGTAGTAACCGATGATGATGTGTTGAATCTCTCATGTTGATTTCAAGGAATATCATTTTTGAGTCATATAGATGACCTCAACTATGTTGGACACTGATTTGGATGTTGAGATGGATGTTGAGATGGATGAGGTGTTTCCTTTACTGAATCAAATCACACAGCTCATCCCATCTCTGTGTGATTGGGATGGTAATTTTCAATAACCGGTGGTAAACTTCATCCATCTCGGTGTATTTAGGAAAAGTTGGTTTGATGATGAAGACATACTTGATCTCGTGATGAATGATGAGCTCATGCTGTAGAGTCTCCAAGAATGCTTTGCCCATGATGCTACTCTGTATCCCTGAAAAACTTGGAACTATCTCTGCCCACGATGGCAATCCTTTTCTTATAATAAGACAGAGTCATTAGTTTATCATTTAGGACACGTAGATCAAGAAGACCCTTTTTTTGTAAGGCTTCAATCTTGCTAAAAAATCTTTGAACTCCAATGTCCATGTTCTGAGCCTTTTCCTCCAACTGTAACATCAATCCCCTTTTAGTCAATACTCCTTTTACCTCAAGGATAGTCTCTGTTCTGTCTTCAACTTTCAATTCTTCTAGCTCTTCCATGGTTTTGGAGTTCAAAAACTTGATGATCTCATTGGCCGCTGAGGGAATCTCACATAGATTTGTGTTTATCCTATAAATGTCTTGCCTACTCTTTAACACCAGATCATGTTTCTCGAACATGATTTGCACCATGGGACAAATTTCATTTATGGATTTTTCAATATCTGTCCATATGTTTTCCTTAGCCTCTACTAATGTCTTGCCTGCCACTATTTGTTTTTGGAGTTGTTGTATTTCTTTCTTAAGATTGTTTGTTTCTTGTCGCTCAACATTATATCTTGTTTGGAAAGAGGATTTCAGTTCCTAGATATTTGAAACCTCCCTTTTCAACATATTAATCTTTGTCTCTTGCAAATTCATTTCCTCCATGGACTTTGCTAGCTCCACATTGTTTTCCAGTGTTGTTAATGGGGATGCTGATGGAATTTTTGTTGTAGTGGTTCTTGGAACTGTTGTTGTACTTAGTTCTGCAATAGGAACTGCACTCAATGGAATGATTTCCATTGGTGTCATTTGTTCCTTTTTTTTCAATAATTTTTCCAACTCTATCTCCTTTTCTCTGAGCTGTGCATTCTGCTACATGATAAGCTTCAACAATTTTTTTTTCTCGTTTTTAGATTCAGCTACCTCTTTATGTTGTGAATCATATGTTGGTATCAATTTCAATTGTTTTCTCAAAGATGCAATGTCAACACTATTTTTCTTCAATATTTCCTCTGCTGCTTTAACATTCAAGGGATCATACCCAATCTTGAGCACCAACTCCTCTAAGGATTTTATTCTATTATCCTTTGCAAAAGAGGATATCTTTTCCAACTTCAATTGGGTCTGGACATTTCTTACATATACATGTAACTTAGATGTGGTAGAGGAAGCATGTGCTAATGTGGAGAAGACCATTTCTCCAATCTGTCTGTGCAAATACATCTGGTCAGCTGGATGGACCTGTTTAGTGTCAAAAACAATAGTTGACCTCTTGTAGTTAGTGATCTCTTTGGGGTGAGGCACCTGTGCTTGAAGGAATGCCAAATGCATTCTTCCTTTCTCTGTATCAAAGGATGACAATAGTCTGTGTTGTGCCATGGAGGTTTTCTTCCAGAACTGGGAGTAGGTGCTATTAGTTAGCATCTGGTTCTTATTTTTCATCATATAATATTTCTCAAATATGCTTATAGGTGCAGATCCTTGTGGAGTTTGGGTGGTCACAACTATTTATGCCTAGTTCTTCGAAGAAGAAGTTGACACCACCTGATGTCTTCTATCAATCACTGTGGCAGAGTAGGGCTCTTCCTCACCAGACATGCGAGTAGAATGAGTGGTTTTGGGTTTCTTGTTGTATACACATAATTCTTCTGCTGATACCTCGGTGATTGAAGGTGAATCTTCCTTTCTTGTCCTTTTTTCCTTGGGTATTTGAGGAGTAGCAGTCAGTGAGATAGATATTGAAAGAGATTCTTTTGGCTCTATTTCTACCAGAGTATTTACTTCCCATTCTGTCTGGTTCACATATTTTCCAATTTCTAGCTTGAGGGTGTGGGCATAGGGTGAAATTTTGTTCTTGGACCTCATCTCTACAATGATCCCACTGGGGTCATATCTCCAAATAAAACTAGTGCTGAATTTCATCTCCTTCAATAATTTGTCTGCTTCTTTCCCAACAACTCGACTACTACAGATAAATGGGCCTATTTGTCCTTTGATCCTCATCGTTGTTTTTTATTCAAAGACACAAAATGGATGTCATCTGAGTTTATCATCTGACGAATATATTCCATTGCGAATATTCGAACAGACACATACTTAGGCAACTTGTATGGAGCTAGTTCGCACCCATGCACTTTGATTTTTGTGTGATTCTGGTATAGAAACCAATATCCAGTCTTTCCCATATCTGAAAGGTGCAAAACTCTTTGAATTTCATCATTTATTATCGACTTAGGTATTCCACTAAGAATGCCCACAACTGGATTATAAAACAATTCAATGAATTGTTTAAATGTGAACTCAGTGGCATTTCTCCTGAGCAATGACATTACTACTTGAGGTTTTCCTTCCTTGTCCATCTTCTGCATTGAGAACGAGAACCTCTCCGCCTAAAAAAAGATGAACATGTAAGCCAGGATGGATGAGTACCGAAACATGCCCTCTGTGGCGAATTGTGAAAACTGCTAGTGAATGTTCTCCATTAGGAAAGTGTTGTAGTCGAACTCAGTGGTGGATTTTTCCTCGGTAGAGAAAATGGAGAGAAAACCCAATATAGGCTCATCCACCCATGCGTATGAAAAATAACCAAGCAGACAACAGAGTGATGAAATAACTTGGTTTCCCTTTTCTGAGAACAAGGAGGAAGGATAGGGGGGATTTGATTTGGGGAACTGGGCATCCTGTGGGAAGAAAAATTCAAATATCTGGGCTCTTTGAGGAAAATATAATTTCTGGTAGAACTCTGTTATGATTTCGAGATTGAAAGGGGAGGCAGATTCATTTCTTGGTATCTACATCATCTGATCAATGGCCTCTGGAATGATGAAGAACAGAGTTTCTCCTGATGATGAGACTATGGCTCTCTAGTTGGGAAGGCAATGAGCCTAGCATTTGAGGGAAAATTCAGGGAAATGATGGACCTGGGGGAAAAGATATAATGGAATATTGGACTCCCAGAGCCTGATTTCATCGCTATGATCTAAGAAAGTGTCTTTGAGCCATGAATGCAAATCCACGAACTCAACTTCACACATGGTGTCTGATATCAGATGATCTTTGTCGGCCAATGGGATCTTGTCGAGGTCGACAGGAGGTGGGAGGAAAGGATTTTCCCCGACTTTTGCTTTCTTGGATTTTGGCACCATTGTTGTGAAGAGTACCTACAAATTCAAACAAATGTTAGTGGTGATGGTTGTGGCTGGATGAGGCGTTGCAGAGGCAGAGGAAAATTAATCTCTTGATATGCAGGGAATGTGAATGGAATGGGAGATGACCGAAATGGGGTTGAATTTGAGTGGATGGGTATCCATTTGGGTGAACAAGGACAGGTCATATGGACAATGGGTAGGTGGCCAATCATAAATGGCCAACGGGTCGTTTAGAGCGTGAGAATGCATGATGAAGGACGTCTAAAGTGTACCTCTGGATTATGTGTGCACTTTTGATTGGAAGGCGAACGAGAAAGATATGACCTATAACGATTAGATGGATGGGACAAGATGATGGGGTCATGTCATGGAATTTGTAGAGGTTGGTAGTGAATTGTAACAATGATAGGTAGTAAATGTTTGGAGAGGGGGAGTTTGGACACAATGAGATGATGTCATGTTGCGATGTTGCCCGCTTGGATTTGTTTCATTCCAAAACTCCCCCCTTCAGTTAAAGGCAGAATAGTCGGGTGGGTCTAGGCTTCCTTGTTGACCATTGATCTGGGCAAATTCAGATCAACCATTGATCTGGGTTCATTGTTTAACATCATGTAGGACCCCCCCCTCTGTTAAAAGCAGAATGGTCAAGGGGGTCTGAAATATTCTGTGGACCATCCGATTGCACACTGGTGGGATGGTCATAGATCTGAGCACACATCTTAAA
>ML793378.1:119424-164445 GCA_009831015.1 Picea engelmannii | reverse complement strand
AATTTTCCAGGGCACGATTCAACATATGGAACATGACTTAGGCTTAATGAATGTTTATGGGTTTTGCACACTGCTTCTTCTGCTCTTTATCACCATGGGGTTAGAAAAACATGTCATCATCCAAATTCTTGCATTTTTCATCAATCATCATACATATTTATTGAAAAGAAGTTGTTTAACCTATGTACTAACCTACATCATTTGCTTGTTTATCCCAACTTAGATTGTTGGACTAAGAAATACTCTACCTAGGGGCTATTTGACCAAGATTAGGTTGTTTGGTCTAATTTATTTACTAACTAACTTATCATCTTGACTAAGATTAGACATTTTAGTCAAGCTTATTCACTAAGCCTATCAACATCAATTTAAAAGGACTTGGCCATGCTTAGACTGTATGGATCAAGCCATTTTTATTTCATGTGGCTTTATTTAATTTCTTTTATGCCCTCTTTTATTATTTTCTCATTTTCTTTCTTTTTCTTTCTTTTCTTTTTACTTTCTTTTTCAGGATGTAGTAATCTCTGCAAATAAAAAACATTGAAGGGAAAAAAAACACAATCAAGAGTTGATCCTATAAATTATAGGGTTATAACAGAGCACTTTGTTCATTAACCTCATGAACGTACTTGGTGCATCCGTTAAGCCAAATGACATAAAAATATTCTCATACAATCCTTCATTTGTTTTGAATGTTGTTTTCTATTGATCTCCCTCTCTCATTATTATCTGATGATAACTCCTCTTCAAGTCTATCTTGGAAACATAACTAGCTCCACTCAAACAATCCATTAAATCATCCATTTTGGGTAAAGGGAATCTATAAGTCATGGTTATCTTGTTGATGGCTCTATAATCTATGCACATTCTCCATTCTCCATCCTTATTTGGACTCACCACAATTGGTAATGCATACGGGCTCAAGCTTTCTCTAATCAAACCTTTTTCCAACAACTCGTGGGCCTACTCCTTCAACTCTTCATTCTCATGAGGGGTCAATCTGTATGTTGTTTTGTTTGGAAAAAAAATTCCTAGAATATAGTCAATATGATGAATGATACTTCTGATGGGAGGTAAAGTATGAGGTAACTCATCCACCACAATGTCAACAAACTCATCCAATAACTCCTGAAATTTCATAGGAAAATAATTCATAGAATTAAGTGTAAGGATGACTCTTGGCTTACTTATAAAAACAAACTGCATTTCTTGGTATTTCTGGTCTTCTTTCAAGAGATCCTTCGCACTCATGAGATGTATAGTGGGAACATCCTCCTCTTTGGCTCATTTATCGTCTAATGAAAACAAGATATGCTTACACCCATTTTTCTCAAGGGTATAATTATTCTTCCTCTTGTCATGTATGACATTCCTATCATATTTCCATGGTATTCCCAACAGAACATGACAAACATCCATGGGTATGACATCGCATAAAAATTCATCCTTATAACTACCTATTTTAAACTCAACATTACACTATTGACTTACCATGACTTTATGTCCTTTATGAAACCACGACACCCTATACAGACTCAGATGTGCTATCGCCTCCAAATTTATCTTTTCCACCATCTCCGTGGATACCAAGTTATCATTGCTTCCATTGTCTATGATCACCTTGCACACTGTCTTTATTTTTACAAGTAGTTCTAAATAAATTGTTCCTTTGGAATGGTTCTTGTACCTCTTTCTCTAGATTTACAAGATATTTCCTCATCATGAGTGATCTTCCTTCTTCAGGATATTTTTCCTTCATCTTTGTCTCCACATTCCTCAGTTGTGGCTCAAAAATGTGATCTTCTTTAACTCTTGCATTCTTCTTTTCGGGACATTCCCAAGACATGTTCCCTTTTTCCCACAATATGAACACTTCAATTATCCTTCTGTACCTCTTCCTCTACCTCTTGGAAAATGGTTCCTTCATCTATAGTATCCTCCTCTAGAAATTCCTCCTCTCTCTATTTGGCTGTTACATCCTGCATCTTCATCCCTTAATTTATAGAACTCTCTCTGGTGGTTCCTCTTCCTCTGTTAAGACTCTTTCTCCTGTTCATATGACTCTTCTTCCTTTTCAATTTATCTTCTACCTATAGGGATACATGATAAGCATATTCTATAGTCCTCATTGTCATCATATTGATCTCATCTTGGATTTAATACCTCAATCCATTTATATACCTAGAAATGTTTTCTTCATCATTCTCCCTATGTCCTTCCCTTATATTCAACTCATAAATCTCTTCAGTATACACTTCCACCGAAAAACCTTTATGTCTCAGATTCGACAACTTACTAAATAGATTCAACTGATAATCCTTTAGTATGAATTTATCCTTGAGCTTAGCTACCATTCTATCCAAATTTTTAATCTTGGACTTACCTTTCCTCCTTCTGTCAACTTGCAACTTGTCCCACCATAAAGTTTCATGACCCTTCAATATTCTCAACTCATCCTTTACTTTCTTCTCATCATGAATATCCTCATAGTCAAAATATTTGTCTAAAGAACTTATCCAGTCAATAAATACTTCTACATTGAAATTACCTTCATACATCAGAACATCCATCTTTTCTCTGGTTCCCAACTTCACAACAACTCTCAACAATTGCTCCTTTGCTTCTTGTTTTGTTGAAATAATGTAACTACAAAGTATATTCTTATTATTATTTGATATATTATTCATTGGATCAATCCCCATTGTGGATTGATCATGTCGGCTATTGTAAAAGGAGCAAATCTCGTTTTGTGGATTGGTCATAATGTAATTGTAATAGGCAGAAAGAGAAGTCGGCCCCATAATATATCAAAGAGGCCCCAAAATATAATAAAGGTTGTTAAAACCACCCATAAGAAGAAGTCAACCCTGCCAGTGAAAAGACACTTCCACATGTGTCAAACTTCTATAAATAAGGAGGCTAGCGCCTCACTTAGACACACACTCACTTCTTCATTGAAAGACAAGTTTCATAGCTGTAATTGGAGAAGAAAGAGAGAGAGAGGCACATATTTGGGAGAGGAATTTTATTATTTGTTTGAGTTATCTCTTGGCATTGTATTGGCTATCTATATTAAGGAAGTTTTGTTGGGTTTTCTGCCCCATTAGGGTTTCCCAGGATAAATGATGTGTCTCTTGTGATTGTGTATTTATCAGTGATCTAATATTATGATGTTGTTATTCATTGAAATTCAAAGAACTATAATAATGGCTTAAACATTAACATGGTATCAAAGCCAAGGTGAAGAGAGCATCTTTCACCAGAGAAAAGTGAAAAATTTCATTGTTGTCGTACATGTAAATTAGGGTTTTTTATTGGAGAGGTATTTCATCCCTAAAACCATCTAGAAAAGTGTGTCGTCCCCCAAGGATCATTTTTGAACCTTCAGCGCACCTTTTTAGTGGCTAGATCTCCCAGAATGTGAAACCCTAATTTCACAAAGTACCAGAAGTACCAGAAAAGTAGAGAACCAGAAGTACCAGAGTGCCAGAGGTATCAGAAAACCAAAAGCACGAGTCCAGAAATCAGCATATCAATTTTGGAGGGGTAAAAGTTGGATTTTCTCAGATCCAAGCACACTAGGATACTTGCCTCAGCCAAGTGCACCTCCTGGTAAGTTCAAAATTTGATTTTGAACACTTTCATTTTTTGGACATTTTCCTAGCTTCAGGTAGAATATGTCTACAAGTGTTAAGCTTGTTGACAAGCTAGAAGGTGTGGAAAACTTTCGTTCCTGGAAGTATATTATTGGTCTCATTCTTGAAGAGAATTCCCTAGCAATATTCATCAAAGAAGAAGTGTCGGAGCCCGTTGATGCCGCAGAAAAAGAAAAGCACAAAAAGGACACAATTAGGGCCAAAAGAAGAATTGCGGATTCAATCAAAGACCACCTGATTCCCTATGTGTCATCAAAGAACACTTTGAAAGAAATGTTTGATTGCCTAAACAGACTATATGAAGGAAAGAACATAAAATGAAACATGAATATTAGAACTCAACTCAAGAATACAAGAATGCAGAATGGAGAATAAATCCAAGAATACTTCTCCAGAATAACCCAATTCAAAGAACAACTAGAAGCAATTGGAGACACTATATATGAAGAAAACTTATAATGACATCCCTAAATGGTCTCACAAGAACATGGGATGCATTCATCCAAACAATTTGTGCCAGAAGAGAGAAAATGAAGTTTGACAGCCTATGGGAAGAATGCATCCAAGAAGAAACAAGAGTAGCTAACCGAGAGACTTTACTAGAAAGAGATGAAGATCAAGCCCTAGATACTCACACTAAAGGAGGAAGAAAGAAGTCTTACTTCTAGAAATATACTTACAAAGAGTCTCAACCCCAAAACAAATTCAATCATAAAGAATCTCATCTAAGGATATTCCAGAAGAAAGGACAATGAAATGAAAGAGATTACTCATCTGTACAATGCTACCATTATGATAATATGGGACACATTGTGAAATTTTGTCCAACTAGATGAGAATAATTCAAGAGGAAACAAAAGAGGCACCATGCCCATGCAGTTGAAGATGAAGATCCACCTGCAAAGATGTTAAGAGAACAAATTAAATAACATGTCTTAATCTTGATCCTCTCAGGATCGGTAACACCTGGAGAGGACACTTGGATCATTGATAGTGGTGCCTCCAAGCACATGATAGGACAAATAGATATTCTCTCTTAAATTTTAGAAAAGAAGTTTTCTCATAAAGTGACACTTGAATATTATTATCAATATCCCATCAAGGGAGTGGGAGAATGAAACTACAAACTGAATTCAGGGAATTCAATGAAGATGAAGGACATATTCTATGTACCAGGTTTTAAAAAGATCCTACTCTCCATATCATATTTAGAGAAGAAAGGCTTCAGAGTTTCCTTTATAGATGGAGAATTTGTTATGTGGGATAAAGGAGAAACCTTAAAAGAAGAAATCATCATTGGAAAAGAAGAAGGTGGATTATATAAGCTAAAGGGTCACTCAAAAGCTGCCATGACCCATGCCATTGAGAATCCGTGTGAACTTTCGTATAGAAGACTAGCTAACATTAACTACAAGGTGCTACCATACATATGCAAAGCAGTCACAGGTTTACCAGATCTCAAGGTTGATCATGAAGGCATAATCAATGGATGTGCACAAGGAAATAACATCAAGAACCCTTTTCTGAAGAGAGAAAACAAAGCAGAAGGAGTCCTAGAACTCATTCATTCAGATGTGTGTGGCCCAATGTCATCATCCTCCATTAGTGGGTATGTATATTATGTATCATTTATTGATGATTATTCTCATAAGACCTGGTTGTATCTCTTGAAATCTAAAGATGAAGTGTTTAGCAAATTCAAGGAATTCAAAGCCTTGATAGAGAATATTTATGAAAGAAATATCAAGATACTCAGGTCAGATAATGGAGGAGAATACACCTCAAAAGAGTTTGTAAGATTCTGCAAAGATGTTGGGATCAAGAGGGAACTCACTACTCCCTATAATCCTAAATAAAACGGTGTGGCTGAAAGAAAGAATAGAACAATAATGGAAGTCGTGAAGACCATGATCCACGATCAAGATCTTCCTATGTGCTTATGGGCAGAAGAAGCAATGACAGTTGTATATGTGCAAAATCTATTGTCCCATAGTGAACTTGGGTTCAAGACCTTGAAAGAGATGTTCACCGGAAGTAATCCAGAGGTAAGCCATCTCAAAATATTTGGCTGCCCAATATTTATACATATACCGAAAGAGAAAAGAAACAAGTTGGAACCCTCAGGAAAGAAGGGAATATTTGTTGGATACTGTGAGGCTTCCAAGGCCTTCAAGATTTATATACTAGATCACCACCACATTGATATCAATAGGGATGTGACCTTTGATGAATATGCAACTCTCAATAAATCAAGAAAATGACAGCTTGAAGAGGTATATGAAGAGGAACCCATAATCCCCAGAGTTGCAGAATTAGTAAGGGAGGTTCCCAGAGCCGTTGAACCAGTGAGGGAAGTCGTAACTTCCCCTGATGATCAAATTCTAGAAGATGATGACGTAGTAGAGTTTCAAGAACCTCCTCAGATGGAAATCTCCCATAAAATAAATCCACCTTGGGCTAGAGACCTTATTCAATATGGAGAGAAATATGGTGTTCCCAAAGGAACCACTAGACATGTGAAGAAACCTAAGTCATTCTCCAGTTATATGGCTTTGATGTGTGATATCCTAGAAAATCATCCTACCTTCTTTGAAGAAGCCATTCAGAAGAAAGAATGGGAATATGCCATGACAGAAGAATACCAATCCATAATAAAGAACGATGTATGGGAAATAGTTCCCAGACCGAATAGCAAGGATGTGGTATCATCCAGATGGCTATTCAAAATAAAAAATGATGCTAATGGAAGTATTGAGAATTATAAAGCAAGATTTGTAGCTCGTGGATTTTCTTAAAAAGAAGGCATTGACTATGAAGATACATTCTCTCATGTTTCTAGATACACTTCGATCAAAACCATCATAGCCCTTGCAGCTAAGATGAAGTGGAAGTTACACCAGATGTATGTAAAGACAACTTTCCTAAATGGTGTTAGCGAAGAGGAAGTGTATATAGAGAAACCTCAAGGATTTGAAGTTGAAGACATGAAGTCTCATGTCTGCAAATTGAAGAAAGCCTTGTATGGATTGAAGCAAGCTCCTAGAGCTTGGTATGGACAGATAGGCATCTTTCTGATGAGCTTGGGTTTTACCAAGATTAAAGAAGATTCCAACCTCTACTTCAAGGTTATGAACGATGAGCCAGTAACACTATTAATTTATGTGGATGACTTATTCTTAACTAGAGAAGAAAAGCTCATCAATGAATGTAAGAAGAGACTCACTTCAAAATTTGAGATGAAAGACCTTGGCCTAATGCATTATTTCTTAGGTCTTGAGGTATGGAAAAGTCTAGAGAGGATCTTCCTTAACTAAGGGAAGCATGCAGTCAAAATCTTGAAGAGATACAGCATGTTAGAGTGAAATCCCATGAATACACCCATGGAAACGAAGCTGAAGCTGTTGGTCAAAACTTCATCAGAATTGATTGATGCCACACTGTATAGATAGATTATTGGATCGTTGATGTACCTGACGAACACCAAACAAGATATTTGTTTTTCCGTGAACAACTTGAGTAAGTTTCTGGTAGAACCTAGACATGTTCACCTTGTGGCTGAAAAACATGTGATGAGGTACCTTAAGGGTACATTAGATTATGGTTTGAATTATGATGGAGATCTTTATTTCATATTGATTGGGTACACTGATTCAGATTGGGAAGGAAGTGTTTCTAAGAGGAAAATCACTTCAGGATGCGGTTTCAGTTTGAGATCAACCATGATCTCATGGAAGAGTAGGGAGCAATCCATCATTTCTCTCAACACAATGGTGTTAAGCCCTAATATTGGCTCACTACCCATTAATTGGGGAATATTACATTAGTAATGTTATTTTATTTATGTTGGATTTATTCCATTAGTTGTAATTATCTTACTTCTAGCTTGAGTGATGTGACATAAAGAAAGATGTTGAGATGAGACTAGTACTGTGCTTCTATATTGAGAAGTTATGACATAAAGCCAATCTAGTATCTTGCTTCCATATTGATTGTTGTGATGTAAAGCAAGAAAAGCATTGAGCTTCCATGTTAACAGTTGTGACATAAATCTAGTCATGTATTATGATGAGCCAACCTCGTGCTGTGATGATGATTATGTATTAGTTTTATACTAATACATATTGATGCAGATGATGATTGCATTCCTTTGAGAATGACGATGTTGCCGATGAAGAAAAATTCTGATGATTTATAGATATACCAGTCAGTTTTCTAAGATGATATTGATTATGTTGTCCTCCTTATGTTTTTGATGATAAAGGCCTCTCTCTCATCTGATGTTGTTGTAGAATACCCTTCTTGTTAAGGGGGGGTGTTGAAATAATGTAACTACAAAGTGTATTCTTATTATTATTTGATATATTATTCATTGGATCAATCCCCATTGTGGATTGATCATGTCAGCTATTGTAAAAGGAACAAATCCCCTTTTGCGGATTGTTCATAATGTAATTGTAATAGGCAGAAAGAGAAGATGGCCCTAGAATATATCAAAGAGGCCCCGAAATAAAATAAAGGTGGTTATAACCACCTAGAAGAAGAAGTCATCCCTGGCAGTGAAAAGACACTTCCACACATGCTAGACTTGTATAAATAAGGAGGCTAGCACCTCACTTAGACACACACTCACTTGTTCATTGAGAGACAAGTTTCCGAGTTGTAGTTGGAGAAGAGAGAGAGACATAGGCGCATCTTTGGGAGAAGAATTTATGTATTTGTTTGAGTTATCTCTTGGCATTGTATTGGCTATCTATATTAAAGAAGTTTTTTTGGGCTTTTTACCCCATGAGGGTTTCCCAAGATAAATGATGTGTCTCCTGTGATTGTGTATTTCTCAGTGATATTATCTTATGCTGTTGTTATTCATTGAAATGCAAAGAACTATAATAATGGCTTAAACATTAACATGTTCTCCTACAACTCCTTCTTATTCTTATACATATTCACTTTCAACTTCACTAACATCACCAGTCTCTAGTTTGCTCCTTTTTATTGTTTCCATGCTGTCCAACTTTGCACAAAGTTGTCTCATTTCCTCCTCCATAGTTGCATTGAATACATGTCTCTCCTTGTGTCTCCTTGGCGGCATGATTCTAAATATTCCTTTTCATGGGGATTATTCCTACTCTGATACCACTTGATGCAAACCCCCTGGGTCTCGCGTGACCTCCTAGTGTAGGATCTATTTATACAAGATCTAAAGGAGCTCTTGGGTCCCCATAGAACCCTTAGAAATATTTACCACAAGCTTCATCTTATTTTCCTATGCAAAAATTCATGTTCGTGAGCATGTTTTTAATCCAATGAACTCTTCACATGACCTTGGGCCTAAATCCTAGGGATCAAGTTTTGAAAGAGAAAATTTTGGCACTCTCGAGGTTCATGCTTCAAAATATATTCCCACAATACACTTCAAAACTCATGAACTTTGAACTAGCGAACTCCCGAACTAGTGCTCTGAAACTTCGACCTTCGGAAGATATGCTAACAAAAAAATTCAAATCCCCCAAATGTTGAACTGAAGAAATATCAAACTAGAGCTTCGTAAATTCAGGGTTCAGGAGTTCTGAGACTCCAACACACACTACCTCATGAATTTTTGAACACCGAATTGGAAAAGGGAGAAAATCCATTGTCCACATGTCCTCGATAATGAACGGCCAGGATTGACTCTAGGCTTTGGGACATCAGGGATTTTCATGCCAAATAAAATTTGACTCACAATCCTCTGGATCGTCTTTCTTTCAAATAATCGATAATCTACAGAAACTTGTTCCCGACAACCAACGATCCTAATTGACTCTAGTCTTTGGGACTTCGGGGAATTCTTCACTTTGCAAAACAACTATGAAATTATCCCATAGTTCTTAATCGTCCAACCATTTGGGGATCCCACGACTCACACTTCTTCTAGTTATCTACAATATAGATTTACTTCGGGGCTTTGGGCTTCGGGGCTTTTTTCCCCTCTACAACAAACACTTAAAAATTGTCAGAGAAAAGAAGTTCAAAGGAATTGGAGGTTTAACATCCACACTGCTTCTCTTTAATCTAACGGATATAGGGGATCCCAACTTCTCTCAAACATATATCATAGACTCACCTTTAAATAAATATATTTCTTCTCTTTGGGGACTTACTACCAATATCCATCCTCGATATTTGTCACTTTAATGACTTAGAATCTGTGCACACCTTGCACTTCCCTCCTAATATTTTCTCTCAAAATACTCGAACCTTTGCACACACTTTATGCTATCTCTCCTCTGCACTTTCTTAACACCTAACAAAGTGTTTCCTCTATGACCTATTTTCATGGGTCTCCCCCTCTAATATTTTATACAATTATGAGTATAGGAGCACACCTTGCACAAGCTCTGCATAAACTTACAAAATCTCTCATGAGCTTCTAAACCTGTAACGGTTCGACCTTCGCACTCCTTGCATGGGCACTGTGAACTCCTTCATATAAAAAGACTCTATATTTAAGTTAGTCAACCAACAAAACCATTCACATATCGTCCCTATCAACATCACTTGCATACAAGGGAAGTTTCACCTGAGGTATGTACTTGGGCTACAGGAACCACATCATATCCATTATTATTTATCCACCCTATGCGCAATATATTTATTTTATATCCTATGATTAGTTAACAAACGTTGTTGTGGAGAACTATTATAACATAGATTGCAACATAATTAACCCACTACATCATTCGTTATTACCACACATCAATCATGTAGTAAATAGATCTATACTAATCATGCATAAATGGAACATCCTTGAATAACCACATCAAAGGACACATTCATACACATGATTTAATGTGATTCACCCAATCCTTGGGCTACATCCACAATGACTAACTTCTATATTAGTATTCATGAAATCTCCATCTCACTCCACTTACAATAGATATAATATATCATACTATCCACACCTGCCTAGCCATTCTGAAATGCAAGCCTCTCTCTCTATGAAAAATCTCTCCAAAACCTCAAGTAAATATTATCACTCATACGCAACCTAATCTCTTACTCTCATGAGCCTATTCTTCCCTGAACCATTACATATTTATGTATAGAATTAGGGCTCAAAACCCTAAAAGTTTATCCCAAAATTCTAATATATCCTAGCTATTTTGCTTCTTTTTCATGAGCATGTTGTTTATCTTTCCTTTTTCTTTCCTTTGTGCCTGTATTTCACTTTTCCATCCTTTGCACCTACATTCTTAGATGTTATTATTTCTACGCTTGTGCATGCTCTAACTTTTGCTTTAACTCTGCAAAATGCTCCCTTTTCTACTTTTGCTCAAGCTCTTCAAAACTTAGTTATTCAAAATGTATGTCCAACAACCACAAGTAAACAAATGTAAATTGCAACTCACCTTAGTAGATTATCTCACATGTATCCCCATACCTCAAAAAAGAATTGAAATCCCCCTTTGATAAAAATAAGAAACATGGATAAAAAATTTAATGATTAGATGAGGAGGTTTCTTAGAATGAGATTCTAAGTAACGTTTATATAGTTTCACACACATTTTTGATATTATATAAGGAATATGATAAATAATAATTGTGTTTAACATATATAATGAAATGATATTGATAATTTTAATTTAATTTATAAAACTAAATGAATAATTCAATATATAAATGAATGTTATTATGAATAAAACATTTTGCAATATATGCATATACATAAACATAATGAAAAAAACAATGTAAAATAAATGAATAACTAAATATTTTACAATGAATAGGAAAATATATCCTATTTGGACACTCTATGGTTGTATTCATTGACCTAAAGAGATGGTTGGATAAGGTTAACTCTTAAATCCAATAGCCTTCCTCTCTTGAAATTGCACAATTATTTTTAAGTAATTATATATAAGTTACCACATTTCCCATCAAGATACAATTACATGGCATATAACTCAATTTTTAAGGGAGAATTCAAAGGGAAACAAAATATTAATTTTGAAGTAAGAAAAATAACTTTTCTAGGTTCTAAATTTTTTATAGATATTAAATATTACTCTCTAACTATTTATCCTTTTCATCCTTTCCATGTTAAATAAATTCAAAATTAGAATATTTTCATCTTTTGGTATGTTTAATAAATTTAAAATTAGAATATTTATATTGATATATTTTTTCAAATTTTCAATTTTATATTATTATATAAAAAATTACTAAATTTATTATCAAGATAAAAATAAATAGAATTACTTTATTTAATATTTATAATGAATAAAAAAAATGTAAAAAATTATAGAACAAGCATAGATTTAATTCATGAATAAATTTGAATTACAACGTTGCATGACAACATTTTGAAAATGTTTATACCAACATCTTGAAGATGCTTATACCAATACCAAAATTGCATTATAGTTCACTTATGAAATTACAATGTTGTATGTTAAATCATTTATGAAAATTGTAATAATTATTTAAAACAAAGATAAAATTAATGAATTTAAGTGACAACAACTTAAAAATTCATGAGCGTGCATATTTTTCTTATGCCACCAAAGTGAAGCTCATCAAGCATACTATATAGATAAAATTCTTAAATCATATATAACATATTATCATTTATTCAATATTTTCTAAAAGGAAAAACAATAGATTATTGGAATTACTAATAAACTAAAATTTTAATAATGAAGAAAGAGATCAATGATTAGTCCATGATAAATTTTCAAATGATGATGGAGAAAACCTCTAATGTATATCATTACAATGTCCAAGAATTGTCAATCAAATCATATAATAGAGATTGCATAGTGGATAAAAAATATTACACAATGGAATGTTGGTGGCACCATTGCACTTCACATCTAATATATGGTATCACATATATTTATTCCACTGACATGAAGGAGAGGAGGGTTTCTGTTATTTCTTCAATTCAGTAAAAGTAATTTTTTGCTTAAGCGATGGTGACATAAAACTATTCATTCTTGGTTAAACTATTGGAGAGTACCACTAAAAACCTTATGATAAGTAGATTTAAAAAGAAATTTTGATTCAATTAAGAAATTATAAAGAGATCATTAACCCCAACTAAAAACATCAAAAACATCTTTGTATTATATCTAGGTTAAATAAGAAAATTAACATTGCTAAAATAAGAATATATATAGAGAGAGAGAGATAAAATTGAATGAATAATTACATTCTTGAGATAGACTCCATGTCATATGTTATTAATAGTTTATTCCAACAACTAGACTTTATACATACCAAATAAATTAAGAGCAACACCAATTTTTTTTAAAATCAAAGAAAATAAGAAATAAAAAAATATGACACTAACATTTTTAATATAAATTCATCCAAATAATAGTTGTGCACTCTCAGAAAAACTCCATAATGAGTCCAACATCAAACTCTCGGCACTCCTTTGAGATCCCATCAACTACCATATTGAATTCTTTGTAGACATGAGTGTATGTAATATATTAAAATGGCTTAAAGATGGATTTCAATTGATTTGTTAGTGGCTTGAGAATCACATTCTATGTGACTATCAATATTCTCATCCAATTGACAACTAATAAAGAATCACACAAAAATTGCATTGTATCAATCCCAAACATACTTTGTATTTGATGAAATGACTATTAGAGGAATGTAAATTCCCACCAACAATACATAAATCTTGTGGCCTCTATTTAAATCCATAAAAGAAACCGGTTGGACATGATTTTTCAATCAATAGATCCCCGATTTTCCTTGAGATGTTTACCTTCACCTCCATTTTGAAATTTTGGAATAAAGCATACAATGAAATATGTTTTTTAATTAAAACAAAACCATATAACACATAACAACAAACATAGTACAAATCAAAAATCTTTATAACTCCTTGAACCACTTCTCTAAGAACTCCTCAACAAACACACCATTCCATATATTTTAGATACATGTCATCTTCTCTAGATCGTTGCATGTTTCACTTGGATATGAACACCTAGTCATTATATGACTTGTTCCTTGCATAAATAGTTCAAACTTGAACCACTTTTTTATTTTATAAATCAATTCCTACTTCCATGTCAATGTGTTAAATTCCTCTTTAAGTTTATATGAATCTTTCTTAATTATGCTATAAGCATATTCCATCTAACTTCTATTTCTCTCTCACCCCCACACACATATAATACAAATATGTTATGAAAAACAAAAAAATGAGTACTACACAGAGATGATTAACCCCAACTTAAAAGAATAATGATTTTTTTTTTCTTATATCTATCTTAAACATTCTCAAACATGTACTTGGATAAGCCCAAATAGTTTATAAAATTTATATACCAAACTTTCTTATATTGTAACTATAATCAACTTTCAATATAACCACAACCACACTTCAATAAGATCATATATAAAACCACAATCAGACTTCAACTTCTTTTCTCTAGTTCCCTCAGACACATATATAATACAAAGATGTTATGAATAGGAAAAAAAACAAATACTACAAAGATATCATTAACCCCAACTTAAAAATAAAAATAAAAAAAATTCTTATATCTATGTTAAACATCCTCAAACAAACATGTAAAATAAACCTAAATATTTTTCAAAAATTATATAACTGACTTCCTTATATTGTAACCACAATCAACATTCAATATAACCACAAATATAATCTCAATCAACATTCAATATAGCCACAATCAACATTTAATGTAACTACAACCAACTGTCAAATATAAGTTCATGTATTGGATTCCATCAAATTTGTAAAAGTTATGAAGTCTCTCACATAATTCCAACTAAAAAACAAACCTCTTACAGAATAACAAACTATGAAATGTTTTTTTCTTCACACAGTATAAAAGATATGATCGTCACTGACAGTTTCAACCTAAAAAAAAAAAAATTGTTGCTGGGGGATTTCAATATAACCACAATCAACTTTCACCCAATTTGAATTCCAACCTATTTGTAAAACCACAATCAACTTTAAGCCGATTTGAATTCCAACCTATTTGTAAAACCACAATCAACTTTCAACCTATATTTGGATTTGAATCCAACCCATTTGTAAAAGATGTCAACGTTTCTCGCATAGTTCCAACTAAAAAATCTAAGGTTCAAGCAATGGAATATCACATAGATCATCAACAACAAGTTCTCCAAATCTTAAAGGACAACTTGACCATGGAACAAAATCGCATGAAACAAAAAGAAGATCAACAATGTAGTGAAAGAAGTTTTGAGGTAGGGGATTGGGTGTTTTTAAGAACACAACCATACAAATAGATGTCTCTCAAGAAAGCCAATAAGGATAATAAATTATCAACAAGGTACAATGGTCCTTATAAGGTGTTGCAAAATATTGGTCCTATGGAAAAAAATTAGAGTTTCCTGCATCCTCACGAGTACAACCGGATTTCCATGTTTCATGCTTAAAGAAGGTTATAGGTGACAATATCCCAGTTCAAACTATATTGCCAGAACTTGATGAGGATGGAAAAATGATATTGGAGCCTGAAGCCATCACTGACACAAGAATTCACTAGAAGAGGAATAGATCCATTTTAGAGTATCTCATTAAGTGGAGGAAACTTCCTATTGAAGATTCCACTTGGGAAGATGAGTATTTTATACAAAATCATCCAAAATTACTCAAGCATTGTGGAAAACACTTGTCTGAAGGGGAGGGGAATGTTAAGCCCTAAATAGTGGCACATTACCCCTTAATTGGGGAATATTACATTAGTAATGTTATTTTATTTATGTTGGCTTGGGTCCATTAGTTTTAATTGTACCTCCTAGTCTCCTATATATACCAAGGAGACATTTTAATTTGGAAGCATATTGTACTTGGACATTCATGTGGTGTATAAGAAGGTTGCCCCCTTGAAGAAGATTATTATATGATATTCTCTCTTTTTCAAGGCGTTGAGTACTTATTCTGAGCATTTTCTATGCTATATTGATATGTGGTTCTTAATAGCATTAAAGCAAGATATATGTGTTACACATAAAAATTCCACACTTTCACAAATGTGTCACATTTGTCGCAAGTTTCGCACATGGCGTAAACATCACATTAAAATTGTAGCAAGTGTCGCATGTGGTGCAAACATCACATCCTACGTGTTGTAAGTGTCGTAAGTGTTGCACATAAACCATATCAAGTGTCACAAGTGTCGTAACATGCCTCATACACTTTTAGTAAGGGTCATGACTCAATCGACACCACAAAAACACTTGTCACAACCCCCAAATCATGTTAGAAGAAAAATCCCCATCATTTGGCAATCGAAGCATATTGTTTTACATGGGATTTTGACTATTATTGGGAATTTTAGAAGACTAGAGCTCCCCTTCCCATAGTTAGGGAGTTTTTGTGCTCTCTATTCCATACTAAGTGTGTTCCATGGTGCTGTTTCTTTATCATAAAGGGATCACCATTGTTGGTTGGAGGAAATCTTTGTGAATCCCACCTTCTTCTAATGGACAACTCTGAAAGGATGGTTTTTTTGGCTTGAAAACTACTCCATGGCTCTATCTTATTAAAGAATCACAACCTATGGATCCATATCCTTAACCTATTCCAAAAATACTCAAGGTGGTTGAACCTCTAAAATCCTATAACTTGGAGGCATTTCCATGGTGAAAAGTTGGAAGAAATGAGTGAAGTATCATCATTTTGATTAGGGATTATTTGTGCAAGGGTTGTTGGACGAGGAGAGATTGGAGAGGCTACTACAACATTAATCTTTGTCTATAAGTATTCTCTTTTGGTTCTCATTAAATAAACTTGGCCTATTTCCTTCAAGCTTGTGTATTCTTTCATGTGTGTGTCTACTATTGTATTAATCTTTGTAGATGAATTTGTTTTACCTAATCAACTAGAGTAGGAGATAGTCATTTCTCTTTGTTGCATATTCCAGGTATCAAGCTACAACATGGGGTTTGAAGATGGAGCTCACGGATTGAAAGTGGCGAGGAAACACTTTGTAAAAAGGTACATCATGCCCTTTCTCCCTCTCTCTTTTTGATAGGTTAAAACGATTTTAAAGGGATGTTAGTGTCCACTTGTAGTTTTTCTATCTTGGAATAGGGGTTTGGGAATCTAAGGAAGGTTTCATCTGTCTTTAGGGGAAACTCTATGTAACAATATGTTTTCTAGATTTGTTCTTTAAAGGAAAATTTTGAAATATGTATCTCGTTGTTTAGTTCCTCCTAACTTTGGTTTGTCTAAATAGCTTTTGAGATGAAAAAAATGTTTTCTATTAACTCAAGACCCATAATCATTTGGATTTTTTTTTTCTTTAATTGAAGATCCATGCTTGTGTCAATTTTTATGAAATTCATATCACGATGGCTATACCAACATTACAATATGCATGCTAGGTGTTGTTTTAATGGAAAACATGTAGATTTTTATGTCTTTCTCTAATAAATTCCATCACGATGATGTTACTGCTCTAGAGAGATACATGTTGGATAGGTTTGTTTTTAAACAAAACCCTAAAGTCTTTTGAATATTTTTTGGCTCTACGTGAGCTCATTTTTTTATAAATAGTTTTTGAGATGCACAACGATATTTTTTGTTAAATTATAACCCATAATCCCATGGAAATATTGTTTATTTTTAAAGTGAAAACCCATATTTCTACATTTTTTTAAACTAATTAATGCCATGGAGGTCATGCTAGTATTATAGTAGGATATATGCCTACTATCATTTTAACATAAAACCTACAAATTTTCTATGTTTTTGTAGTTCATATCATCATAGTCATGTTAGTGTTATAGAAAGATATAGCCCTAATCTCCTTTTCTTTTTGTCATTCTCATTTTTTTAGGAATTTTAATTATACACTTTGTTATTATCCTATTTGTTTCTCTTTTCTTGTCATTGGAATCATTCTAGTGTTATAAAAAGATATATGTTCGTTGGGTTTGTTTTTTAATCTGCAAAATTATAAATAATTTTCCTTTTATGTAATGCAGATAATACACATCATGTCAGTGTTATATGTTGGACATGTTTTTTTTCATTCTCATTATTCTATAGAAAAACCCATTATATGTTGTTTTATTACAATGTATTTATCTTCATTTATCGAGTTGGTTCTAATAATTATGATACATGTGTCTCATGGTAGGAACAACTAAAATCATGGCGAAGTAGACCTATAAAATGGAATTTCTAGTAGATAGCATTTTTTTTTCTACTTATGTTATTGCTTGAATCCCACAACTATTGTCTTGTCCAATTGTGTAATGTGATACACCACATCAATAGTTGAGCCACCCTCATTTCCCACCACTTACAAAATCATAAAATCATGGAACCCTTGCCAACGTGTTGAGGGGAAAGGGGGTCCAAAGTCGATCTAGGTGGAAATCAGTGACCACCCACCTATTCCACTGGATCAAAATATGGGTGTCCACATTGGTCATTTTTCTATGGTTTTTTGGGTCCTAAATTTCCATGCTTGTTTTGAGGCCCTGAACGATGTTTTTTTGGCATGAAAACAACCATACAATACTCAAATGCATATTTTGGGCTAAAGGTAATTTGTACTCCTCAGTTAGACCTTTAAAACAAGCTATTGTGTGCCCCAAACATAGATCTTATGCAAATGTTATTCCGTTTTGAAGTTGACATACCAACTACCCCCATCGAGGCCGACAAACCTTTTGGAGTTTCATCTTCTTGGGTTAGGGTTTTGGATTTTATTTATGATAAAAAGGCATCTAGAGCCTCATTGTAAATATCAACATCTTCTTGCAAATGAGCATAGCCATCACATCTCTTATGAGAGATAAGATGCCACCATTCTAACATGTCATTCACTCTGTATTTTTTTAGTTTTTGTACATTCTCCCATTAATAAAAATTGTGCATGATTGTATCTTTGTGTTTATTGAAATATTTATATATATTTCATTATTATATCTCTCCCTTCATTTCGTTCTAAAATAATCCATATCAGTGGGTTCAGAGAGGGCTACTCCTTTTCATTTCTTGTGCATGTCCTTGACGAGGTTAGGATATAGAGAGTTGGGTCTCAAGCTAGTTTCCCTTGAGGATAACCTATCTTTCCATCCCAAGTGTCCTCCCATGGAGGAAGAGAAGAGGAATGAGGGAGAATAATATCCCATCAAGTTTTTTCTTACAGAAGCCCTCACACAATAGCGGAAAAAAATGTTAGAGAATTTTCTTAAATCCTTTAATGATTTTCAAGAATAACATGCATGTGTTCATCAACTAGTCACTTTGGAGACACTACCACATTCAAGGTACAAGTTAATTTTGATATTCTCATATTTGACGGTCAAATTGATGTGGATTCTTTGGGAAAATGGTTAAATTTGTAGAAGGTTATTTCTATGTTCACAATTTCTTCCACAGAGAAAATATCACATTTGCACTCCTTAAGGCTCTCCCCCATGTTAAACATTGATGGGAAACTTACTTGAAGAAAAAATACATAGAGTAGTTTGGAATATTTGGGGCTGAAACCACTTGGTATTTTTATGGATGTGGTCAAGGAGAAATATTACCCTATGGGAAACAATGATGACCAGTACATGAGATGGACCACTCTACCTCAAAAGCATGACCAAATAGTGTCAGAGTTCACAAATAACTTCCATACCTTGTGCACCAAGTTGGGTATCAAAGACTCTCATAAGCATATGATTATGAAATATCGTGAGGCTCTACATAGGTACATACATACTGAAATGAATGTTTTGGACATCTCATCACTAGGAGTCGCTTTTAGATATGTTTTCATAATTGAGAGGAAATTCAAGAAGCAGAACACATGAGAATTTGGGTTTGAAAATCCACAAAAACCAAAGTATGGTAAAGGAATCCCTAACCCATAGAATAGTCAACCTCAAGACAACCATTCCAAGACACAAGAAAATAAGAGCAAAGGGAAGATGAAGAAGGACACTGGGAAGTGGCGTGTCTTCGATAAAATCCATTGGGACAACACTGATGAATGTTTCTCAAAAATGTCATTGGTGGTCGAGCTCAAGGAAATGGAGTCAATCCCTAACTCAAAATTTGTCGCAGAACCCACTATTACTATCGCATCCGCAACAAACCAACCAGAATAAAAAGAGGATCCTAAGGAGGGGGAGTGCATTTTCTATTCACATATGTGGGTGAGTTGGACCTCGCTACATTTTATTGTGGATAGCATAATTAAAAAGAACTTCATCTCAATAGAGGTCATCAAGCAGTTGGAGTTTCCTACAACACCACACCCATAGCCATACAACATCATATGGCTCCACCAAGGATGAGATCTTCGTGTCAACCAACAATGACGCCTGTCATATGACATCAATCCCTTCAAGGATGAGGTACTGTGCGATGTTTCCCCACTGGAAGTATGTGATTCTCTATTAGGATATCCATATATGTGGAGGCATCATTATATTTATGAGTCTCTACCCCATAGCATTATTTTTACTCTAGGGAGTTATTCATATATGATAAGAGAGGTAGTTCTGACTACTGTCCCAAAAACACAGTGAGCCAAAGTCATCTCACATATCGAAAATTTTATCCTCTTCACAATCTCTTTAGAAGAGGACACTACAACTAGTGCAACCTTGAACCAAGATCCTTCTATCCAACATAAGCATATCAACAAGACTGTATAAGAGCACCAATATATTCCTACTGCATATTCACCGATAGAGTCCTCCCAAACTATGAAATATCATGCCATCAGATTAGTTAAATACATCCAACCCCTCCAACAATATTTTCATAACATCCTTCAACAATCTAAGTAGGACAACGTCTTTAGCAAGGCAAGCAACTCACCAATATCCATATTCAACAAAAGCTTCCACTAGAACTTTTCACAATGGAGATCATTTCTTCCTAAGTAGGTAGGATTGATATTGGAGGAGGTTGGTGGCCACCCACCTATTCCACTACCTCAAAACAAGGGTGTCCACATTGGCATTTTTTCTATGGTTTTTCGGGTGCTCAAATTTCGAGGTCATTTTAAAGAACTAAACCATGTTTTTTGGGAATGAAAAAACCCAAAATATGTACGAAGGAATGGTATGGGTCGAATGGAATATATAATAATCAAATATACCTTTCAAATGAGCTATCATTCTCCCCAAATGGAGATCGTATGAAAAACTTACATCGTTGGGCAGTTGACGTATCGACTACCCCCATCAGGTCCAAAAAACATTTTGTCATTTCATCTTCTGGGGTTAGGGCTTTGGATTTTCTTTATGATAAAAATTCCTTTAAAGCCTCCTTATAAATATCATAATATTCTTGCGAATGAGTGTATCCATCACATCTCTTCTCATAGATAAACTGCCACCATTCTAGTGAGTCATTCACTCTATAATTTTACAATTTTTGTACATTCTCTCATTAATAAAAATTGTGCATTATTGTATCTCTATGTTTATTGAAATATTTCTATATATTTCATTTTTATATCTCTTCCTTCATTTCGTTATCAAAATAATTAAGATCAAAAGTGCTAAGAATGTTCTTAAGTGCCATAGGAAACCCTATTTTCCCACCTACACAAGGAAACTTATGATGCACACCCACATATGGTTTATCACCTAGTTTACAAATATTATGTCCTCTTCGATGCTGAGATGCATTATCAATTGGATGGATTGGGAAAAAAATTCAAAAAATTTGAAAACATAGTGCAAAAATTGGGGAAAAGGAACATGTGGATTTTCATGGAGACAATGAGGCTCAAGGGCCTTTCTATAAGGTAAAAAAAATATTAATTCTTGTCATTTTTATAGCTTTCCACATAGGCGAGGAAGAAAAAAGTAATTGAATAAAGTAAAAACTTTTTAAAATATATCATTAGAGAATTATGATGTGGCTGTGTGTTTTCAATATAACCACAATCAACTTTCAACCTATTTGGATTCCAACTTATTTGTAAAAGATGTCAACATCTCTAACATGGTTCCAACTAAAACACAAAACTCCTACATAATTTCCAACTATAAAATATTGTTCATTAATGTTTTTCCCATTGGTTGCCCAACAGACTATCCTTCGATTTGTCCATGCCAATCACATGAGCCGAATCACATCTTGTATTGGAAATTGAAGAAAAAGAAAAATCAGAAACTAGGAGTGGAAAAAACATGTTAAAACTATTGAGTGGTTGTTTACCTGTCATTGAAGTAGCAGTTTCACCTATGTTTCTGGGAAATTTGTTCAGGGTGGTAGCTCACATTCGATTTTGAAGTGCTAATAATTGGTCCCTATGATGGTCGACAACTGGGAAATATTTTACATATCCTTTGTCCATAGGATGTGAACCCATTGGGTTGAATAGATCCATCCTGAAGAGATGATTAGATGGATCTTAAAAGGGAAGTGAATCCATCATCTTCAATGATTTGTGAAGTTTTTTTGTTTCATGATCACATTTGACATTGTATGAGTCGGACTTTGGGTCATTTCGTGCTTGTGAAAAAACCTCCTTAACACTGGGTGGTTTACTACCTAGGGTTCATATAGAGTGACCAAAAAAAACCGCAAGGCATTGACATGTCAATCATCAACCAAGAATAAGGAAGGTCTCACCTTAGACGCCATGAGTATCACAAGGACCACCTAGTATTGTGTCGATGATGAAGGGATAGTTACACAAGGATCCATTCAGGTTGGAATTCATATAAGCCATTGCATATTACTTAATAGTTGACAGTTTATAACATAAAAAAACACATCCAATTAACACATTGTAGGTACATAATCAATGTAGCTTTATTATTATCCTTCAATAATTCATAGACATACATGAAGAAACTCATTCATTGACAACAATAGAGCCTTTCTCCCTTATACATTTTCCCAGTAGTACGTTACATAGCACCACATGTTTCTCTGTAGATTTTTCACTTATGAAAAAATCGGTATTACAATTAGAGACATTGCGAAGCATAGTCTCAAAGTGAGATCAATGAAAATGACCAAAAAAAACAATACAAGAAAATATACCCCCTTAGTGACCAATTGATTGACTATCTAGCTAACCTTCCTTGTATTGTCATTGATCCCTTTTATTTTCTTCTTGTCTATAGTGCTTTGTCACTTTCATTTATGCCCCACTAGTGCCTCTAACTACTAGTACCACATATCTATCACTCACATGCATTCCATGTCACCTCTTTTGAATTGTGGCATTCTCAACTACCCTTCCAACTCTTATTCTTTCTACTCCATGATCCCTCGTGTTGCCTATAGTAATCATTCAGGGAGAATTCCTAAATATTCGTTTCAGGATTCCAGTGTGCATGTGGTGTCTTCTTGGTTTTTTGTGCACATCATAAAACTTAGACTGGTGTGCATTGGAAGAACTGGAACTGGCGGACATTAATAAAATTGATCTCATGTGCATGCCTCATGTCACCCTTTTCACAACTACTTGAGCAAGAAAAAAACTAAAATAATTGTGCATGAATTCAATAGTGCACATGTGCATGATATTAACCTAAACATTTGGGTGCCAAAAATACATATGACCATAGAAAGTGTGAAAGGAAGGTAGATAAAGCACACTACATGGGATATTTATGATATGGAAATAAACACCATGACCATTATTCATGTGTATTTATAATACCCTAGGTTCAACTTAGTCAAACAACAAAACCCTTAAGATATTTACCCTATCGACATCACCTGCATGAAATTGAAGTGTCACCCGACGTATGTAGCAGGGCTATAATAACCAAGTTTCTACAGGGATGAGGGGGTGTGAGGATATAATCATATCCATTAGTGTTTATCCACCATGTCCGTAATATATTTAATTCATATCCTTTGATTAGTTAACAAAATCTATAGTGCATAACCATTATAGCATAGATTGAAACATAATAAACCCACTGCATCATTCATTATTATCACACATTAATTATATAGTAAACAAATCTATATTAATCATGCATAAATATAACATCTATGAACAACCACATCGAAGGAAACATTCATACAAGAGATTTAATGTGGTTCACCTAATCCTTAGGCTACATCTGCAACAAATGACTTATATATTAGTTTTCATGAAATCATCATACCAGTCATGCGCACTGTGCTTAATATATATATAACATATCATATTGTCGAGACCTAACTAGATATTATGCAATGAAATCCTCTCTCTCTCTACAAAATCTCTCCAAAACCTCAATTAAATATTCTCACTCATAAACAACCTAATATCTTACTCTCGATAGCCTATTCTTCCCCAATCCATCACATATTTATACATAGATATAGAGATGAGTACCCTAATAGTTTGAATACGTCCTAGTTGTTTTCCTTCATTTTTTCTAGAATGCTACTTTTCCTTCCATTGTGATTGCATGTTGATTTTCCTTACTTCACGCCTACATTCTTAACTGTTGTTCTTCATACATTTTTTCCTGCTCTAACTTCTTCTTTAACCTTGCAAATTGCTCCCTTTTCTACTTTTGTGCACACTCTTCAAAACTTATCTATTGAAAATACTTGTCCATAATGCCTCCAACACTCACCTGTGGATCATCTTGAGCAACTTAATCTTGTTGTGTCACACCCTTCCATGCCTCCATGAAATTTTGGAGGGTTTATGTTATTGCAGTGACTTCCTTCTTGACCTCGACTTCTTTCTCCACACTCTCCTCTACTACCTACATAGTCAGGGTCGTAATATTCCTCTCACTATCTTGTGACAATTTCTTAACCATGGTATGCAAAACTACCAATTCCCCTATAACCCTGAGTGCTTCATCCTTTAGGGGTACTAATTTTTGTTTTGTATTCTTCTCCTCTTCCCTTATTTGATCTATCTCATTGTATGACTTCATTTCACCAGGATGGATGCTACGCACTCAGATGTTGGCAGTGTGCTTATATTATTTGTGGCCTTCCATTCCTTCCTTCTGCATTCTTTAATCTTTTCTCGATGAATTTCATCTTTGGATCCTCTGTAAACCTTTTCCCAAGATGTGTTCTTTCTTCGCATAACTCCATGCACTCCTCATCCAGACTCTTAATGCTTACTAATGAGGTTATGGTTTTTATTTTTATTTGTTCCTTCTCCTTAGGTGGTGTCCCTGGTGTAGTTCTCACTTCCAACTCCTCGATTTTGTGTGGAATCTTTGAATTACCTCACTGATATTTTATACATATTCCTCAAGTGTGGCTTCTACCACCATCGACACCTTTGGAATATACTTATATAGTTTATGGACAACCTTTTGTATCCTCTCTACTTGTTTCTCGGCCTCTTCCTTCTCCTTCAATATACTCTCTACCTTTTTATCAACCTTGTCCTTCTCCTCCAATTTTTTTGTATAATCCTTCTTCAGTTCTTCCTTATTTGTCATTACCTTATCCAACTCCTTTGATGTTGAATATGACCAAAATTGTATTTCCTGCGCAATACATGCCTGTAAGCATTGTAGTGCTCCTATGGGAATATGTGAAATGACTAAGTCCAGGTGACATAGTAATCGTGTCTTCTCAATTCATATATGGTGTGGGGAACTCAATTACGTTGAGCAAGATTATCAAAACTATGCACCCTATTTTTATCTTTGATAGTGAAGAGGTGGTTCCCCTTGATTCCAAATCACACTTGTTCTTGGTCCTTCATTAGATATTTATCCTGAAAATATATTTACTTCCTCCAATAGTTGTTGTAATTTCATTAACTCTTCTTGCAACTTCTGGTGTAGTTCTTCTTATTTCTATGAAATTTGTTGAGCTATCTCCTCTACGACATCCCTCACTTGGTAGTCAATCCCATCGATATCATCGTGCATGAAAGTGTAGATTGTTGTTTTTTTATGAGATTTCATCTTCTTTCGAGCATATGTTGTTGTCCCCTTACCATTCTCCTTAATCTTATCCCATGCCTTTGGTACTTTCTTCTACGCATCCCCTATGCCATTTCCTTATACATTTCCTTGGTCTTGTTCTTCATTTTCAAGGTGCTCCATTCATGTTTGGTTCAAAGGAACCTTCCAGTCTTGTTCCCAGTCCTACATAATCAATTGTATGTCCTCCTCTATGATTCTCTAATTTGTCTAGACCCATTCCTCTATGGGGTATTTCTTTTCTTGTATATGTATGTGATGATGCTCTTCCCAGAATCATGCAATCAATGTGTACACCTCAACAATCTATGGTGAAATTTGTGGTGTATTGTGGATAGAATTACTAATCCTTTCATTGTACAGAATGAACTCAATTTTGGTGTCTATATTTCTTCTCTTGCTCATCGTTTTCCAAAAGTTATGATACTTGGTAGCCAAGCACAACTTACCACTTAGACACATAAACTACACATCCTCTAGTTATTTCCATGTTGTGAACACAATCAAAATTAACAACTAGGAATAGTGGAATTCCATTACTCTATATTAAGCTTCCATGAAATCGATGAGGAAATAGTTAATAAAAAACAATGCCTAGATCATCAATACCCCTTATACACACTTCTCAGTCATAGTTATGACTGTTGTGGGAACTTGGTCTTTCCTGCACTTTCTCATCAACTTGCATGTCAATGCTTGCATCAAAATTCATATCTTTGGGTCACATATACTTGGAACATCCAACCTACACACACCTATAACTGTGAGGTACTTCTCGTTCATGGAATCTAACAATATTTTCATTCTTTTTGTCTTCAAACAACAAGGTGGTATCTTCCCCCTGTTATGGTAAGTAGGTGATTCAAGCAATGAGATTTGTGTCTATATAAATTGGCCTATTCAACCATAAGTGATGCAGGAGAATTGCTCCAATGCCATTTACGCACCATCCATCTAGCACATCAAGCGCGTGTTCAATGAAGAGGAGAGGCGCAACCCTCTCACTTTCAAATTCAAAATTTCAAATTTTGAAATTGTATTAAATGTTGTAAGGATGGTAGAGCCAAAGCCATGCCTTCAATCATGTTGTAGTTAATGACACCTTTAATGGCTGATAGCATGGGGATCTAACTCTGATTTGGATTAGATGGCCCATTCAATGTAATTCATTGTAATTAATGAGAGTTGGTGAGGATGGAGGGAAGCACTCGAGGAGCCCCCTTTTGTAAAAAGATCTTCTTTTGTTTTCAAGGAGAAAGTTAGGAAGTAGAGAAGAATAGTTAGAAGCTTGAGAGGCAGAGAGGTAGAGAGAATAGAGATAGAAGTGAGGAGTCGAGACTCTCTTGCAGTCCGAGCTCGAACACATTATAATCAGGCATTCTTGATTAATACAAACAGAGAATTTTTTCCTGCATGTTATTTTGTGTATGTTGATGAATGCCTTTATGTGTTTATGATATGCTGTAGATGTATGTTAAGTTCCATCTACAGGGATAGATAGATTTTCCTATCTGTGAGTTCTTGATTTCAGGTTTGGGTTCTTTGTGGCTTCATGAAAGAGGTTGCATGACAAAATACTGCGGGTTATGTAAGCCAATGCAAGGAGTTCACTTCTAAGTTTTATGGAATATCACACAAATATGTGCCAGGAGGGTGCACCAACTAAATTCATTAACTCAAGGAAGAATCCTCACTATTGTTGAACACCCTGAAGGAAGAACTATGTAGAGGAGAGCATAGAGAGGAAAGAAGTAGAATTGTCGAAGAATTCGGTAAAGACTCTACTAGGAGGGCATTGAGAAGATTCACAAGATGCATTGAGGAAAGAACTTTGTTTCGAGTTCAAAAAGAAGACAGAATCATTGAAGGTTCTATGGAGGCTCTGCCAAGACGACATTGAGAAAGTGCATAGAGTACACAGGAGAACTCTGTTTCGAGTTCAGAGAGAAGAAAGAGTCACTGAGTATTCTGAGGAAATCTGCCAGGTGGGCATTAAGTTGGTGCAAGTGTGCACAAAAGGAACTCTTGGTTGAGTTCATAGGAAAGAGAAGTGTCAAATAGAGACACTCATAGAGTTACTGAATACTCTGTTAAGCTCAGCAAGGAGGGCCTGAGCAGAAGGTCGTCAGGAGGACACCAGATTTCCCTTTGAGGACATAGAATTGAGAGTCCCCAAGAGGCTCAGGTAAACAAATCTCATAAGAGATAGCACAATTGCATGTAGGGACCCCGCAATGAGTGTAGAGGTCAAGAAATTTTTTTAGGTTTCAGAGCGAAGAAAGCTCAGGAGGGACAACGTTCTTAGAATGCAGGCGAGTTCATCGAAGTCGGATCAAGATCGTAGAAGAAGCAAAGGTCAAGGCCTTTGAAACTTTAGAAATATTACAAGGGAAAGGAAGAAGGCATGCTCATGGTAGAGCACAACTACCGATTAGATCAGTTGGGAGGAGAGATCTGGGTCGTTGAATTCTACGTCCAGATGCATGCAGGAAAGTGCACAAGGAAGGGAAACATGTCTCAGTCATCATATCTAGTGTCAAGGACCAATAGCCTTCAGATTCAGAGGAAGGCGCACAGATTTTAACCTCTGAGAGATTGCGCAGGAGAAGAGATGAAACAGATGGTGGGAACACTTCGTGGGGAAGTGCTGAAAATCCCGTGGATCGTCAGATATCACAGATCTGTGAGAAGGATAAGGTTGAGTGTCTTTTCGACATTTCGCCATTTCGGGGTTCGGCATTTCTGAAATCCCGATGACAAGGAGCTGGACCACTTAGCATTCAAAACCTTGAAGTCACAAAATGCGATGTCTCCTTGGAGCAGGGCTGTGGTCCCAGAGGAAGTGGTCATTTCGGCATTTCGACATTTCGGGGTATGGGAGATCGAAGGACCTAGAATCATGCAACCAGAATTGAGAAATCCTGAAAGGCGAAGACCCGAAGCACTCGGAGGCTAAGGGAGGAGCGAAATCCTATTAATCCCTTTTCGGAATTTCGGGACCCAGCTGGTCGAGAGGCCAGGAGTCAGGAGACGTGGAGTCCCGACTCACGAAATCGCGAAATCTTGAAGCATTCGAATGAATAGCATGATCCAGATCCGTTGAGCATTTTAGCATTTCAGCATTTCGAGGATCGGGAAGCAAAGGAGGCGAGATTCAGGAGTCACTGCATCGTGAACTCCCAGTTCATGAAGTCCCAAAAATATCTGAGCCCATTTCGACATTAAGCCATTTTAGGAATTCGGGGAATGGAGTGACTAGTGGTTTAGGCCGTTGCGTTTCAAACTCCTGGTTACCAAAATATCGATACATCCATAATGTCATGGTCACGTGGAGGTGAATTTGATGCTTGGTTCTTGTTCGCATAGGCAGGGTTTTCGTGGAAGGACCTGTGAATCAGATTCATGGGGTTCCAATGAGGGCCCGAAAGAACTAATTCGGTTCTACGGATTCAAAGGAGAAAGAACCTGTGCAGATCTTGACCCGAGGGTTGGGGGTATGTGTCAATTGTGGTATCAGAGCCACTTTATGTCTGTATATGGCAGGTAGAAGGAGGCAGAGAAGGAAAAGAAAAACACTTTGATACACATCAGGTGGTATCAGAGAAAGATTTTTCCCATATATTTCAGGCAAAAGAGGAAGCGAGATGAAGAAGAGCCTATAGGAGACAGGTAAAAGGTGATGATTGTTGCAAGGTGCGCAATAGTCAATAGAAAATTAGGAGAACTATAGGAGATGCTAGAAGCGCTCACGGTTGCAAAGTGGCAACAAAAAGTTTGTCAGGAGGGCAGACAAGAATAGGAAGATGGCTACTGAAGGCCATGGGCATGGTCGCAGGGAACACCGCAAGCAGAAGAGAAATCTAGAGATGGATCTGTAACTCACTGAGATAAGGGCGAGTGTAGAAGAAATTGCATTGCGGGTGCAACAGAATTAAAAGATACATTGGGTGTATGAATGGCCTATGAGGAGGAAATAAAAGTGTCCAATCAAGAAATTGTTGGCCAGAAGACAACAAAGGTTGTTGAGGAGGTGGCTGAGGTATGTGAAAATCCTTAGGCCCACATAAGAGATGGTTCATGTATGTGAACCAGAAGCTGGGAGAAATCTCAGTGATGATGAAGAGGAGAGATCAAGCAGAGATATCATAGAATGCCAAGTGGGCAGAGATGGACTTTGAAATTGCCAGGTGGATAATAGAATGAGATCAAGTGAAGGTCTCGTATACTTCCAGGCATGCAGTGTTGAAAGTTCAAATTTCTAGGACGACACTGAGATGGGATCAACAGATCTCATAGACTGCTAGGTGGGCAGTAGAAAATTCCCAAATTGCTAGGTGGGTAGGGGAAAAGAAGTGAGATTATCTGAAAGTCTTAGGGACTCAGGAGTGAGTTCAGGTCAACAAGGAGTGCTGAGAAGTGATGATTCATGTGGTTTTTCAGACCATGTGAATGAATATGATGAAAAGTTAAAAACTTGCCCCATCCAAAAGGAAGATTAGAAGAGCATTTTGATGATTGGAGGGATAAAGGTATTCCTTCCATATAGCCTAGTTGATGCCAGTGTGTGTGTTGCCAATGCAGCAACAACAGAAGGACAACCAGATGTGACTATCAAAGAGATGGAGCAGATATTAGAAGTTGTCCATTGAAAATAAGGGGAGCACACAATTAATATGCTCACTTCATGGGAGAAGGAGTTAGAAATGTTAGAGGATTGGTTGAACAATATAGAACCGGTAGATGACTACCACGAGAAGAAAGTCATGCAAATGTTAGCAGAGGAGAATTCCGAGGAATCACTTAAAAATTTCAGCCAGGGAGCTAAACAATTGATGATGACTGCAATGTCGAGGCAGGCAACAGAATATGAAGGAGAATTCTAGTCTGAGGAGAAGCTGGAGGAAGATGGAATTCAACCAACACAAGGAGAAATGGCAGAAGCAAGTTTTTCAGAGAAAGTGACTGAACAACAGGTCAGTCAAGAAGATAAGACTACAAAGATGAATTTTGCAGTAGGGTGGCAAGTTGAGGCCATAGAGGAAGAAAATGGCATGGGAGATCTAGTTATCTACCCGTTTGCAGGAAAGAAGTGCAATGGCGCAGGATACAAAATAAGAGCCAGCCATGGGAGAAGTTGGACGAGGAGATTTAGGATATTAGAAGGCTGATGTCGAGGTCAGCAGAATAAAATGCTAGTGAGGAGGATCTGAGGAGAGGAGGACCTGCCATAGCAACAGGGAAACAACAACAACAACAACGGTGAAGTAGTGGAGAAGATGGACAACTCTAGAGAACTATTTGGGATCCAGGTGAATTTCGATAGCCATGCCAGGAAGCTCATGAGAAGGAGCTCATGATTTTTGCAGTAGAGGAGTATGATGTAGGAGTATCACTCCAATGCAAGCTATGCGTTAGCCAACCATCACATCAAACACATGTTCAATTGAGAGGAGAGGCACAACCCTCACATTCAAATTTCA
This sequence comes from Picea engelmannii, assembly GCA_009831015.1. Taxonomy (NCBI): domain Eukaryota; kingdom Viridiplantae; phylum Streptophyta; class Pinopsida; order Pinales; family Pinaceae; genus Picea; species Picea engelmannii. The sequence goes on along the minus strand of ML793378.1, from coordinate 133,415 downwards.
AATTTCAAATTTCAAATTTTGTAATTGTATTAAATGTTGTAAGGATGGTAGAGCCAAAGCCATGCCTTCAAGCATGCTTTATTTAATGACGCCTTTAATGTCTAATAGCATGGGGATCTAAATCTGATTCGGATTAGATGGCCAATTCAATGTAATTCATTGTAATTAAAGAGAGTTGGTGAGGATGGAGGGAAGCGCTCGAGGAACCCCCTTTTATAAAAGGATCTTTTTTTTTTTTCAAGGAGAGAGTTAGGAAACAGAGAAGAATAGTTAGAAGACTGACAGGTAGAGAGGTAGAGAGAATAGAGATAGGAGAGGGGAGTCGAGACTCTGTTGCAGTCTGATCTCGAACACATTGTAATCAGGCATTCTTGATTAATACAAATAGAGCAGTTTTTCCTGCATGTTATTCTGTGTATGTTGATGAATGTCTTTATGTGTTTATGATATATTGTAGATGTATGTTAAGTTCCATATGCAGGGATAGATAGATTTTCCTATATGTGAGTTCTTGATTTCAGGTTTGGGTTCTTTGTGGCTTCATACAAGAGGCTGCATGACAGAATATTGTGGGTTCTGTAAGCCAGTGCAAGGAGTGCACTTCTAAATTCTGTGGAATCTCAGACAAAGATGTGCTAGGAGGGTGCACCAGCTGAAGTCATTAACTCAAGGAAGAATCCTCACGGTTGTTGAACACCCTGAAAGAAGAACTGTGTAGAGGAGAGCATAGAGAGGGAAGAAGTAGAATTGTCGAAGAATTCGGTAAAGACTCTACCAGGAGGGAATTGAGCAGATGCATAGGATACATTAAGGAAGGAACTCTATTTCGAGTTCAGAAGGAAGATAGAATAATTGAAGGTTCTGTGGAGGCTCTACTAGGAGGGCATTGAGAAAATGCATAGAGTGCACATGAGAACTCTGTTTTGAGTTTAGAGAGAAGATAGAGTCACTGAGGATTCTGGAGAACTTTTCCAGGTGGGCATTGAGGTGCAAGTGTGCACAGAAGGAACTCTTGGTTGATTTCAGAGGAAAGAGAAGTGTCAATGAGTGACACTCATAGAGTTATTGAATACTTTGTTAATCTCAGAAAGGAGGGCCTGAGCAGAAGGTTGTCAGGAGGACACTAGATTTCCCTTTGAGGACATAGAAGGGCAAGTCCCCTAGAGGCTCGGGTAAATAAATCTCATAAGAGATAGCACAATTGCATGTAGGGACCCTGCAAGGAGTGCAGAGGTCAAGAAACCTTTTTAGGTTTTAGAGCGAAGCAAGCTCAGGAGGGACAACATTCTTAGAATGTAGGCGAGTTCATCGAAGTCGAATCGAGCTCGTAGAGGAAGCAAAGGTCGAGGCCTGTGAAACTTTGGAAATATTCCAAGGGAAAGGAAGAAGGCATGCTCATGGTAGAGCACAACTGGTGATTCGATCAGCTGGGAGGAGAGATCTTGGTCGTTGAATTCTATGTCCAGATGCACGTAGGAAAGTTCACAAGGAAGGGAAATAGGTCTGGTTCATTAGATCTAGTGTCAAGGACTGATAGCCGTCAGATCCGGAGGAAGGCACATAGAGTTTAACCTCTGAGAGATTGTGTAGGAGAAGAGATGAATCAAATGGTGGTAAAACTTCGTGGGGAAGTGTCGAAAATCCCACAGACTGTCAGATCTCACAGATCTGTGAGAAGGATAAGGCTTAGTGTCTTTTTAGCATTTCGGAATTTCAGGGTTTGACATTTCAGAAATATTGATGACAAGGAGCTGGGGCACTTAGCATTGAAAACCCCGAAGTCGCGAAACGTGATGTGTCCTTAGAGAAGGGTTGTGGTCCCGAAGGAAGTGACCATTTTGTCATTTTGGGGTCCGATAGATCAAAGGACCTAGAATCGTGCAACCAAAATCGCGAAATCGTGAAACGCGAAGACCTGGAGCACTCAGAGGCTCAGGGAGGATCCAAATCCTGTTAAGCCCTTTTCGTCATTTTGGGACCTGGGTGGTTGAGAGGCCAAGAGTCAGGAGACGTGGAGTTCTGACTCATGAAATCGTGAAATTCCGAAGCATTCATAAGAATAACATGATCCAGAGCCGTTGAGCGTTTTGACATTTTGGCATTTTATGGACTGGGAAGTAGAGGAGGTGAGATTCAGGAGTCACTGCATTGTGAAATCCCGGTTTGCGCAGTGCTGAAAATATCTGATCCCATTTTAGCATTAAGCCATTTCGGGAATTCGGGGAATGGAGTGACCAGTGATTTAGGCCACTACGTTTCAAACTTCTGGTTACCAAAATCCCAATACATCCACAACGTCGTGGTCACGTGGAGGTGAAGTTCACGCTTGATTCTTGTTCACACATGTGAGGTTTTCATGGAAGGACCTATTGATAAGATTTGTGGGATTCCAGTGAGGGACCAAAAGAACTAATTCATTTCTATGGATTCGAAGGAGAATGATCCTGTGCAGATCTCGGCCCGAGGGTCAGGGGTCTGCGTTAATAAGTAATTTCCATGCACATAGGCTAAAAACATATTGACACATGAATTAACCTCCTGGATCCTTCTAAAGTGTGGAATGTCAAAAAAATTTATTATTCCAACTCATTCCAATCCTCTGGACCATACCTTTGGGACATGTATAGCCTGGTTCATCACTGCATCTATTTTCAAGTCCAAGTATTTTCTCTACACAAATTCAAGAAATTCATTGTATCTGTGATGTCGTGGTATCGTATCTTAGTTGTGACGCATTTCCTAGCATATCCTCATTAATGATGACCCCATATGGGATGTTGGTCATGACCAAAGGATACTTAGCATCGTTCTTTAACGTCACTAGTTTGGCATAATTCTTCTTTGGTGGAATGTAGTCCCTGGGAAACATTAGCTTCGATGTTGATTCTCTCGAAGTCTCCTCAACCTTTCGTGATGTTGTGTTTTCTCTTGTTCATGATATATTTCATGTGGATGTTTCTTCCTTTAGTGGTGCCATCTCTTTAATCTGGTTACTAGCGACAACAACTTTGGCTCTATGTTTTTTGTCAGGATCTGTAACACTTCCCTCGGCTCTACATTACTCACATGCAACTCTAAATGAAAATGACCAGTGTTTTTCGGCTCTTCATAAATTTTTCACCCCTTATCTAGTTGTCCACCTCTCTTTGCACCTTAATTAACTTTGAAATCCACTAGTTGTGCAATTAATGTATGCTTTAAAGATGTTTTTTTCGAAATATTTAGCTAGTTTTTTTCTGGAGTTTTCTAGTATGTCACGATCTCCACCAGATTTTGTGACTTGTGACTATGCGTCCCCATAAGATCATGTCATTATTTCTTTTTAACCATCATTTCTACCTTTTAATTCACTTAGGATTCTTTATTACTCATCTGCGCAGTTTTCTAGCTCGCTTGATCTTCAACTGTGCAATATCTTCTTCTATGTGAATTTCACTTCCTGTGCATGATGTTGCCTCTACGCATTTATTTTTATCTATGACATTCTCATGTTTAGTCCTTCCTATGAACCGTGTTAATTTATCTTCATTTATTTCCTTTAATTATTTTTTTACCTTTTTTTCCTTTTTATTTATTTTTCTTTATTTTAATTTCCTACTATAGTATGACTACTATGGTACATATATTCTTGCATAGGTCAGACTAGTGTGTGGTAGGTCAGTTTTCCTTGTAGAGTTTCATTGACTCCCATTCACTATTCCTCCTAACACTTCTCTATTTCGAGTTTCCAAATAAACAAAACCTGCCTTTGTCACATACTTAATCACGTATGGACCTAACCAATGCATTCAAAACTTTCTTGTATGCTGCATAAAAAAAAATCATATAATATGCTAAGTCTCCCACTTGGAATCTCTTCTTCTTAATATGCTTATCATTCCATTCGTGTTCTTGTTCCTTCTGAAATTGTTGATGTGATCCAACAAAAAATTGATCTTCCTCAAACTGTAATAATTGTGATAGTATTTACTCTATTGCACCAGAATCTAAAAGATCAGTAATCGATGCAACGCATAGGCTTGAAAAAATAAATTCCATCGTCATTACTTCTTCTTTCCCATAGACCAACCTAAAAAGTGTTTGTCCTATAATTTTTTTAATTGTAGTTCGATATGCCCATAATATTGTAGGGATCCCTAAGTCCCAATCATCCCTCACTATGTTGTGGATATTTTTCATAGAATTATCTAAACTTTTATTGAAGTCTTCTACTATCCCATTGGCCTGAGGGTAATACAACATTGTTACAAGGAAAATCTCGCTATGGCTAGGGTAGACCATAGTATATGGAAATGAATGAATAAATCAACGCTCTTCTCAAGTATGTTATATAAACAAATATGTTAGCAAGACAAGATAATGATCCTACCTCATCGAGACGTTCAATGAAGTCCATTGTTGAGAACTTGACCCAAAGAAATATACCTGGAACTAGTCATCAACAACCAAGAAAAGAAAGCATATGGTGATAATAAATGATGTTGGCACATTCAATAGCATAATCCATTAATAAACATGACAAATATACCCATGGAATAATAATTCAAATATTTGCAAGATACCAATTGGATAGGAAAAGAGTATTTCTATTAATATATGATCAACAAAAGTGAATATCTTACAAAATTTTGTGTCGGCACAGTTCAGAACCGAGAAACTAAGTTCCTTCCAGTTGGGCCTCCACCACTTCAGTCCTCCACCATAGGAAAGATCATAAAAGAGAAACAATGAGATTCTCCATCAATAAGGGAAGATCTTGAGGGTTGAAAATTGTGTTCAGAATCAAAGGAAAAAGGGATAAATACATAATATGAAGTAAATATTTCCTTGAGAGTAACTTTGCTCTAAAAGTTGAAATTTTTTTCCTCTTTCCATAGCTCCGAATTGGCCAATTTATAGCCCTCAAAATGGAATTGAAGGGTCGATTCAGAACGTTTCAAGTATATGGAAGGCCAAGGATTATAGATCTCTTGTCATGACATGGAAACCCAACCTTAATTTTCATTTTCTAGCACAAATCCTAATTTACGTGGGCTATAGTGGATCATCCTACGTATACGTATGTTGTATAGTAGGCAAGATGTGTTCATGTGGAAAAATATGTCTTTTTAGCTCTGGATTTTGCAAACAGGGATGATAAGTCTACATAGGGAAATGGAAATAGGCCTTGTGTGCAAGATTGCATAGGGTGAGGAAAATATTTCTATAATAGATTCCCCCTAATGTGTGAGGTCAGAGGAGTATCTGCAATGGTCAAAATACATTATAAAAAACCTAGAAGTGGAGTGATGGGGAACCAGCTGGAAGAACTAGTTTCTCATTACATTCTGCACTGACTTTGCATACATGGTTGCCAATAGAATTACACTGCAGATCCATGTGAAAATATACCAAAAAAAATGTATTTGGCCATGAATTGGAAAATATAGATGCGGCATGCCAATAGTTTTCATAGTCATGAACAAGGCCCAATAGAACCAATCTCAAAACCAATCTGAATATATCTGTATACAATGGAGTACAATCTAATCTCCCATGATCACTGAAGTCATATAGGTACTGGTCCAATGAGAAGGAAGCAACAACTCAAGAAAGTTGTGGCCACATAGTGATGTATTCAAGTCTTCTACGCAATCCACCAAGGGTGCAATTCTATGTCATGTGAATAAAGGAGATGAGGTTTAACACAATGAGACATCGTTTGATTACCGATCATTGAGGTATGCCATTAGAAAATGTGAGACAACCTATCGATAATGAAAGTAGGTATCAAGGCATCGAGTACATTGTTACATGGGTGAATAAAGTAGTCGTTGTCGAACACCTGAAGAATCCATCGATCAGGAGACATTGATGTATTCCCAATTGTCGATGGAGAGAGAACCTGGCACTAATGACTACAAGCCTCAAGGTACTCATAATACTCTAGGTCCCGTCTCTAGAGTAAATGAGTCGAAGTTGATGGAAAGAGACATGTTGAAGGATATCATTAAGGAATATCTCATTAGTCAACACGAGGTACAAAGAAGGAGCTTCATGATTTGGTGGAAATCATGCGAAGAAAATGTTCATGTACCAACGACCCTATGTGTCTTTTGCATGTCCTCGGTACAAGAGATACACGGAAAAAACTCTTTGAATAATAGCCAATGATGAAAACTGCTGAAAAAGGTGAGAAAACCACCAATAAGGATAATGGAATCCAAGAAACTACATGAATCCCAATTTGTGAATAGATGTCTTGTCGTTGAAAACAAGGGAAACCACCTAGTCAACTACTAATGATGAAATGTCGACTGTTGGGTTGAAGGTTGCCTACCAATGATGAAAGTAGGGCTAGGGTGCATGATAGGACTACAATATCATGTATGGTATGGCCGACATGCAAAGTCAATATTTTAAGGAGTGGCTAACACATGTTTATAGACTTCCTTTGAACAAGAGCATGAGACATACAAAGGACTCTGGCATCATAGACCCAATGATGAAACCATGAGATGAAGGAGGAATCAATAAAATTATCTATAGGTACTAGAAGAGTAACCATTCGGAAGAGAATACTTTATAACGAGCTCATCTTCCTAAGGCCATGCTAATCCAAAAACTATGATGAAAAATGGTCTCAATAACTTTGTGCTCTGTTCAAAGGCGACACGATTGCTGCCAATACAAGATAAAACTCCCTTCCTGCCCGTCATTTTTTGTTTTTTCATAGACAAATGAATGCTATGATACAGAGGAGGAAACAAGTGTCGCAAGTAAGCAAAAATAGTTCCAATAGTGGAACGTACTTATTCTCAATGCAAGGAGATGCACACAGGAGATGGACACTTGGGGGAATGTTCCCTCCTAGGGATAGGGTGTCAAATTGCAAAGGATATAAACATGGATCTACTTGGTTGAGGATGCAAAAACTGTTAAGGAAAATGGATTATAACACAAAGCAAGAATCGACTATAGGCTCAATACTGCAAGAAAGGGGATGAGATGCAATCACAAATAAATGCCAAAAAAAATCTCTTTTTATGAATTTTAGTCTACTTGGTGTGAAAGGGATAAACTTGTGCCAAATAGGTATCTTTTCAAATCCAATTTATGAGTGTGAAAGAGACAAGTTCGCTCGACAATATTTTCACCTCTTGATAACGAGTCAGAAAAGATCTTAACCAAGACTCACGACCTTTCAAGTCCAATTTAACGAATGTGAAAGGGACAAATAACTCGACAATATTTTCACTTTTTGAAGGCGAGTTGGAAAAGAGCTTAAATTAAACTCATCTAGGAGTCCTCTAGGTATAAAGCAACATGTTTATGATTGAGAAATAAGGCTCAACACAAATTCATGTACTAGCTTATGAGGGACCCCTGGTCCTATGGAAAAAATTCATGCATGGGAACCAAATGAAGTAGGGGATCTAACTAGGGCACCCATGTTTAGTAAGTCTCTACCACTTGATAACAACACGACTTATACCAAATAGAAGGTTCTGTGTCGCAACAAATGGGTTCGTACCTAAGGAAAAAAGTGACAGTTATAGCATGTAAGCAGATTCGAAAAGAGGAGTTGGATGCTAAAGAACATGAAAGTGAATATGAATAGAAAAGAGTTGATTGGAATTTTGAGAATAGAGTTGATAATATCATAGGCCCTCTTCAAGTTTTCAATGCTGATGATTTTGCAAAAGATTGTATTCAACTTATTGAAAAAGGAGGTGCTAATTTAGCTTCTGATCCATCCCATGATGAACATGGAGTTGATTGTTTCATATATTCATTTGTAGATAGTCAAGAAGATTATATTGCATATGTTGTTGATTTTCCTATATATGATGAATATGATGATGATTATGATGTTGACTTCCTAGAACAACCAACTACATGTTCTCTATCATAAAATGTTCCGTTTCATCAGTGTAAAGAGAGCAATCAGCCTACATATCACAGTTACAAAGAAGAAAGTATTGAATCAACTGAAGGGAATTCTTTACCCTTATGGTTTTCTTCATTTAAATTGTTGAAAGAAAATTCTAAGATCATCATTGAAGTAAAGGAATGTGTTTTGATTCCAAATCACATTTATTCACTGGAACAAATTGACAAGAAATTGCAGCAATCTTCTCATGTGTTTGATGACCATGTTACTTGTTATGTAGATGGTCTTGTCAGTTCAAAATTGCATCCATTGCTCAAAGATGAATATTAAAATGAGTGTGTTCATCCATCCAAAGAAATTGAAAATTGTGCATATGACAACAGTGAAGAAAATGAAGAAGGTTTTGAATTAGGTGAAAGAAGCTTGCAATTGTGTTTTTCTTCTTTCAAATTGTTGAAGAAAAATGGTTATAATGTTTCAAATCATAAATCCTCTAGGCATGATGTTGAATATGAAGAAAGTAGTGGAATTGCTAATGAAAACTGTCTTCCATTATGTTTTTCTTCCTTTGAATTCTTGAAAGAAAAACATGAGATAGAAAAGGAAGTAGGAAAGTCTGACTACATTCACAATGGCATTGTTTTACATGAGAAAATTGTTATAAGTAAGGAATATCGACAACCTTCTCATGCATTTAATGATCATGTGGTTGATTACATGGAAGGTTATTTCAGTTCATATTTTCATCCTATCCTCAACTACCAGCTTGGAAATGAAGATGAAGCTGATCAAGAAATAGTTTTTAAGATCTATTCTCCTTCTCCTAAAATTGATGAAGATATTCAACAAGATTTCCAGCAAGACAAGGTGTTTCAAAATTGTTTTTCTTCCCTTATGAATGATGTGATTGTTCAAATTCTAAGTGGATTAGACATGGATAAGGATTCTGAAACTGCATCTATGGAAACTTCAATAAGTAAACAAACAAATGACACAAAGTTTCAGGAAAGGAACAAAATGGTTTATGCCACTTTTCGATCAAGAATACAAAAAGATAATGAAGAGGCGATTGATTCATTTGAAAATAATGGTTTTGAAGATGCATCCTTGGGAACTCTAGACTGTGAAATAGTTCATGATGTTATCTTTTCACATTTTCAATAATATTATGAACATGAACTTATTCCCCTTCCTTCATTTGAAAGTCAAAATGATAATCCTCAGGCAAACTTCCAGAAGGTTAAGAAAACCAAACCAAAATTGTTTGATAAACAAGAGGATAGTCTTGATACACATAATATGGTTGTCATATTTGAATATCTTCAAGGATGTATGAATTTGTTTGTTGATATGCATGGAAGAGTGGAAAAACCTATTACTTCCATTTCATTTGAAAACGTTCTCAGAAGAGAATAAATAGATAAAGAACAACAAACACTTATGAAAGAGGCTTGTCCTTTTGTTTTTGTTCATCAAGAAGAAATAATTTTTCATGTTTTTCATGATCCTATGGCATGTTATATGGAAAATTCTAACAATCAAAATTTAAGGATTAGGATGTATTGTAAGCTTAGAGATGAAGATAATGGCCAATCAATGTCAGTATTAGGTATGAGTTGTTTTACACCAGTGATTGTTTTTCAGCCAGTGTTGTCTTCTGATTCCGGAAGTTGTTACTTTCAGTAGTCTTAGCAGATTTTCCATCCTCTTGATGGAAATCAATAGGGTAAATCACATGAATGTGAGAATACAGTGGAAGAAGTGAAACATGATTGTGGTCTTATACATGTGTTGGAAGATCCATTTGAAATTTTGCTAGAAATAATAAACAATCCCAATGTTTTTTAAATTCTAAAATTCAAATTCATATATAACTTCTCGAATGGGTTATCGGTGAACGGGCTTTAGAGCAAGCTTGTGCAAAGTAAACAAACAGTGGATAAACTGTTGACATGGCTGCATTGGCATTTTTATTTCATTTGATTAGAATTACATTTGAGTAGTTAGGGTAGATAGGTGCAAATAATCTTATGGATCAAGAATTTTGAGGTTTAGGTCTCCAAATAAAGCATTCAACATCCAAGTGAGAGCAGTGTGCAAATTATGGTTTTCAACGAACATTGGTGACAATTGAAGGTATTATACACACATGTTGTAAGGAAATCCCCAATTAATAAGGCACAAGGTTTTTTTTTCTTTGCTACCTCGTAGGGAGGATAGCATCCCCAGTTGGAGCCCATGTTATCACTGTAAAAGAATTTCGTATGGAGTCCAAATATCAGGACTTAGCAAGAGGTTAAATCAGTATAGAGGAGGGATATACTAGCGAACGGGGTCACATCTAGAGGACATGGCTAAATATAGAAGCAAGGTGAAGTTGATCGGACCTAGAGGGTCATAGATTGCAGGCGCCATGGATAAATGGCCAAGGATCAAATCGGGTCGAAAGCTAACATGGAGGTTAATATTTTGAAAGAAGGTCGATAGGAATACCATGGTTTCTCCTAAAGGTCACATGGTGCCACCAGATGGATATCGAGGGGGGAAGCAGGTGATCTTGAAACCACTCAATCACACCCCGATGGCACATGTCAAAATATCATTAAATATGTCAAATCCAAGGGTCGCATGTGGAAAGGGAAAGTTGACGGCCAGTCAAATAATATCGAGACACTTGTTTAGGTAATTTTCATCCGTGCGATGTCGATTGAGCATCACAAAAAAACCGATTCGAAGGCTCATCATTTGAAATCAATAGCTGAATGTGATAAGTCATTATCCCTGCAAATACTTTCGTGAGTATCCCATGATTGGCACTCAATGACGATTGTCATTCAAAACATGGGTGACATTACTCTATTTTGGACGATTAACATTTTTATTACATAACAAGTAACCATGAATCAAATCATTTGTCTAATTCTTGTACAAGCCAAAGGAGGTAATCTCATGCTTCTGGGAAAACCAGAGGAAATGAAGAAGACGGACCCAACGGCTTTCAGTGAACCAGGATATTCAAATAATCTAACAAAATTATCAATGAAGAAGAAAGAGAAGTTTGTTTTCCGAATATTGGAATCAAACTTTCACACAAAGTCTGCAGATGAACCAGGGTCAGGTGAAGAAATTAGATTAAATCCTATCATGAAGGATTTGATTATCAATGGGTACGTAGATAGATATCACATGCAAGATGTAAAGGGTAAAAGAAGTAAGTGAGGGAAGAAGGAGGTTAAATTTGAAGTGGTTGAAAGTATTGGAGAGAACCAACATAATTGGCTTGACACCTTAAAGGAAGAAATCGTAAACCTGAAACAGATTTCAAGCTAAATTAAGTATATTTCAAGGAATTTTGTGATGATGCAAACAAGTGGCGTTCAAAGTAAAAATCTCAAATATGTCAGTTTTTCTTTATAACACTCCGTAGAAAGTAGGAGCTCAGTTTTAGTATGCTACTCTCTTTGTAACTGATAGCTATTTTCGGAAACTTGGGGAAGACGATTTGTTTTGAATTCCATATGTAACTTATCTATATATAATATCAAAAAGATAAATGAATGGATAGACTTACTTGAGAGGGGCCTACCCTCATAGTAGGAGAACTTTGTATTTTGTTATGAAATTCTAATATAAGTAGATAAGGTTTTTCTTAGATAACCGAGATTCATCACGGTGTTGATGTTCAATGTGTTTTCTTGTCCTTCATATTCATGAATGTGTTTTTGCTACCAGTAATAATCTTTAAGTAGTAAAAGGAACTCATTTTTTTTTGGTTCTCCTTCTCACATGGATTATACTTTTAATGTATATTTGGTTACTGTTTCAGACTTCACTCATAATTGGTGCTCTGCTTGCAGTATCCAGCCCTCATATTTCCTCTTCTAATACTACACCAAGAGATTCACCTCTAGTGGATGCCTCTTACTGATAGCATTATTTCCTTTCCTCTCCTCTGCCATCACATATTACTTATTTGGATAAAAATAATACCTATTTTTCCTATGTTCCCTCTGGAAATACGTAGCTTATAACTCTTCATACTTTTCAAGAATGAACCCCATTGCTCAATGGCCCTGCTCTTCTACTTTGTCATGCCACCTTTAAATTTTACACCATGGTAGAATCTGACCTCTGTACACACATTTCCAAATCTTTTTAATATCCTAAATAGTTATATGCTCAAGAGAGCCCTCTCTGGTTGGAAAGGTCAGAATCCAACCTAAAGTTGGTTGAAAAAATTACCTATGTCATCTGTTGTCCATCTAGATAGATTTACAGAGTGCTAAAAAACAATACAAAAACCAACTCAATCCACCTTTGTGATGTAGGAGCATCGTCAACAAGTACATGTGGGAGGAAAACTCAGCACCTGAGGACCAATTCAAAATATCGAATGCTGGTCAATACTGCAATCGTTTGAAGTTGATAGAAAATAAAAGAGGAAAGATCACGTGCATGGAGACAAAATGATTACACGTGACCGAGGAGTCAAACCTTGTCTCAATGTAACTATAATTAGGTAGTAGTTAGTTGTTTTCTTTTGAACGATGGGTAGTCAGGGGGAAACCCTAAGGACCCTCTAATATAAAGAGAGGTTTTGTACACCCTAAAGGAGGATTGTGAGAAGGTAGGAATTTTTTAAATGGTAGTTGTTGTTTTTACTTTTGTTGTAATCATATTTTCATTTTGAATGAGGATAACCGAAGAAAATTGATCAAAATTTGTGAGACTATTGTTGTTTGCAATTCTCTGTTATTTTTGTTGTCAAGAATGAATGAATATTGCTACGAGTGTATGTAGATTTAAAATGTTTGTGTTATTCTCAATCACTTTTGTTCATGAGCCGGTGAAAGGTGTGCATACAGTCTGCAAGGAGTTCATATATAGGGTATGTTTCGACTCGTAAAGCTCAGAAGAAATAGTGTAATATTTTCTTTGCAAGTAGTGAAAAGTTTATGTTGCAAGGACTGCACAGTCATCCACAAGAATCCAGATCTTGCGTAAGAATCTACTGCAAGGAGTGCACAGATCCAAAATTTGAATCGGTGTTGAAGAGACTCCATAAGAAGTCGAAGGACTGGAACAGAGGAATGCCAGGAAGGAGAGAAGATTTATTTTGAAGAAATCTTCAAATCTGAGTTAGGAAAAATGTCCCGAAAAAGAAAGAAGTGCTTGGGAGATCAAAATGTTTGAGGAGATCAATCTCAGAAGGGATAACACTTTCCAATAAATGTGAATGAGATCCAAAAAATGAACTCACAGGAAGGGCAAAGATTGAAACCTTTTAATCTTTACAAAATCTTCTAAGTCTGAAGAAAGCTTAAGCTCATGGGGAGAGATCTGGATCATCCGATCAACGTCTAGACAACGGGGAGAAAGCATAGAGGAGGAAAGATCTCAACCATTAGGTCTGATCCCAAAAGAATCATAGATCCTCGATCAAGATAAAGTGCACTAAAGATAAGATTTGAAAGTACACAGAAGGAGCGGGGTTACAAAATTCTAAAATCATCGAAACCGTCCATCGAGATAGGGCACGTGGTGAGATATCAAAATTTCATTGACTCACAGAGTGGAAAGGTCAAAGGGAAGAATCATGAGGATTTTCTAAGTGTGAAATATTGAAAGGATCATAGTTCTTGATCGAAGGAAGATCGTGGACCATAGATCTGGTCTTGGCAAGAGTTCGCAACTCAGGAAATCAGGGGTAAGAGTTCTGGGAACTTGCAAAATCCAAGTTCACAATTTGATCTAAGCCGTCAGATCGAGGAGAGATCTGGATTGTTGATTCATTTATTGGGAAGGAGGTATCAGAAGTTCAGATATCAAGAGAAGGGAGGTGAGCAGTCCTCCAACTTTCTGAAATGCAAAGTCCCGATACACGAAAAGAATCTCAATGTTGGAAGATTGGTTGTTGTCATTGATGTCAACCCTAGTCATGGGTTTTGGACCACAAGATTGATGAATTTATTTGTACATGAAGGAAAATGCACATGCAGATACAACACCCATGGATGGATAGTATACATCATGCTGTTTCCGGTGGTATGTGGCATGTCACGTGGATCCTCATGGTTGAGGAGAAATGAATTTTTGAAGATGACAAAGTGAATTGTAC
>ML793378.1:78005-95137 GCA_009831015.1 Picea engelmannii | reverse complement strand
ATATTTTCCCTGACAAATTCACTTTCCTTCATCTCATTATTCCACAATTAAGCATGGGTTCTCTTACTCCACAAAGCGTCTTCCCGTGAGGGCTTTCACCATAAGGGGACCACTTTGGAGTTCATCCATACTTACTTCTTATCAACCATGACAAAAAAATAATGAGTCATTTTTACATCAAACAATATTGGGTCCATTACCCAAACCTTTGTGCTACGGGGCTTTCTTCAAGGGTTGACATCAATGACAACCAACCTTAATCAACAAGGACTATATTGGTCTAAGTGGTGCGCTACTCTATTCTGGTTAGGTTTTCTGGTGCATCTTATGTTTGGTGAGATCTATCTTGTGAGAGAGATTGTAATTGGTTATTGAATCTATATTAATGAGGTTATGTTGGGTTTTCTTCCCATTGAGGGTTTCCCAGGATAAATGCTTGTGTAATCTGTGATTGTGTTTCTTTTAGTGAGATCCTTATTATGATGTTTTTATAATGAAGAATTAATAATAACAAATTAAGAAAGAAACTTTAACTTGGTATCAGAGGTAAGTTGAAGGGAGCATCTTTCACAGAAAAAGAAAAATGTCACTATTGTCGTACAAGAAAATTAGGGATTTTTATTAAAGAGGAATTTCATCCCAATGATCATATAGAAAAGTACGCCGTAGCCTAAGGAACTCATTTGCAACTTCAACGCACCTTTTCAGTGGATAGAACTCCCAGAAAGTGAAACCCTAGTTTTCATCAGTACCAAAAATACCAGAAAACCAGAAGTATGAGGAAACTAGAAATACCAAAAAACCAAAAGTACCAAAAAACCAAAAGTACCAGAAAACCAGAAGCACCAGTCCATAAATATGTTGGTCCAGTTTCAAGGGTCAGAAATTGGAATTTTCAAAAACTGAGTATACCAGGATACTCGCCTCAGTCTAGCGCATCTTTTGGTGAGTTCAGTTTTCAGATCCAAGAAATTTGATTTTTTTATTATTTCTATAGCCTATAGGGATAGGGTTTCTATTGCAAGAAAGAATGGATACCGATATGATGGTAGAAGATAGGCTGGAAGGATATGAAAACTTCAGATCTTGGAAGCATAGGTTGCATATGATTCTAGATGATAACATGTCATGGTGAGTTTACGAGAACCGGGGGAAGAAGAGAAAAAGACCAAGCATAAGGAAAAGGGAAAAGAAAGTATCAAGCACATGTGGTAGAGGAAGAGGAATCCCCTCCCTGAAAGAAATATTTAGTAGAAATTTAGGATTATGTACTTTAAGATAGTTGATGTGAAGAAAGATAGAAAATGGTGGAGTCTATGGAGCCTCCACACACAAAAACAAAAGATAAGTATTCATGTTATTTTTTTAGTATCCTGTTTACTTTAATACTTTCTCATTACAAGTTAGATTTTTGTGAGGATGTTGATTAACCTTGTTTCATTTCAGTATCTATGCAGATCTATGAAGGAAGTATCAAAGAAGAGGATACAGAAAGAAATAAAATATTTATTTCAGGTATGATCACTCGTTATATTGACAAAGGTATGTGTTTAGCTATGATAGTAAGGGAAAATTTTGTAATTTCATAGATAGACTCAAAAAGAGTTCAAAAGTCTTATTCATGATTAGGGTTTCAAATGTGTACATGTTTGAACAAGTTTCCCTTAAGAAAAAATGTGTATTACTATGATAGAAATCATGATGCATTTTTATTTGATTACTCCTTATTGTTACTGACTGATTGGCTAAGTGACATATATCAGAAAGCATTTTATATGTAAGTTTACAGGTCTCGAAAGAAAGAACTTATGCCTTGACTTGCAGAAGTTAGACAACATGAGAAGGACTTATGATATGTTGGCAGTCAGTAAGAACCAAACAATATCCAATATTTACATAGGAGCAGGAGGTTTTTAAAGATGACAAACATAAATGTTCAAGATGAAGAGAAATATGGATACTCATATATAGTTGATGAGATGCAAAGGGAGCAAATTGATTCAGTATGAAGTCAAAAAGAAAGAAATGTTAGAACTCAAGAAAGCACCTAGGATATTACAAAATATAACTTCAAGGATGATGATTAGAAGCTCTTAGTTTGGTGCAAGTGGCAGCTATGTCTCCGAGTTAGAAATGGAGGACCTTGATTTGCTGTAGTTGGGAAAGTAGATGAATGGTGCCCAACATATGGGAAGCATGTTATTATACCATGGAAATATTTTGGACCACAAGATATTTTTCTATATCCCATAGGTAGACCTTCATAGAGAAGGAAGAGACCTTCCTAGAGAAGGAATGAGAAATCCCATAGGTAGACCCTTGTAGAGAAGGAAGAGACCTTCATTGAGAAGGGGAATGAGACATTTTTCAAGGTTGGCCTATGTCCAAGTGTTTATTTTTGGATACTCTAGGGACATGCTAGAATACCCTTGTATAGAGGGGTGTGACCACCCTCGTAGAGATGAGTGTGGGTGTTTCTCCAAGGGGCAGCGAGAAGATACTCTCCTATGGCCAGGGATTGAGTAGCCTGGAACACAAACCTTTACCATGTGGAATGGTTAGTTGGCTCTTGAAGTTTGTGTCATGATCCTGCGTGGATCATAGAAAGGGAGTCTAGTCTTGCCCAAGATAGCATCTTAGATTCGCTAGTTCACGTGGGATGACTAGGAGTGAAGCTATGGTAGTAGGCCTCCCTAGTGGATGTGTGAGATAGATGACTACAAGAGAAGGGAGAACATAAAAAGGAATGGAAAAACTCATATATATCTTCTGTGTGAAGATAATAAAAATATATCTTTTTCATGAAGATGCAATAAAGAAAGAGTATCTTTTGTGTGAATATAAAGAGAACAAAACTTCTTTAATATGGATTCATGCAAAACCAATCAATGATCATGATGCCAAATGACCACGTGAATTATACTAATGTTGTTACCCAGTTGATGATGTTGCCCAGTTGATGATGTTACCCAGTTGATGATGTTATCCAGTTGATGTTTTTGTCCAATTGATGATGATTATTCAGTTGATGATATTTCCCAGATGATATTGTTTAGTTGATAATGACATCTAGTGACTTGTCAAAAGATAAAGAATATCTTTCTTATTAAGTGGGAGTATTAAAATATTGTGTAACTGGAAATAATATTATTATCCCCTTTTGTGGATAAAGTAAAAGATAATATATATATATATATATATATATATATATATATATATATATATATATTATATTGACAAGTCGGCCCTATTGTGCCTAAACAAAGTCAAATGTAAATTAGAAAGGTAAAATGGACAGGTCAACCCTGACCTAATTATTGGGGGACCACAACTTGTATTTATAAGAGGCATAGAACCTCATTTGTACACACACACTTCAAGCTCTCTCTATCAAGTGTGCAAGTATGAGAGTGACAAAGATACAAGGAGAAGCACACAGCTACAAGGAAGAGTATCTTAGTAAAGGTGAAGGTTATCTTGGTGAAAGACTATCTGGGTCTAAGTGGTGCGCTACTCATTTCTGGTTAGGTTTCTAGTGGATCGTCTGTTTGGTGATATCTCTCTTGTGAGAGACATTGTACTTGGTTATTGAATCTACATTAAACAAGTTTTGTTGGGTTTTATTCCCCTTGAGGGTTTCCCAGGATAAATACTTATGTACTTTGTGATTGTGTTTCTTTCAGTAAGATCTTTATTATGTTGTTGTTATAATGAAGAATTAACAATAACATATTAAGAAAGAAACTTTAACATTATAAAATGGATTTCTCCACTCCCTTTCTCAAACACATATTCTGATTTAATTGCCTTGGAGAAGTTTACTCACAAAATTCTATTCCAAGGCACTAAATCCTAAGATAGTTTGTGCACCGTAGAAAATAAAATCATAACTAATCAATTTTAAATTATAACGTTAATTTTAGTGGTCATGATTACTCAAAAAGGTATGGTAGTGAAACTCAAGATGTTATGACTCTGCAAGAAAAGTAAATATGAAAATAATGCAAAGTTGTAACTCTAACTTTCAGTGAATGATATGCTTCTAAAAAACAATGCAATTTTCAATTTCAACTATGCAATTCCGAAGTAAAATTGTAATCTTTCATTCCCCCTTGATTTGAGGTAATTACATATTTCTTGGATCTTCCTCATACTGGTCTTCTTTAGAAACATTAGAGCATTCCAGTAATTCATGAACAATCATAGAATATCTATGTGCACTACACTCATGTACTACATCCATCGACCTTTCTTATGAAAAAATATTGTTTATAATGGTCTAAAAAAATGCATCTATTAATGGATATTCATGTAAAAACTTAAATTTTACCTTAAACGTTTGATTTATCTCATCCCAGTTCATTTTTTCTCTGCACATTTATAGTTCTAGGTACCCAGTTCTTGGGGATCATTTCCAATGAATGTATGAACCTATGATTCCATTCCTTATTTGGTATCGAACTCCATATGTTTGTGCACTGCGCAATATGATATGTCGGGTCACTTAATCCTACATATTTATGTGCAATATATTCAACCCCAGTACTAGATTTAACTTGCATCAATATTATAAACTACTTCCAGTCTTATATCCCTTCTTTATGTGCAACCCACCATCTGGTTGGAGTGCCCTTCAATACAACATATAACACTAAAAATATATGATGTTCAGGTATCTATAACTCAAAATCCTTTACAAAAGAGTTTATGCCAGTCAAACCATGATACTTGGGTGGGACACATGACTCCATTCCGATCCATCACAATGATCGAGTCATGTGGGCACAGTTTCTGGTGGATACTTCATACATCCTTTGCTTATAGTGTTCCAGACATTCCTATGAGTCAGACGCACATGAGATAATGATTCTCCATCTCAGGGAAACATCTGGAGTCAGGTTAACATAGTCATCCATTCACACAATTATATTATACATGTTCTCAATTTCATTCCCTTTTGCTAGGTTATCAGATCTAATGGTGTGGTAAGCTTCAAGTCCCATACTTCAAAGATCAATTCCTTCTTCTTCATATTGATACTCTCATGATTTTCAAAGGCCCATTAAATCCCTATTAGTGTTGGATATGGATTACTATCATCCACGATCTCGATGACTTCAAAATATGATATGTTGTGCACCTCATATATATTCACAGGTATCCCTATCAACCAGGAAATTGGTACTATATTGTGTTGGTTTTCCAATCTTAACTGAATGGGAGACCACATTAACTTGGGTTTCACCATCATTTCCTAGGTATTCTTCGGTAAAGCAATTAAATCAGAACTCAAGTCTAAAATGACATTATTCACGTCATGTTCCCCAATCTGTGCACTTAATCTAAATTCCCCTTTGGTCCTCTTTTTTCGCAATATCTAATTCACTACCCTCTGTGTGGTAGGAATTTCCCTTGCTTCTGTGCGATGACCAATCATTCCACATAATGAACTCAAATAAATTTGATTCAAAGTAATTACCTTTTCAAGTGGCTTCCCCAGGATAGTATGGTCACAGGATGAAGGCATATCAATCACAGGAGGCACAAATGATGTTGATTATATCCAATTTGTTCCTAGTATCTCCTTCCTTGATTGTTGATATGTCTCTTTTTATTTTTGTGGATCAAATGTCAACATAGGTCTTGCTGATTTCCTTACACATTGATCAATATGTTTCCCTTTATTTGTCACATCGTCCCTTGTCCTAGCTCCTCCATGAGTGACAACTGCTAATCTAGGTACTTCATCATGCTTCTCGGCTAATATATTTTTACGTTTTGTTTAAGGTTCTAGTTTTGATTACCTCTTTCATTCTATTTTGCAAGCAATTGTAGAAAATCTTATGTCACATGCTTTAGTGCTCTAGAATATGTGCAAGTTGTAGAAGGATTTTGGCAGTGATGAGATAAGTTTCCTAGTTTATTACAATTATATAAAATTATTAGTTCTCTATCTCCTCTACCAAAACATCTTCTTCCTCAACATATGCCAAATCCTCCTCGACTTCTTGGATTAAATCCGCTATGATTATTATACTGTGGATCACCTCCTTATGTCGTGACATTTTCCTCTTGAATTATATAGATATAAGAATTGTGCTCTCTCATCAAATTGAATACATGAAAGTCCTTCTCTTAGTTCCCTATTGAATTCCAATAGTTACAAAAACAATTCCTTGGCATACTCGGGTATTTTTGTAAAATTGGGAAATTAGGGGGATGATGTCCCCATGTCTTGAATATTTTACTATAACCTCCTCCTGATAATGGGTTTGATGCTACAGTCACCAAATACTAAAAAAATGTTTGGAATTTTTCGTTAAGGTGGCCTTCAGTTCTACACATGACACACCAAACTTGTTCCCATTTCTCCTTCCATTTCGTAAGCTCTGCTAATTGGATTGTCAAGAAAACTAACCATGTTTGGACTTGAGCCATCCCACCAATGTCTCCTATAGGATATGCTTCTGGTTTCATTGAAATATATAAGGCATCAGGATGTCACAAAACCTTATATAGTATCAACAGAATTTGAATGTGTGGCAAAAGTCCTTCAATAAACCATTCTTTATGTTGTTGATCAAGAATTTGGAATGCCAATCTACCCATAAAATCTTTAAATCTTTGATCATAGTCCCAAAATGTTTCAATATACACTTGTTTGATTTCCTTTAACCCTGTAATGTACTGCAACTTAGATTTGGCTTCTTGAACTCTTTTAATAATGATTTTCTAATTTCTGGCAATTTTCTCGCTTGACATGTAGCTGTTGTAGTTTGCAATTTCATGTACCATGCTAATGCATGTCCTTTAAACGTTGTGTCCAACTATGAAATATTTGTGGCCTCATATTGGAAATTATTCGTAGCCCAAATTGTCTCACATACGATGATATTTTGGGTCCTCCAACCCAACTCCCTAGAACTTAGGAATTCTCAATGTGTTATCTAAACCTACCATGGTGTTTTGTGTAGTGTCTCCCCCTGATCTAGTTGGATGAATCTGAATCGACGTACCTCTTACACTACTTTGGCTAATACTAATCTGAATTCTTATGTTAACTATAAGTTATGTTGACAAATATTAAAAGATTATCTCATATCAAGGTGACATACTTGGGGTCATGGGGTCATCATAGGATCTAGTGGGAGTAGGACTTAATGACTCTTTGATTATAGGATTGGAATAAGAATGCTCTCCCTCTTCTTTTGTGCATGGTATCCCTATGATATTGACTATTATGTAAGGTTCTCTTCACTCATACTCACTGTGCAACTCTCCTTTCACAGCCCCAATTTTCAATTGTTGTTTATGGAGCCTGATTATCTTCCTAATTCAAAGTTCTTTGTTTTAAACCATGTTTATACCCTATGAACACTATACGCATCAGAATATTGTAAAACCCTCCATGCGGGGGGGTTTTAGGGGGGGATTTCCCCCCCTGTGGGGTCCAGGGGGTAAATCCCCCCATATGGGGGTTGGGGGGCCAGTGAGCCCCCAACGAGGGTTCGAGGGAAGTCTCCCCTAATGGGGGTTCAGGGGAGAAAACCTAGAAGGAAAACATTCCTTATAAATGTATATTGTAATTTCATAGTCAATCTTGATCGTTCATCATTAAGTCACAGATATGATGGTAGAGATTATGTTATGTTTTTTTTCCCCAGAAGGAAACCCTATTTTATGAGGGAATTGTATTGAGGTTGTGTATTATTGTGAATATTGTATTCTAAGAGAGGATATTATGATAAAGAGAAGAGGAAGTTACATCAGGTGTGTTGTAGGTTGTATACCTTCATTTTGTTAGATAATAAAAAGGAAGGACCTGGAAATTTCTCTGGTGGACATATCCCACACTGGGTGAACCACGTATATCTGTGTCTCTACTATATTGTGAATCTTCTTTGTTTTATTTCCATATTTGTTTTATTTTATTTCTCTGTGATCCTGTTTTTCTAACAACTAGTATCATAGAGAAAGGTAACTCGGAGGAAAGAAAGAGGGTTCTTGGTTCGAGTGGGAGGAATGGCCTAAGATGGAAAGTTTAGGGTCAACAAATTTAATGGGAAAAACTACCAGTTATGGTAGATGCATATGCAAGATTATTTATATCGTAAGTATCTATTCCTACCATTGGGTGGAATAGAAAATAAGTCGACAACCATGAAGGACAAATAATGGGAGGTTCTTGACAGAAAGTCACTAGGAACGATATGGGTGAGCGTGGCAGCATCAATGGCTTTCAATTTTTGAAAAGAAAGTACAACGAAGGAGCTGATGGATGCATTAGATAAAATGTATGAAAGACCCCCGATGTCCAATAAGGTATTTCTAATGAACATATTATTTAATATAAATATTTTAGAAGGTGGGTCTGTTGCATATCATTTAAATGAATTTAAAATGGTTACTAATGAGCTACGTTCTATAAAAGTGGAATCTGATGATGAGGTCATCGCTCTTCTAATATTGTGGTCATTTCCAGAAATCTAGAATGGATTGTTCATGGTTGTAAGTAACTCTGTCTCTAGTTCAAACAATCTAAAATTTGATGATGTTGTTGGTGTTATCCTTAACGAGGAAATGTGATGGAAAAACATAGGTGATACATTAGGTAATGCATTGACTGTGGAGAACAGGGGAACACAAAAGGATAGAGAAAAGGGATAATGGAACCGTGGGAATTCTAGGAAGGGAAGATCCAAATCCAGACTAGGAAAGATAGAGTGCTATAATTGTGGGAAGAAAGGACATATGAAAAAATACTACAATGCTCCAAAGAAGAAAAGAGCTGGAAAACAAGAGAAAAATCAAGAAGCAAATGTAACATGTGATGCGTTATAATATGATTTGATTCTTTCTATAGAAAATAGTTATGATTCCTGGATAGTAGATTAAGGAGCTTCATTTCATGCCACACCCCATAGGAAAAAATTTCTAGATTATGTTAAAGGTGATTTTGGACATGTTCATTTGGGTGATGATGCACCATACAAAAGTTTTGGAATGGGTAATGTACAAATACAGAAAAAGAATGGAAACCAATGGTTATTGAAAGAGATAATGCATGTACGAGATCTAAGGAAAAATCTAATTTCAACATGGAAGTTGGCAAGTGAAGGATGTATATCTATATTTACAGATAAGACATGGAAGGTAACCAAAGGATCACTGTTAATAGAAAAATGAGAGAAGGTAGGTACATTGTATTTATGTAGTGGTAATACCAACTCTTCTATCTCTTTAGCTTCTACAGGAGTGGATACAACAATGTAGAATCATAAACTTAGCCACATGAGTGAGAAGGGGATGAAGACAATTCAAAAAATAAATTTGTTTCCAGATATTAAACAAATTGATTTGGATTTTTGTGAGCACTGTGTTTATGGAAAACATAAGGGAGTCAGATTTCTCAGAGTTGGAAAGCTAAAGAAGAATGAAAATTTATAGACTGTGCATACAAATGTATGGGGACCAACTCAGGTATCATCTCTTGGTGACTCCTATTATTATTTTACTTTTATTGATAATGCAACTAGAAAAACTTGGGTTTATTGCATTCTACAAAAATATGATGTTTTTGATACTTTTAAGAAATGGAAAGCATTGGTTGAGAATGAGATAGGAAAATGGTTGAACTGTCTCAGAACATAAAATGGAGTGGAATATTGTAGCAAGGTGTTTGATGATTATTGTTCATACCATGGGATTTGTAGAAAGAATACAATTCCATGAACACCACAAGAAAATAGTGTCTCAGAAAGGATGAACAAGACAATCATGGAGCGTGCAAGGAGTATTAGATTGCATGCATGGATGCCCTTACAATTTTGGGCAGATATTGTAGACAATTTTGTTTACTTGATAAATAGAGGACCTTCAAGTTCTTTGGACGGTGTCATTCCAGAGGAGGCATGGACATGTAAAAAGGTAAACAATTGATTTTTGAAGACTTTTGGTTGTGAAGCATTTGTGCATATTGATAAAGAAAATACAACAAAGATTGAAGCAAAATCCAAGTGTAGCTTTATTGGATATGGTGTTAAGGATTTTGGTTATCTCTTATGGGATTATGAAAATAAAAAAATCATTTAGGAGTAGAGATTCCATATTCAATGAGAAGGTCATGTGTACAAATCAGTGGTAGGGAAGGAAACATGAAAATGAAAAACCAAAATACACAGTACTTGATGAGATCACTGAAAAATAAATTCCAAAGGTACCATAAAATCAAAATGTACAACAACAGGAGAAAGAAGTACCTCAAACTCCCACAAGTGTTGTTAGAATATCTACTAGGATGAGTAGACCCCCTGAACGATATTCTCCTTCATTGTATTATTTATTCTTGACTGATTTTAGTGAACCAAAAAGTTATGGAGAGGCAATGCAAGTAGACACTAAAAGGAAGTGGGAGAAAGACATAAAAGATGAAATGGATTCCTTGGTAAATAACCAGACTTGGGACTTGATTCAGTTGCCTACATGAAAAAGAGAATTGCAAAATAAATGGGTTCCACGTTGAAGGAAAATGATGGAGGAAAAAAACGATACAAGGATAGACTTGTTGTAAAGGGTTTTGCACAAAAGTAAGCTGTAGATTTTGATGAAATATTTTATCCTATTGTTAAAATGACTTCAATTAGGACCATTTTAAGTATTGTGGTAGTAGATGATTTTCATATTGAACAATGAGATGTAAAAACAACTTTTCTCCATGGGGATTTGGAGGAAGAGATTTATATGCAGCAACCACATGGGTATGAGTTCAAAGGGAAGGAAAATTTGGTATCAAGGTTAAAGAAGAGATTATATGGCCTAAAGCAAGCTCCAAGGTAGTGGTATTTGAAGTTTGGCAGTTTTATGACAGAACAAGGTTATAGTAGATGTCATTTTGATCACTGTGTTTATTTTAAAAGGATACAAAATGGAAGCTATATTATCTTGCTATTGTATGTAGATGACATGATTTTTGCGGGGTCTAATATGCAAGATATCAATGTTCTCAAGATGAAATTAGCTAATTCATTTGTGATGAAGGATTTGGGGGTTTCAAAGAAAATCCTTGGTATGAGAATAACAAGAGTTAGGAAAAATCGTAAATCAACATTGTCTCAGGGTGAGTACATAGAGAAGGTGTTGGATAGGTTTAGAATGAAGAATGCAAAACCAGTTAGTAAACCTTTGGCTATGTGATAGTTTGCACAAGACCAGATATTGCACATGCAGTGGGAGTTGTGAGCCGGTATATGCAAAATCCAATTAAAGAACATTGGGAGGAAGTAAAGTTGATTCTCAGGTATTTGAAAGGTAATTCTACTCATGCATTATGTTTTGGAGATTCAAACATTGTTCTAGAGGGATATGTTGATTCTGATATGACATGTGATAAAGATAGCAGGAGGAACACCAGATGGTATGTTTTTACTATAGGTGGAACAACAATAAGTTGGATTTCAAAACTGCAAAATGTTGTTTCACTTTCAACAATGGAATCACAATATGTTGTTGCTACAAAGGCCAGTAAAGTGATGATTTGGTTACATAGGTTTATTGAGGAATTGGGAAAGAAGTAGGAGAATAACAGGAGAATGAGAGTGCCATTCATCTTGAAAATAACTCATCTTTCCATTTGAATACTAAGCATATACAACTTAGGTACAATTTCATATTATCTGTCTTGGAATATGGACATTTGAAGTTGGAAAAGATACATACTAGCCAGAATCTTGCAGGCATGATAACAAAGGGAGTAACTAGGAGAAATTATGTTCCCACTCAGTTTTAGTTGGTAGTCAAGCATGAAGGTGAATATGAGAAATTTTCCAGGTCCAAGAAGGATCATAGTCCAATAGATACAACAATGGTGGAGTTTTTTTTATCAATCTTCAAGTGGGAGATTGTTGGTTGTGGAGCCTAATTATCTTCCTGATTCAAAGGTATTTTTTTTCATAAATGTTTATACCCAATGAAAACTGTAGACCCCTCCATGCATGGGGGATTTCCCTGCCTATGGGGTCTAGGGGAAGCATCCCTCGAAGGAAAAAGTTTCCTTGTAAATGTATCTTGTAATTTCATATTCAATCTTGATCGCTCATCATTAAGTCATAGATCTAACACTAGATATTATGTTAGGGTTTTTTTCGCTAGAAGGAAACCCTCTTTTAGGAAGAAATTGTATGGTGGTTGTGTATTATTATGAATATTGTATTTCAAGAGAGGAGACTATGAGAGAGAGAAGAGGATGTTACAACGAGTGTCTTGTAGGTCATATCCCTTCATTTTTCTGGAGAATAAAAAGGAAGGATCTAGAAATTTCTCTAGTGGACATAGCCTACACTGGGTGAACCACGTATATCTGTGTCTCTATTGTATTGTGTATCTTATGTGTTTTATTTCCACATTTATTTTATTTTATTGCTTCGTGATCCTATTTTTCTTACATCGTTGCACCTTCTTCCACTACGCAGTACTCCAAACTTGTCTTCTTCTTCTAGTACACCTTCATTTGTATGCCTCCTCAATCCATCACTTCCTTATTAATTTATGGCCTCTTTCCTTCCAAGATTCAAACTATCCCTTAGTCAACCCCTCATTCCCTCATGTGTGCAAAACCCCCCCAACAATCTCACTTCATCGCCATCACACATTTATAAAACAACAAAATATTTATCCAGGTACCCAATTCTTTTAAAAATCTATCGTGTGGAGCCTTGAATAAATCCATTTCTATGAAACTATACAACTGGGCACAATCTATTGCAAATTCTATAACATAACCCCCCACTATGTTATTCACCCATAAATCAACTATGCGAGGAGTATCATTAATTACATAATTTAATTGTATTACCAACTTAGGAGTCTAGTTCCTCGGATATGCAATTCGATATCTTCCAGTATTCTCGAGTAGGCTTTCTAACCATTCAGCCAAAATAATAAAAATTCACCAAAGGAAATCTCATATATCTCTATGAAAACACACATTTACAACCATTGTTCATCACTCATCTCAGGGTTTCTATTCTCGTTTTGGGAAAATTCTTGTTCCTTCCTTTCCATCCATTCGATGATCTCTTTCTTAGTGGGCCTCCAAAAAATTCACTCAGTTATATATTTTGGGTCTCGGCAACAGAACCATTTGTTGGCACAGAGTTATAAGACTCTGGATTTAAGTTAGTCAACCAACAAAACCATTCTTATACCGACCCTATCAACATCACTTGCATACAAGTGAAGTTTCACTTGAGCTATGTATTGGGGCTATAGGAACCAAGTTCCTGCAGGGATGATGGGATTTGAGTCTATCATCATATCCATTACTATTTATCCACCCTATGAGAAATATATTTATTTCATATATTTTGATTAGTTAACAAACTCTATTGTGGAGAACTATTATAACATACGTTGCAACATAATTAACCCACTACATCATTTGTTATTACCATGCATCAATCATATAGTAAATAGATCTATATTAATCATGCATAAATGGAACATCCATGAATAACCACATCAAAGGACACATTCATACACATGATTTAATGTGCTTCACCCAATCCTTGGGCTACATCCACAACGACTAGATTCTATATTAGTATGCATGAAATCACCATCTCACATCTATGCACTGCACTTACAATAGATATAATATATCATACTATCCACACCTGCCTAGCCATTCTGAAATGCAAGCCTCTCTCTCTCTCTATGCAAAATCTCTCCAAAACCTCAAGTAAATATTCTCACTCATACGCAACCTAATCTCTTACTCTCATGAGCCTATTCTTCCCCAACCCATTACATATTTATATAGAGAGTTAGGTCTCAAAACCCTAAAATTTTATCCCAAAAACCTAATATATCCTAGCTATTTTGATTCTTTTTCACGAGCATGTTGTTTTTCCTTCCTTTGCGCCTCTATGCTACTTTTTCATCCTTTGTGCCTACATTATTATATGTTATTATTTCTTCTCTTGTGCGCACTCTAGCTTTTGCTTTAACTTTGCAAACTGCTCCCTTTTCTGCTTTTTCTTAAGCTCTTCAAAACTTAGTTATTCAAAATGTATGTCCAACAACCACAAGTAAGCAAATGTAAATTGCAACTCACTTTAGTAGATTATCTCACATGTATCCGCATACCTCAAAAAAGAATCAAAATCCCCCTTTGATAAAAAGAAGAAACATGGATAAAACTTTTAATGATTAGACGAGGAGGTTTCTTAGAATGAGATTCTAAGTAACGTTCATATAGTTTCACACACAATTTTTATATTATATAAGGAATATGATAGATAACAATTGTGTTTAACATATATAATGAAAGGATATTGATAATTTTAATTTAATTTATAAAAGTAAATGAATAATTCAATATATAAATGAATGTTATTATGAATAAAACATTTTTTAATATATGCATATACATAAACATAATGAAAAACAAAATGTAGAAATAAGTGAATAACTAAATATTTTACAATGAGTAGGAAAATATATGCTATTTGGACACTCTATGGTTGTATTCATTGACCTAAAGAGATGGTTGGAGAAGGTTAACTCTTAAATCCAATAGCCTTCCTCTCTTGAAATTGCACAATTATATTTAAGTTATTATATATAAGTTACAAAATTTTATATCAAGATAAAATTACATGGAATATAACTCAATTTTTAAGGGAGACTTCAAAGGGAAATAAAATATTAATTTTGAAGTAAGAAAAATAACTTTGCTAAGTTCTAAAATTCTTATAGATATGAAATATTACTCTCTAACTATTTATCATTTTCATCTTTTGAGTGTTTAATAAATTTAAAATTAAAATATTTTCATGTTTTGGCATGTTTAATAAATTTAATATTAGAATATTTATTGATATGTTTTTTCAAATTTTCAATTTTATATTACTATATAAAAAATTACTAAATTTATTATCAAGATAAAAATAAATAGAATTAGTTAATTTAATCTTTATAATGAATAAAAATAAATATAAAAACTTATAGAACAAGCATAGATTTGAATTCATGCATAAATTTGAATTACAACATTGCATGACAACATCTTGAAAATGTTCATACCAACATCTTGAAGATGCTTATACCAATACCAAAATTGCATTACAATTCACTTATGAAATTAAAGTGTTGTATGTTAAATCATTTATGAAAATTATAATAATTATTTAAAAAAAAGATAAAATTAATGAATTTAAGTAACAACAACTTAAAAATTCATGAGCTTTCATATTTTTCTTATACCACCAAAGTGAATCTCATCAAGCATACTATACACTTAATATATAAAATGCTTTATTCATATATAAGTTATTATCATTTATTCAATATTTTCTAAAAGGAAAAACAATCGATTATCGGAATTACTAATAAACTAAAAGTTTAATAATGAAGAAAGAAATCAATGACTAGTCCATGATAAGTTTTCAAATGATGATGGACAAAACTTTTAATGTATATCATTACAATGTCCAAGAATTGTCAATCAAATCATATAATAGATAATAAAGATTGCATAGTGGATAAAAAAGATTACACAATGGAATGTTGGTGGCACCATTGCACTTCACATCTAATATATGGTATCACATATATTTATTCCACTGACATGAAGGAGAGGAGTGTTTCTGTTATTGTTTCAATTCAGTAAAGGTCATTTTTTTCTTAAGAGATGGTGACATAAAAGTGTTGATTCTTGGTTAAACTATTGGAGAGTACCACTAAAAACCTTATGACAACTAGATTTAAAAAGAAATTTTGATCCAATTAAGAAATAGAATAACAAAAAGTTCAAGTATTATAAAGAGATCATTAACCCCAAGTAAAAACATCAAAAGCATCTTTGTATTATATCTAGGTTAAATAAGAAAATTAACATTGCTAAAATAAGAATATATAGAGATAGATAAAATTGAATGAATAATTGTATTCTTGAGATAGACTCCATGTCATATGTTAATAATAATTTTTTCCAACAACTAGACTTTATACATACCAAATATGACACTAACATTTTTAATATAAATTCATCCCAACAATAGTTGTGCACTCTCAGAAAAACTCCATCATGGGTCCAACATCAACCTCTTGGAACTCCTTTGAGATCCCATCAACTATCATATTGAATTCTGTGTAGACAAGAGTGTATGTAATATATTAAAGTAGCCTAAAGATGGATTTCAATTGATTTGTTAGTGGCTTGAGAATCACATTCTATGTGACTATCAAGTTTCTCATCTAATTGACAATTAATAAAGAATCACACAAAACTTGCATTATATCAATCCCTTTCTTTATTATTAATTTTAAAAGACCTTTAAGACTAACAATTCAATAGAATTACTTGCTAGTGTGCCCAAACATACTTTGTATTTGATGAAATGACTATTAGAGGAATGCAAATTCCCACCAACAATACGTAAATCTTGTGACCTCTATTTGAATCCATAAAAGAAACGAGTTGGACATGATTTTTCAATATTTTGAAATTTTGGAATAAACCATACAATGAAATATATTATTTAATTAAAAGAAAACCATATAACTCATAACAACAAACATAGTACAACTGAAAAATATTTATAACTCCTTGAACTACTTCTCTAAGAACTCCTCAACAAACACACCATTCCATACATTTTAGATACATGTCATCTTCTCTAGATTGTTCCATGTTTCACTTGGATATGAACACCTAGTCATTATATGACTTCCTCCTTGCATAAATAACTCAAACTTGAACCACATTTTTATTTTATAAATCAATTCCTACTTCCATGTCAATGTGTTAAAGTCCTATTTAATTTTATATGACTGTTTCTTAATTATGCTATAAGCATATTCCATCTAACTTCTCTTTTCTCTCACACCCCCACACACATATAATACAAAGATGTTATGAATAAAAAAAAATGACTACTACAGAGAGATCATTAACCCCAACTTAAAAGAATAATGATATTTTTTTCTTATATCTATGTGTTAAGGTCCTAACCCGCACATAGGTAGATTAATGTATTCGGATGTAATAAAGGTCAATATTAATAAGACCTTTCAATAAAATAGAATAAGGCGGATGTAAGAAGACCTAATAGAAGCTTCCGCTTCTAGAAGGA
>ML793378.1:46951-72129 GCA_009831015.1 Picea engelmannii | reverse complement strand
TTCTGTTCAAGTGCTATTTCTGTTGCTATTTCGTATATCATTTATGTGTATTGTGAAGATTATGCTGGATATTTCACTGTTATTCTGTTATTTCTAGCATTTCGTTTCTGTTCTGCATATTTTATATATCTGGTATCTTGCACTATGTTAAACATTCTCAAACATGTACTTGGGTAAGCCCAAATAGTTTATAAAATTTGTATACCAAACTTTCTTATATTGTAACCATAATCAACTTTCAATATAACCACAACCACACTTCAATAACATCATATATAAAATCACAATCAATTTTCAACTTCTTTTCTCTAGTTCCCTCACACACATATATAATACAAAGATGTTATAAATAGGAAAAAAAACAAGTACTACATAGATATCTTTAACACTAACTTAAAAAAAAATTAAAAATTAAAAAATTCTTAGATCTATGTTAAACATCCTCAAAACATGTAAAATAAACCTAAATAGTTTTTAAAAATTATATAACTGACTTCCTTT
This sequence comes from Picea engelmannii, assembly GCA_009831015.1. NCBI lineage: Eukaryota > Viridiplantae > Streptophyta > Pinopsida > Pinales > Pinaceae > Picea > Picea engelmannii. The sequence continues at coordinate 71,628 of ML793378.1, read as the reverse complement.
ATTATAACCACAATCAACATTCAATATAACCACAAACATAACCACAATCAACATTCAATATAACCACAAACATAACCACAATCAACATTCAATATAATCACAACCAACCTTCAAATATAAGTTCATGTAATGGACTCCATCAAATTTGTAGAAGATATCAAGTCTCACATAATTCCAACTAAAAATCAAACCTCTTACAGAATAGCAAACTATGAAATGAAATGGAAGAAAAAGATCAGAAACTAGGAGTGGAAAAAACTTGCTGAAACTATTGGGTGGTTATTTACCTGTCACTGAAGTAGCAGCTGCGCTGATGCCGGGTAATTTGTTCATGGCGGTAGCTCGTGTCCAAAACTTGCCGAAACTATTGGTTGGTTGTTTACCTGTCAGTGAAGTAGCATCTGCGCTCGTGTCCAATTTTGAAGTGCCCATAACTATTCTGTCGCCATTGGACCCTTTGGATGGAAGTAGACCCTTTGTCTTGAATGCTTCACGATTGTTTCACGAACTACTTTGCATTGGTGGGAAAGTAGTTGTCCAAAAGGGGATCATACTTATGAGGAGAGCACTTGCGCGGGCCATGTAATTCCTGGGACTTGCACACTCCCTTTAGGTTTCTTCTTAAAAGGAATCGGTCTAAACAATGGAGAAAACAACTCCCAGACAACCTCCAAATATAAAGAGGATGCCAACAAACCTCAAATCCATATTTCTAATGAACGCTACAACAATCGAAAACCCTAACGCTACAACCCTCACAAACCCTGACGCTACAACAGTTGCAAGAAACAATACGATGGATAATTTTTTTATAAACACTGAGGGCCCTATTTCTAACAAAAGGAGATTTTTTCCATCCTACGGAGATTTTTTCCATCCTACCAAAAAGAAATAAAATACTAATAAAGGTTTTTAGAGTCTATAAAAAAATTAATAAAATAATGATTAAATTTCAAATAACACCAAGAGGTATACAATTTCTTAAAATGTAGTGTTCTTTTTTTTTCATTTCATATTATTGTTATTGAGGGGTTACTATTAATTTGTTTAATTCACTAGACTTAGCTTTGGGTGGAGCCCAAATATTTTTGAGACAATAGACATGAAACATATCATGTAGTCATCCATTATCAAAAATTATATAAGGAACTTTTCCTTTTTGTTACAAACCTCGTAACTACTTAACCAACTAGATAAATGTAGAATGCAATGGGTGATGGTGAGGTGCACCAACTATGCTTGCAACATTGTGGCATTGTGTTGACATCTTAATTTCTTACTATTGACTTGGCCTGTATTCATTGAGAATTTCCTTGTAACAACCTCCATGAAGGCAACCCCAACCTCTAATGTCTCTTTCCTAGTTATAAGAATTATGGAAACCCTATGACATGACATGTGCTAGATATAGTATCAACCATTGATTCAAAGATCACTTCAAACAATTAATTAATGTGGTCTCAGTTGGCCATTCAGTGATCACATGATGCCTATCACAGTGATGGCATCTCCTACATTTATGGCACCAATGAAATATCTATAATGGTATTGGCATCAACTCGACCACCTAGAGAAACATTACAAAACTATATATTACGTCCTTAGATGAAATAGCTTTTCATCCTCCATCCTCCCATCTCGACATTTCCAAGGTCACCTACAATGCGTTTTGGGTGCTTCCTACTCAAAACCTTCCATTGGTCCTTGTTATGTAATTTTGTTTTCTCCCTATTCCACATTTCTAGGGGTCCTCTGACTTTTCATTTCCTTTGGCCCTTGATTTTATTTTCCATCAATAAACCACTATGCATTTCCTTTAAAATACTACCTAGCTAACATGCATTATTGGCATTTGTTGTTGACTATGTTTATCCTTATTGTATTACATTTACTTTAGCCACATGCTCCACATTTATTTTAGTCCTTGCTCTACATTTTATTTTCCTTTTCTCTACATCTCGTTTGGTGTCTTCTTTGCATTTATTGAAGGCCAACATTTGAATATACATTCATCCCTTGAACCAATGGTCTCTTGAACTTTATTTTCATTCATAAATCAACAAATATAAACTAGGTAAGGTGTTCAACCCATGAAATTGGACGAGTATTAAATTTTTTATGAGCTACTAGGTTTGTTTTATAATTAAAATCCTACATTTTTTTTCCGAGTGTGTAATGCATCTCACTAGAATCAAATTTATCTGAATAATTTTATATAATCTATGATTATTTTTTCTTAAGTAATTCATGTTGGAATAGTTATGCGATTTACTCCTCCTAGTTATATTTTTAAACAAAAAACTAGAATTTTTTTTGTCTTTGTGTAATTCATATCATCACCATTATGATGGCATCTGTTAAGCCCTAAATAGTGTCACATTACCCCTTAATTGGGGAATATTACATTAGTAATGTTATTTTATTTATGTCGGCTTGGGTCCATTAGTTATAATTGTACCTCCTAGTCTCCTATATATACCAAGGAGACATTTTCATTTGGAAGCATCTTGTACTTGGACATTTATGTGGTGTATAATGAGGTTGCCCCATCGAAGAGGCTTATTATCTAAAATTCACTCTCTTTTCAAGGCGTTGAGTACTTATTCTGAGGTTTTTCTATGCTATATTGATATTTGGTTCTTAACATATGGTATCAGAGCTCAAGGTCTTGGGGTTTCACTGCTATATCTGAGACACCTTGGAATTTTTGTTATAATTTGTTTTCTACGACATTTCAAAAGGAACCCCTTGGAGGATATTTAGTAGACAGATCAAGGTACATTGGGTTAAAATTTTAGCTCCTGAGGCCTTAAAATTTTAGAGATATAGCCAGTGTAAGATAGGGTTTTGGAATCATCTTGAATTAAGTCGTCGTGAATTTTTCGCTATAAATTTTTTTATGTAACATTTTAGACCCTGTAATTTATAGGTTATTCACAGAAATTATCAAGGTATATTTATAAAAATTTCAGCTTCCGGGTCATCTTACATTTATATATACACCATGTGGAAGATAGGGTATCTCACTAGTCCTATTAACTAGTCTCAAGAAGGTGTTCCGGGTAAAGCAATCACAACTTAATATTCCTAGAGTATCCAAATAGAGAGATACCAGTTACATTCGATAATGGATGATCCTTAGTATTTCTGGTACAAGTTTCATAATTTAATATCAATTATTTTGTGCAAGGCACACTATGCAAGTGAGATCACCTAGAAAGGCCAAAAATAATCAAGATGTGGGGAAGTTACCATAAATTCCACTTGGCACATCAAATTTTGATCATACTTGTGGCATTAGAGAGTAGAAATATCATAGAACTACAAAAAATAAATTTTCATACCCAGAAGGGTTGAAACTTTGGACATACAGCAGAAGAAAGATTGTCTAGCAGAACCATGTGAAAAGAAAGGTTTAAAAGTGATACTTGGCCAACATGCCACTAAAAAAGGGAACTTATACACCAAATAAGCCTCCAGATAGTCCTACTTGGACTCTTGATGAAGGTGAAGAAATGCGTGGGGACATAAATGAATTACAAAAGAAGACAGTGACAAAATATGAACTACAAGGGATGATGGATTCAACTGAAGCTAAATTGGAGGAAATAATGGATACTAAGATGGATGGTTTAAAAAGGGAGACCATGGAAGGATTGAAAATTTTCCTAATAGAGAGGACACCTCAAAGTGAAAATGTATCCCAATAAATTCATGATGAGGACACATGGAAGATGAATCAAGAATGGAGAAACTCCAACTTTGGGTTGAATACCAACTACATTCCTAATATCGATATGAGGAAGTTTTATGGCAAGGACCCAATCACATGGATACTTCAGATGGAGAAATTATTTGATCTACATAATGTTCCACATACACAAAAGGTACAAATTTCTTCTTTATATTTAGAACCCAATCAATTTGTATGGTATCGATGGCTTTGTTATTGCAAATCACTCATCACTTGGACAATTTTCATGGAAGAATTCATAACAGACTATGAGGATACAAGGAGCAATACCTTCTCTAGCCAATTGATAAATCTCAAACAAAATGGTTTAGTTACAGAGCACATTGAGAACTTCCAAAGATTGAATATAAAGTTAATAGTCCTCAAACCCTCAATATTGAAGGATATATCAAAAAGAAAAAGGTAATAGTCCTAATTGATTATGGTAGTACTCATAATTTCATTCACTGTAAATTAGCCAAAGCTCTCAATTGCTTTGTATATCCAGCACGAGAGTTTCAAGTAATGATTGCAGATGGAGGAACTATCAATTACTGAGGAAAATGAAATAAGATCAATCTTACTATGGGGGAATATGTAATGAATAGTCAAATGATTTCTATACCCATGGTTGGTTTTGATGTCGTACTAGGGATCCAATGGTTACAATCATTAGGAACAATGGCTTTTAATTTTCAAGAAATTTTCATGAAATTTTCATTGGAAGGAAAAGAAATTGAGTTAAGAGGTATCACAAGGAAACCCAATACGGTGATAAACTCTAACAGCATGAAAAAATTATTGAAAAAGGGGAATCAAGGTGTTATTGCACAACTATTCTCACTAGATGTTCAAATATCTAAGCCATCTATTCCCCTAGATATCCAAGGGATCATTGATAATCATTCCAAAGTATTTGAAGATATTCCCAAAGGTCTTCCACCCACTAGAAATCATGATCATGATATTCACCTAATTCATGGGAGTGTTCCTCATAACATTAGTCTGTAAAGATACCCTTATTCCCAGAAGAGTGAAATTGAGCGTATGGTTGAAAAAATGTTAGAGGCTGACATTGTTATACCTAGCCAAAGTTCTTAGTATGAACCGATGGTAATGGTATTCAAGAAAGATGTCTCATGTCATATGTGTCCATATTATAAAGAGATCACCAAGATCACTATTAAAGATAACTTTCCCATTCCTATCATTCATGAATTGTTAGATGAACTACATGGAGCAATCTATTTCACAAATTTTGATCTTCGTTCAGGGTATGATCAAATTAGAATGAAGGAAGAAGATATCTGAAAAACAACATTCCAAACTCATGAAAGCCATTATGAATTTTTGGTCATGCCTTTTGGCCTTACAAATAAAACTTCCACATTCCAAGGGTTCATGAATTCCATTTTAAAACCCTTACTTAAAAAGTTTGTGTTATTATTTTTTAATGATATACTAATCTATAGCAAGTCTTGGGAGGATCATGTGCGACATGTTGACATGGTGCTACAACTACTAAAGGAGCAACAACTATATGCCAAACCATCCAAATGTTTCTTTCGGGTGAAGGAGGAAGAGTATTTGGGTCATATTGTATCGCATGAAGGTGTCAAGGTAGACTCTAACAAGATTAAGGCCATGATGGAATGGTCGATTCCCAAAACATTGAAGAATCTTAGAGGATTTTTGGGTTTGATAGGTTACTACAGCAAGTTTGTTAGGAACTATGGGAGAATAGAAACACCTTTAATGACACTAAATAAGAAGGATTCATTTTCATGGACTCCAGAGGAAATTAAAGATTTTGAACAACTTAAAGAGGTGATTACTAAAGATCTTATTTTGACCACACTAGACATCACAAAAACCTTTATTGTGGAATTTGATGGCCTGGGAAATGGCAGTGGGGATGTCCTAATGGAAGAAGGAAGGCCCTTGGAATTTGAAAGTCGACCACTCAAGGGAAATGACTTACACAAACCCATTTATGAGAAGGAAATGATGGAAATACTACATGCATTGAAGAAATGGAACCCTTACCTAATAGGTAGGAACTTTAAGGTCAAAACATATCATGATAGTCTTAAATACTTCATGGAACAAAGACTATATTCATAAGGACAACAAAAATGGGTGAACAAGATATTGGGATATGATTTTGAAATCATCTATAAAAAACAGATGCAAAATGTTGTGGCAGATGCACTCTCAAGAAAGGATGAAAATGTTGAGGCCTTTCTTTGTGCTATCTTGATCATCCAAATTGATTGGATAATAGAAATGAGGGATGAATGGAAGAATGACGAAAATGTGTGGATTCCCATTCAAAGGTTGCAACAGGATTCTAGTGCATCAGATACATTTACATGGAAAAAAGATCCACTATGGTACAAAGATCACTTATATTTATGTAAGAACTCCCAACTCAAACAAAATGTACTATTGAAATTTCACACCTCTCTGGTAGGAGGGCACTCAGGATTTTTGAATACCTACCATATGGTCAAGAAGGAATTTTTTTGGGATGGCCTTCAAACTGATGTTCAAAGGTTTATAGCAGAATTTTTGGTTTTCCAACAAAATAAGGTGGAAACAATTAACGCCTCGGGTCTTTTACAACCATTAGCCATCCCAAATCAGTGTTGGCAAGAGTTTCCATGGATTTCATCACAGGGTTACCAAAGTCCGAATTAAAGATTTTCATCATGTTTATTTTTGATAGACTGACCAAGTACGCACACTTTTTTGCACTCTCTCATCCATTCAAAGCCATTACATTTTCCACTGCATTCATAGAGATAGTTTAAAAACTACATGGAATCCCAAAGAGTATTATAAGTGAGAGAGATCATATCTTCACTGGACATTTTTGGACAATTATTTTCTTGTTTGGGTACTCAATTGGCTCATAGCTCATCCTATCATCCTCAATCTGATGAGAAAACTGAGATAGTGAACAAATGTCTAGAAGGCTACCTTCGTTGTTTTGTTTATGATAATCAAACACAATGGTTCAAATGGTTACCCTTGGCAGAATGGTGGTATAACACGTCCTTTCATACTACAACAAAAATGACACCATTTATGGAACTCTATGGATACCACCCTCATTCCATCACTTCCTCTCTAAAATAAAAATCTAAGGTTCAAGTAGTGGAAGATCACATCGAGCATCAACAACAAGTTCTCGAAATCTTAAAGGACAACCTAACCATGACATAGAATTGCATGAAACAAAAAGCAGATCAACATTGTAGTGAAAGAAGTTTTGAAGTAGGGGATTTGGTGGTTTTAAGAATACAACCATACAAACAGATGTCCCTCAAGAAAGACAAGAAGGATAATAAATTATCACCAAAGTACTATGGTCCTTATAAGGTCTTGCAAAAGATTGGTACTATGGCATACAAATTGGATTTTCCCGCATCCTCACGAGTACACCCAGTTTTCCATGTTTCATGCTTAAAGAAGGTTATAGGTGACAAGATCCCAGTTCAAACTATATTTCCAGAACTTGACAAGGAAGGAAAAATCATATTGGAGCCTGAAGCCATCACTAACACAAGAATTCGTTAGCAGAGGAATAGATCCATTTTAGATTATCTCATTAAGTGGAGGAAACTTCATACTAAATATTCCACTTGGGAAGATGAGTATTTTATACAGAAGCATCCAGAATTACTCAAGCGTTGCGGACAACACTTGTCTAAAGGGGACGAGCATGTTAAGCCCTATATAGTGGCACATTACCGCTTAATTGGGGAATATTACATTAGTAATGTTATTTTATTTATGTCATCTTGGGTCCATTAGTTGTAATTGTACCTCCTAGTCTCTTATATATACCAAGGAGACATTTTCTTTTAGAATCATATTGTACTTGGACATTCATGTGGTGTATAAGGAGGTTGCCCCCTTGAAGAGGCTTATTATCTGAAATTATCTCTTTTTCAAGGCGTTGAGTACTTATTTTGTGTTTTTTCTATGATATATTGGTATTTGATTCTTGACAGCATTAAAGCAATATATATGTGTTACACATCAAAATTCTACACTTTCATAAATGTGTCACATTTGTCACAAGTGTCGTGCATGACGCAAACGTCAAATTCTAATTGTAACAAGTTTCACATGGGGTGAAAACATCACATCCTACGTGTTGTAAGTGTTGCACATAAACCATCGCAAGTGTCACAAGTGTGGTAACATGCCTCATACACTTTTAGTAAGGGTCGTGACTTAATCGAAACCACAAAAACACTTGTTGCAACCCCCAAATCATTTTAGAAGAAAAATCCCCATCATTTGGTAGTCGAAGGATATCGTTTTACATGGGATTTTGAATATTATTGGGAATTTTAGAAAATTGGAGGTCCCCTTCCCATATTTAGGGAGTGTTATTTCTCTCTATGCCATACTAAGGGTGTTCCATGGTGTTGTTTCTTTATCATAAAGGGAGCACCATTGTTGGTTGGAGGAAATCTTGGTGAATCCCACCTTCTTCTAAGGGACAAATCTGAAAGGCTCAGTTCTTTTTGGTTTGAATCCTACTCCATGGCTCTATCTTAGTAAAGAATCACAATATATGGAGCCATATCCTCAACCTATTCCAAAAATACTCAAGGTGGTTGAACCTCTAAAATTCTATAAATTGGAGGCATTACCATGGTAAAAAGGAGGAAGAAATCAGTGAAGTATCATCATTTTGATTTGGGATTATTTGTGCAAGGGTTTGTGGACAAGGATAGATTGGAGAGGCTACTACAACATTGATCTTGGTCTGTAAGTATTCTCTTTTGGTTCTCATTAAATAAACTTGGCCTATTTCCTTCAATCTTGTGTATTCTTTCATGTGTGTGTCTACTATTGTATTAATCTTTGTATATGAATTTGTTTTACCTAATCAACTAGAGTAGGACATAGTCATTTCTCTTTGTTTCATTTTATAGGTATCAAGCTTCACCACGGGGTTTGAATATGGAGCTCACAGATTGAAAGTGGTGAGGAAAAACTTCGTAAAAAGGTAGATCATGCCCTTTCTCCCTCTCTCTTTTTGATAGGTTAAAATGAGTTTAAAGGGATGTTAGTGTCCACTTGTAGTTTTTCTGTCTTGGAATAGGGGTTTAGGAATCCAAGGAAGGTTTCATCTGTCTGCAGGGGAAACTCTATGTAACAATATGTTTTATAGATTTGTTCTTTAAAAGAAAGTTTTGAAATATTTATCTCGTTGTTTACTTCTGCCTAGCTTTGGTTTGTCTAAATAGATTTCCAGATGAAAAATATGTTTTCTATTAACTCAAGACCCATAATCATTTGGAGTTTTTTCTTCTTTCTTGCTATTTAATTGAAGATCCACATTTGTGTCAATTTTTACAAAATTCATATCACGATGGCTATACCAACAATACAATATGCATGCTAGGTATTTTTTTAATGGAAAACATGTAGTTTTTTTTGTCTCTCTAATAATTTCCATCACTATGATGTTACTTCTCTAGAGAGATACATGTTAGGTAGGTTTTGTTTTTAAAGGAAACCCGAAAGTCTTTTGAATATTTTTTGGCTCTACGTGAACTTGTTTTTTTATGAATAGTTTTTGAGATGCACAACAATATTTTTTGTTAAATTATAACCCATAATCCCATGCAAATATTGTTTATTTTTAAAGTGAAACCCCATATTTCTACCTTTTTTAAACGAATTCATGTCATGGAGGTCATGCTAATATTATAGTAGGATATATGCCTACTATCATTTTAACATAAAACCTACAAAGTTTTCTATGTTTTTTTAATTCATATCATCATAGTCATGTTAGTGTTATAGAAAGATATAGGCCTAATCCCCCCCCCCCTTTTTTTTTCATTCTCATTGTTTTGTAGGAATTTTCATTATACACTTTTTTATCATCCTATTTGTTTATCTCTGCTTGTCATTGGAATCATTCCAGTGTTATAACAATATATATGTTGGTTGGGTTTGTTTTTTAATCTGCAAAATTATAAATAATTTTCCTTTTATGTAATGCACATAATGCACATCATGTCAGTGTTATATGTTGGACATGTGTTATTTCATTCTCATTATTTTTATAGAAAAACCCATTACATGTTGTTTTATTACAATGTATTTATCTTCATTTCTTGAGTTGGTTCTAATAATTATGATACATGTGTCTCATGGTAGGAACCACTCAAATCATGGTGAAGTAGAGATATAAAATGGAGTTTCTAGCAGATGGAATTTTTTTTTTCTGCTTATGTGATTTTTTGAATCCCACAACTGCTGCCTTTTCCAATTGTGTAATGTGATACACCACATCAATAGTTGAGCCACATTCATTGCCCACCACTTAAGAAATGAGAAAATCATAGAACCCTTTCCAACGTGTTGAGGGGAAAGGGGGTCCAAAGTTGATCTAGGTGGAAATGAATGACCACCCACCTATTCCATAGGCTCAAAATAGGGGTTTCCACATTGGCCAGTTTTCTACGGTTTTTCGGGTCCTGAATTTCTAAGGTCGTTTTGAGGCCCTAAATGATGTTTCTTGGGCACGATAACAACCAAACAATAGTCAAATGCATATTTTGGGCTAAAGGGAATATGTACTTCTCAGGTAGACCTTTCAAATGAGCTATTGTGTGCCCCAAACATAGATCTTATGCAAACTTTATTCCCTTGGGAAGTTGACGTACCAACTACCCCCATCGAGGCCCACAAACCTCTTGGCATTTCATCTTCTTGGGTTAAGGTTTTGGATTTTATTTATGATAAAAAGGTGTCTAGAGCCTCATTGTAAATATCATCATCTTCTTGCAAATGAGCATAGCCATCACATCTATTAATTTGAGATAAGCTCCCACCATTCTAACGTGTCATTCACTATGTAATTTTTCAGATTTTGTAAATTCTCTCATTAATAAAAATTGTGCATGATTGTATCTTTTTGTTTATTGAAATATTTATATATATTTCATTTTTATGTCTCTTCCTTCATTTCATTCTAAAATAATCCATATCAATGGTTTTAGAGAAGGCTACTCCTTTTCGTTTCTTGTGCATGTCCTCGACGAGGTTAGGATATAGAGAGTTGGATTTCGAGATAGTTTCCCTTGAGGATAACCTCTCTTTCCATCCCAACCGTCCTCCCATGGAGGAAGATAAGAGGAAAGAGGGAGAATAATATCCCATCAATTTGTTTCTTATAGAATCCCTCGCACAACAGAGGAACGAGATGTTAGAGAATTTTCCTAAATCCTTCAACATTTTTTGAGAATAACAGGCATATGTTCATCAACTAGTCCTTTTGGAGACACTACCACATTTAATTTTGATATTCTCATATTTTAAGTTCAAATTGATGTGGATTCATTGGGAAAATGGTTAAATTTGTAGAAGGTCATTTCTATGTTCACAATTTTTCCGACAGAGAAAATATCACCTTTGCACTCCTTAAGGCTCTCCCCCATGTTAAACATTGATGAGAAACTTACTCAAATAAAAAATCCATAGAGTAGTTTGGAATATTTGGGGCTGAAACCACTTGGTATTTTTTATGGATGTGGTCAAGGCAAAATATTACCCTGTGGGAAACTATGATGACCAGTACATGAGATGGACCATGCTGCCTCACAAGCGGGACCAAATAGTGTCGGAGTTCATAAATACCTTCCATACCTTGTGCACGAAGTTGGGTATCAAAGAATCTCATAGGCATCTGGTTATGAAATACCGTGAGGCTCTCCACAGATACATACATACCAAAATGAATTTTTTAGGCATCACATCACTAGTAGTTGCTTATAGATATGTTGTCAAAATCGAGCAGAAATTCAAGCAGCATAACATGTGAGAATTTGGGTCTGCAAATCCACAACAACCAAAGTATGGTAAAGGAATCCCTAACCCACAGAATAGTCAACCTTAAGACAACCATTCCAAGCCATAAGAAAATAAGAGAAATAAGAAGAAGAAGAAGGACAATGGGAAGTGGTGTGACTTCCATAAAATTCGTTGGCACAACACCGATGAATGTCGCTCAAAAACATCATTGGTGGTCAAGCTCAAAGAAACATATTTGATCCTTGAATAAAAGTTTTTCGCAGAACCCACTATTACTATTGCATCTGCAACAATCCAACCAGAGAATCCTAAGTAGGGGGAGTGCATTTTCCATTCACATATGTGGGTGAATGGGACCTCGCTGCATTTTATTGTTGATATCAAAATTCAAAAGAACGTTATCTCAATAGAGGTCATTAAGAAGTTGGATTTTCCTACAACACCACACCCGTAACCATACAACATCAGATGGATCCACCAAGGATGAGATCTTCGTGTCAGCCAACAGTGACGCCTATCATATGACATCAATCCCTTCAAGGTTGAGGTATTGTGTGATGTTTCCCCACTGGAATTATGTGATTCTTTATTAGGCTAGCCATATATGTGGAGGTGTCATTATATTTATGAGTCTCGATCCCATAGCATTAATTTTAATGTAGGGGGTTATTCCTATAGGATAACAGAGGTAATTCTGACTATTTTCCTGAAAAACAGTGAGCCAAAGTCATCTCACATATCACAAATTTTAGCCTCTTCACAATCTGTTTAGAAGAGGACACTGCAACTACTGCAGCCTCGACCGAAGATCCTTTTATCCAACATAATCATATCAACAAGACTGTAGAAGAGCACCAAGATATTCCTACTACATATTCACTGATAGAGTCCTCCCACACTATGAGATATCATGCATTCAGATTGGTTAAATAGATCCAACCCCTCCAACAATATTTTCATAACATCCTTCAACAATCTAAGCAGGACAACTTATTTAGAAAGGAAATCAACTCACCAATATTCAGATTCAACAAAAGCTTCCCTAATAACTTCTCACAATGGAGATCATTTCTTCCTAAGGAGGTAGGATTGATATACGAGGAAGTTGGTGGCCACCCGCCTATTCCACTAGCTCAAAACAAGGGTGTCCACATTGGCATTTTTTCTATGGTTTTACAGGTGCTCAACTTTCAAGGTCATTTTAAAGCACTAAACCATGTTTTTTGGGAACGACAAAACCCAAACGTTATCATAAGGCATGGTACAGGTCGAATGGAATATGTACTCCTCAACTAGACCTTTCAAACAAGATATCGTGCTTCCCAAATGGAGATCGTACACAAAACTTACATTGCTAGGAAGTTGACGTATCGACTACCCCCATCAGGGCCCAAAAACATTTTGTCATTTCATCTTGTGGGGTTAGGGTTTTGGATTTTCTTTATGATAAAAATTCCTTTAAAGCCTCATTATAAATATCATAATATTCTTGCGAATGAGTGTATCCATCACATCTCTTCTCATAGATAAACTGCCACCATTCTAGTGAGTCATTCACTCTATAATTTTAGAGTTTTTTTACATTCTCTCATTAATAAAAATTGTGCATTACTATATCTTCGTGTTTATTGAAATATTTCTATATATTTCACTATTATATCTCTTCCTTCATTTCGTTCACAAAATAATTCAAATCAAAAGTGATAAGAATGTTCTTAAGTGCCATAGGAAACCCTATTCTCCCACCTACACAAGGAAACATATGATGCACACCCACATATGATTTATCACCTAGTTTACAAATATTATGTTCTCTTCGGTGTTAAGATGCATTATCAATGGGATGGATTTGGAAAACAAATCAGAAAATTTGAAAATATAGTGCACAAATTGGGGAAAAGGAACATGTGGATATTGCATGGGGACAATGAGTCTTAAGGGCCTCCATATAAGGTAAAAAAAATATTAATACTAGTCATATTTATAACTGTCCACATAGGCAAGGAAGAAAAAAGTAATAGAATAAAGTAAAAAATTTGTAAAATATATCATGAGAGGATTACGATGTGGTTGTGTGTTTTCAATATAACCACAATCAACTTTCAACCTATTTGGATTCCAACTTATTTGTAAAATATTTCAACGTCTCTCACATGGTTCCAACTAAAAAAAAAAACTCCTACATAATTGCCAACTATAAAATAGTGTTCATTAATGCTTTTCCCGTTGGCTGCCCAACAGAATATCCTTCAATTCATCCATGCCATTCACATGAGCCAAATCACATCTTGTATTGGAAATCGAAGAAAAAGAACAATCATAAACTAGGAGTGGAAAAAACTTGTTGAAACTATTGGGTTGTTGTTTACCTGTCACTTTAGTAGTAGTTGTGCCTATGTTGTCAAGCAATTTGCTTAGGGTGGTAGATTGCATTCTATTTTGAAGTGCTAATAATTGGTCACTGTGATGGTCGACAACTGGGAAATCTTTCACATATCCTTTTTCCATAGGATGTGAACCCGTTGGGCTGAAGAGAACCGACCCGAAAATATGATTAGACGGATCTTGAAAGAGAAGTGAAGCCATCGTCTTCAATGATTCATAAACTTTTTATTTTTCACGATCACATCCAACTTTGTACGAATCTGAATTTGGGTCATTTCATGCTTGTGGGAAATCCTCCTTAACACTGGGTGGTTTAATACCCAGGGTTCATATAGAGTGACCAACAAAAACCCCAAGGCATCGACATATCAATCATCAACCAAGAATAAGGAAGGTCTCACCTGAGATGCCATGAGGATCAAAAGGACCATCTAGTCTTGTGTCGATGATGAAGGGATAGTTACACAAGGATCCATTCAAGTTGGGATCCATATAATCCATTTCATATTACTTAATAGTCGACAGTGTATAACATAAAAAAAACACATCCAATTAACACATTGTAGGTACATAATCAATGTAGCTTTATTATTATCCTTCAATCATTCAAAACGTACATGAAGAAACTTATTCATTAACAACAATAGAACATTTCTCCCTTATACATTTTCCCAATAGTACGTTATGTAGCGCCACATGCTGCTCTCTAGATTTTTCACTTACGAAAAAATCGGTATTACAATTAGAGACGTTGCGAAACATAGTCTCAAAGTGAGCTCAATGACAATGACCAACAAAAAAAATAAAAGAAACTATACCCCCTTAGTGACCAATTGATTGACTAGATAACTAACATTCCTTCTATTGTCGTTGATCCCTTTTATTTTATTCTTGGCTCTAGTGCTTTGGCTCTTTCATTTATGCCCCACTAACGCCTCTAACTACTAGTCCCACACATCTATCACTCACATGCATTCCACAACACCTCTTTTGAATCATGGCATTCTCAACTATCTTTCCAACTCTTCTTCTTGTTGCTCCATGATATCTCATGTTGCCTATAGTAATCATTCATGGATAATTCCTAAATATTCTTTTCAGGATTCCGATGTGCATGTGGTGTCTTCTTGGTTTGTGGTGCACATCATAAAACTCGGACTTGTGTGCATTGGAAGAATTGGAACTAGCGTGCATTAACAAAACTGATGTCATGTGCATGCCTCATGTCACCGTTTTCACAACTACTTGAGCACAAAAAAAAACTAAAACGGTTGTGTATGAATTCATTTGTGCACATGTGCATGATATTAACCCAAACGTTTGGGTGCCAAAAATACAGTTGACCATAGAAAGTGTGAAAGGAAGGTAGATAAAGCACAATACACGAGATATTTACGATATGGAAATAAACACCATGACCATTGTTTGTGTGTAGTTATAATACCCTAGGTTCAATTTAGACAACCAACAAAACCCTTTGACCCTATCGGCATCACTTCCATGCAAGTGAAGTGTCACCCGACGTATCTAGCGGGGATATCATAACCAATTTTCTACAAGGATGAGGGGGTGTGAGGATATCATCATATCCATTACTATTTTCCACCATGTGCATAATATATTTATTTCATATACTTTGATTTGTTAACAAAATCTATTGTGCATAACCATTATAGCATAGATTAAACATAATTAACCCACTGCATCATTCAATATTGTCACACATTAATTATATAGTAAACAAATCTATACTAATCATGCATAAATATAACATCTATGAACAACCACATCGAAGGACACATTCAGACATGGGATTTAATGTGGTTCACCCAATCCTTGGGCTACATCTGCAACAAATGGCTTATATATTAGTTTTCATGAAATCACCATACTAGCGCACTACGCTTAATATATATATAACATATCATAATGTCGAGACATAACTATATATTATGCAATGAAAGCCTCTCTCTCTCTCTACAAAATCTCTCCAAAACCTCTATTAAAGATTCTGACTCATAAAAAACCTAATATATTACTCTCAGTAGCCTATTCTTCCCCAATCCATCACATATTTATACATTTATTTAGGGATGAGTAACCTAATAGTTTATTTCAAAACTCGAATATGTCCTAGTTGTTTTCCTTCACTTTTTCTAGCATGCTACTTTTCCTTCCTTTATGCTTGCATGTTGATTTTCCTTACTTCACGCCTACATGATTAATTGTTGTTCTTCATACATTTTTGAGTGCTCTAACTTCTTCTTTAACCTTGCAAATTGCTCCCTTTTCTACTTTTGTGCACACTCTTCAAAACTTTGTTATTCAAAATACCTATCCATAATGCCCCCAACACTCACCTATGGATCATCTCGAGTAACTTATTCTTGTTGCATCATACCCTTCCATGACTCCATGAAATTTTGGAGGGTTTCTCTTGTTGTAGTGACTTCCTTCTTGACCTTGACTTCTTTCTCCACACTCTCTTCTACTACCTACGTAGTCAGGGTCATGATCTTCTGCTCACTATCTTATGCCACTTTCTTAACCATGGCTTGCAAAACTACTAATTCCCCTATAACCCTAAGTGCTTCATCCTTTACGAGAACTATTTTTTTTTTGTATTCTTCTCCTCTGCCCTTATTTGATCTATCCCGTTGTATGACTTCCTTTCACTAGGATGGATACTATGCGCTCAGATGTTGGCAATGTGCTTATATTATTTGTGGCCTTTCATTCCTTCCCTGTTCATTATTTAATATTTCCTCATCGAATTTCATCTTTGGATCCTTTGTCAACCTTTTCCAAAGATGCATTCTTTCTTCGCATAACTCCATGCACTCTTCATCTAGACTCTTAATGCTTACTAATGAGGTTATGGTTGTTATTTTTATTTGTTCCTTCTCCTTAGGTGGTGTCCCTGGTGTAGTTTGCACTTCCAACTCCTTGATTCGGTGTGGAATCCTTGAATGAACTCACTGATATTTTGTACATATTCCTCAAGTGTGGCTTGTACCACCATCGACACCTTTGGAATCTCCTTATATAGTTTATGGACAACCCTTTGTATCCTCTCTACTTGTTTCTCAGCCTCTTCCTTCTCCTTCAATATACTTGCTACCTTTTTCTCGATCTTGTCCTTCTCCTCCAAAATTTTTGTATATAATCCTTCTTCAGTTCTTCCTTATTCATCATTACCTTATACAACTCCTTTGATGTTTAATATGCCCAAAATTGCATTTCCTGCGCAATACATGTCTGTAAGCCTTGTAGTTCTCCTATTGGCATATGTGAAATGACTAATTCCAGGTGACTTAGTAATCGTGTCTTCTCATTCATCTATGGTGTGGGGGACTCAATTACGTTGAGCAAGATCTTCAAAACTATGCACTCTATTTTTATCTCTGATACTGAAGAGGTGGTGGCCCTTTCTTCCAAATCACACCTGTTCTTGGTCCTTCATTAGATATTTATCCTCACAGTATACTTACTTCCTCCAATAGTTGTTGCAATGTCTTTAACTTTTCTTGCACCTTTTGGTGCAGTTCTTCTTATTTGTGCGATGTTCTTTGAGCTACCTCCTCTACGACATCCCTCACTTGGTAGTCTATCCCATTGATATCATTGTCCATGAACGTGTAGATTGTTGTTTTTTTATGAGATTTCATCTTCTTCCGAACATATGTTGTTGTCCCCTTACCCTTTTCCTTCCTCTTATCCCATGCCTTTGGTACTTTCTTTCTGGCATTCCCTATTCTCCTTGGTCTTCTTCTTCATTTTCAAGGTGCTCCATTCATGTTTGGTTCGAAGGAACCATCGATTCTAGTTCCCAATCCAGCATAATCAATTGTACGTCCTCCTCTATGATTCTTTAATTTGTTTGGACCCATTCCTCTATGGGGTATTTCTTTTCTTATATATGTATGTGATGACAGTCTTCCTAGAATCATGCAATCAATGTGTATGCCTCTACAAGCTATGGTGAAATATGTGGTGTATTGTGGATAGACTTCCTAATCCTTTCATTGTATAGAATGAACTCAATTTTGGTGTCTATCTATCTTCTCTTGCTCATCATTTTCCAGAATTTATGATACTTGGTAGCCAAGCATAACTTACCACTCGGACACATAAACTACACATCCTCTAGTTATTTTCATGTTGTGAACACAATCAAAATTAACAACCAGGAATAGTGGAATTCCATGCCTCCATATTATGCTTCCACAAAATCAATGAGGAACTAGTTAATAAAAAACAATGCCTAGATCATCAATACCCCTTCTACAGACTTCTCAGTCATAGTTATCATTGTTGTGGGAACTTGGTATTTCCTGCACTTTCTCATCAACTTGCATGCCAATGCTTGCATCGCAATTCATAATGTTGGGTCACATATACTTGGCACATCCAACCCACGCACACTTATAACCGTGCAGTACTTCTCCTTCATGGAATCTAACAGTCTTTTCATTCTTTTTGTCTTCAAACAACAAGGTGGGATCTTCCCAAGCAGATGATTTGAGCAATGAGATTTGTGTCTATATAAATTGGCCTATTCAACCATAAGTAATTTCCATGCACATAGGTTAGGTTAACAACATATTGACACATGCATTAACCTTGTGGCTCCTTCCAAAGTGTGGAATGTCAAACAAATTTAGTATTCCAACTCATTCCAATCCTGGGCCCATACCTTTGGGACATGTATAGTTTGGCCCATCACTCGATCTATTTTCAAGTCCAAGTATTTTCTCTACACAAGTTCAAGAACTTCATTGTATCTGTGATGTCGTGGTCTCATATCTTAGTTGTGACGCATTTCCTAGCATATCCTCATTAATGATGACGGCATATGGGATGTTGGTCATCATCAAAGGACACTTAGCATCGTTCTTTAACGTCATTGTGGCATAATTCTTCCTCCACGGAATTTAGTTCCTGGGAAACATTCCCTTCGATGTTGATGCTCTCGGAGTCTCCTCAACCTTTGGTGATGTTATGTTTTCTCTTGTTCAAGATATCTTTCGTGTGGATGTTGCTTTCTTTGGTGGTTCCATATAATACAAAGATGTTATAAATAGGAAAATAAACAAGTACTACAAAGATATCATTAATCCTAATTTAAAAAAAAATATATATATATATCTATGTTAAACATCCTCAAACATGTAAAATAAACCTAAATAGTTTTTTAAAATTATATTAAAAATTATATAACTGATTTCCTTATATTGTAACCACAATCAACATTCAATATAACCATAAATATAACCACAATCAACATTCAATATAACCACAACCAAACTTCAAATATAAATTCATGTATTAGATTTCATCAAATTTGTAAAAGATATCAAGTCTCTCACATAATTTCAACTAAAAACAAACCTCTTACAGAATAGCTAATTATGAAATGATTTTTTCTTCACACAGTATAAAAAAGATATGAGCGTCACTGATCGTTTCAACTTCAAAAAAAAAAAAGAGCTGTTGCTGGGTGCTTCCAATATAATCACAATCAACTTTTATCGATTTGGATTACAACCTATTTGTAAAACCACAATCAACTTTCAACCTATTTGGATTCGAATCCAACCTATTTGTAAAAGATGTCAACGTTTCTCACATAGTTCCAACTAAAAAAATTGCCAACTATAAAAGATTTTTCATTAATGCTTCTCCAGTTGGCTGCGCAGCAGACTATCCTTACATTCGTCCATGCCAATCACATGAGCCGAATCACTTCCTGTATTGGAAATCCAAGAAAAAGAACAATCAGAAACTACGAGTGGAAAAAACTTGCTGAAACTATTGGGTGGTTGTTTACCTGTCACTGAAGTAGAAGCTGCGCCTATGTTGCCGGGCAATTTGTTCATGGCGGTAGCTCGCATTCGATTTTGAAGTGCCAATAACTGGTCCCTGTGAAGGTCCACAACTGGGAAATCTTTCACATATCTTTTGTCCATAGGATGTGAACCCATTGGGCTGAACAGGTCCGGCATGGCCTGCTACGACGTGAAGACGGATAGATACAAAGTAATGGCGGAGAGGAGGCTGCCAAATAAATAGACAGAGACGTAAACCTCCCTTGGAGGCTGCCGGCCGAATACATAGACAGAGACGTAGACCTCCCTTGGATTTGTATTATTATCATTGCTACTACTGTTCTGCCCTGCCCTGCTCATTGGGTTGAATTCCAAGGGAGGGGTGTTGGGCTTGTATTATTATCATTGCTACTACTGCTCTGCCCTGCCCTGTTCATTGGGTTGAATTCCTATATCTAATTGCCATCATTAAAATGAAACTATATACCTATATCTAATTGCCAACATTAAAATGAAACTATATACTTATATACCATGCCAAAACTGTATTACAAAGAACGGAAGTCTACCTATATCTAATTGCCATCATTTGAAGGAGCACGGCCGTAAGCCCAGTCGAAGAAACTTTCTGAAAGAGGTTTTGCAGAGTCCATTGGGCGTGAGGTTTTGCAGTTGAATTGATGTTCATTTGCAGGAGCACGGCCGGAAGCCCAGTCGAGGAAATTTGCTGGAGTATTTGTGGGACCTCAGGACTGGGGTAAGTACTCATGCTCATATGAAGGAGGAGGAATATGGGGTACGTTGCTCTCCAAAAGGAGATCACACTTATGAGGAGAGCACTTGCTCGGGCCAGGTAATTCCTGGTAGGTTTCTTCTCAAAAGGATTCGGTCTAAACAATGAAGAAAAACCTCCAAATATAAAGAGGATGCCAACAAACCTCAAATCCATATTTCGAATGAACGCTGCAAAACCCTGACGCTACAACAATCGCAAACCTTGAAGCTGCAACAGTCACAAGAAACAATACCATGGATGAGTTCTTTATAAAGATTGAGGGTCCTATTTATAGCAAACGGAGATTTTTTCCATCCTACCAAAAAATAAATAAAATCATAATAAAGATTTTTAGATTTTATAACAAAATTAATAAACTAATGGTTAAATTTCAAATAACAACAAGAGTTATTCAATTTCTTAAAATGTAGTGTTTTTTTTTCTTATTTCATTGGGTGTTATTGTTATTGAGGAGTTACTGTTAATTTTTTTAATTCACTAGAGTTTAAATTTAAAGTGTATATAATTGTTCTTTTTAATTGAAGAGATATTATTATTATTATTTTAATTTGGCTTATTTTAAATTTTTTTTGAATTGACCATTATCTAACATTAACCTTATCTAGTCAACATTTTCCTCAAATTAGGTGGGAACATTGAGTTTGTCCACATATTAAGTCAATACATGCAAAAACTATAAGCACATGACAAATAAACCATATTTGTGAGATTTCAAACTTGGTGGGCGGAAACAATACCCCACTTTCAGGAACCTAGTTAACCTTTAGTGACTCACATTCAAATCTAGAAATGAAATGATAAAAAATTATTTATTTGATTGCTTTTATTTATCTTATAAACCTTATTGGTCTTAGGGAATGTTAAACAACTTCATCTTGAAACACATCATATAGTCTCCCTATGGTAGCTTAAGTTGGAGCCCAAATATTTTTGAGATAACAGACATGAAACATATCATGTAGTCATCCATTATAAAAAATTATATAAGGAACTTTCCCTTTTTGTTACAAACCTCATAACTACTTAACCAGCTAGATAAATGTAGTCTGCAATGGGTGATGGTGAGGTGCACCAATTATTCTTGCAACATTGTGGCATTGTGTTGGCATCTTAATTCATCGAGAATTACTATTGACTTGGCCTATATTCATCGAGAATTACTTTGTAACCACCTCCATGAAGGCAACGCCAACCTCTAATGTCTCTCTCCTAGTTATAAGAATTAAGGAAACCCTATGACATGACATGTGCTAGATATACTATCAACCATTGATTCAACGATCACTTCAAACAATAAATTATTGTGGTCTCAGTTGGCCATTCAGAGTGATGTCCATCACAGTGATGGCATCTCCTACATTCATGGCACCAATGAAATATCTATAATGGTATTGGCATCAACTTGACCACCTAGAGAAACATTACAAAACTATATATTGCTTCCTTAGATGCAATAGCTTTCCATCCTCCATCCTCCCATCTCAACATTTCCAAGGTCAACTACAATGCATTTTGGTGTCTTCCTACTAAAAACCTTACATTGGTCCTGGTTGTGTAATTTTGTTTTGTCCCTACTCCACATTTACAGGGGTCCTCCGACTTTTCATTTCCTTTGTCCCTTGATCTTATTTTCCATCTATAAATCACTATGCATTTCCTTTAAACTGCTACCTAGATACCATGCATTATTGGCATTTGTTGTTGACTATGTTTATCCTTCTTGCATTGCATTTACTTTTGCCACATGCTCCACATTTATTTTAGTCCTTGCTCTACATTTTTTTTTCCTTTTCTCTACATCTCATTTGGTGTCTTCTTTGCATTTCTTGAAGGCCAACATTTGAACATATATTTGTCCCTTGAACCAATGGCCTCCTTGAGCTTTATCTTAATTCATAAATCAACGAATACAAACTAGGTAAGGTGCTCAACCCATGAAATTGGATGAGTATTAAATTTTTTATTAGCTACTAGGTTTGTTTTATAATTAAAATCCTACATTTT
This sequence comes from Picea engelmannii, assembly GCA_009831015.1. Lineage (NCBI taxonomy): Eukaryota > Viridiplantae > Streptophyta > Pinopsida > Pinales > Pinaceae > Picea > Picea engelmannii. The sequence goes on along the minus strand of ML793378.1, from coordinate 49,034 downwards.
TTGTTCGCGTGTGTAATGCATCTCATTAGAATCAAATTTATCTCAATAATTTTATATAAGCTATGATGGTTGGTTCTTAAGTAATTCATGTCAGAATAGTCATGCGATTTATTCCTCCTAGGTATATTTAAAAAAAAAAAAAAACTAGAATTTTTTTTGTCTTTTTGTAATGCATGTCATCACCATTATGATGGCATTTGTTAAGCCCTAAATAGTGTCACATTACTCCTTAATTGGGGAACATTACATTAGTAATGTTATTTTATTTATGTTGGCTTGGGTCCATTAGTTGTAATTGTACCTCCTAGTCTCATATATATACAAAGGGGACATTTTCATTTGGAAGCATCTTGTACTTGGACATTTATGTGGTGTATAAGGAGGTTCCCCCCTCAAAGAGGCTTATTATCTGAAATTATCTCTATTTCAAGGCATTGAGTACTTATTCTGAGGTTTTTCTATGCTATATTGATATTTGGTTCTTAACATATGATATCAAAGCTCAAGGTCTTGGGGTTTCACTGCTACGTCTGAGACACCTTGGAATTTTCACTATAATTTTTTTTCTACGACGTTTTAGAAGGAACCCTTTAGAGGATATTTAGTAGACGGATCAGGGTACATTGGATTAAAATTTCATCTCCTAAGGCATTATACTTTCGTAGATACAACCTGTGTAAGATAGGGTTATTAAATCATCTTGAATTGAGTCATCGTGGAATTTTCTCTATAAAACATTTTATGTAACATTTCAGACCCTAAAATATGGAGGTTATTCACATAAATTATCAAGTTATATGTGATAAAAGTTTCATCTTCTCGGTCATCTTACATTTATAGATACACCATGTGGAAGATAGGGTATCTAACTAGTCCTATTGACGAGTCTCAAGTAGGTGTTCCATGTAAAAAAATCATAAATTATTCCTAGAGTATCCAAATTGAGTGATACCGGTTGCATTGGATAGTGGAAATTCCTTAGTATTTCTGGTACAAGTTTCATAGTTTTATATGAATCATTTTGTGCAGGGCTCTCTATGCAAGTGAGATCTCCTTGAAAGGCCAAAAATCAAGAAGTTGTGGGGAAGTTACCGCAAATTCCACTTGGAAAATCAAATTTTGATGAGACTTGTGCCATTGGAGAGAAGAAATATCATAGAACTACAAAAAAAAAAAATCATACCCAGAAGGGTCGAAACTTTGGAGATACAACAAAAGAAAGATTGTTTAGCAGAACCACCTCAAAATCAATGTTTAAAAGTGATACTTGGCCAACATGCCACCAAAAAAGGGAACTTATAAACCAAACAAGCCTCCAGATAATCCTACTTGGACTCATCATGAAGGTGAAGAAATGCGTAGGGACATAAATGAATTACAAAAGAAGACAGTGACAAAATATGAACTAGAAGGGATGATGGATTCAACTGAAGCTAAATTGGAGGCAATAATTGATACTAATATGGATGGTTTAAAAAGGAAGATCATGGAAGAATTGACATCTGAAAGTGAAAATGTATCCCAATAAATACATGATGAGGACACAAGGAAGATGAATCAAGAATGGAGAAACTACAACTTTTGGTTGAAGACCAACCATGTTCCTAATATCGATATGAGGAAGTTTGATGGAAAGTACTGAATCACATGTATACTTCAGATGGAGCAATTCTTTGACCTACATAATGTTCCACATACACAAAATGTACGAATTGCTTATTTATATTTAGAACCCAATCAATTTGAATGGTATCATTGGCATTTTTCTCGCAAATCACTCATCACTTGGAAAATTTCCATGGAAGAAATGGTAACACACTATGAAGATACAAGGAGCAATACCTTATTTAGCCAATTTATAAATCTCAAGAAAAACGGTTTAGTTACAGAGCACATTGATAACTTCCAAAGATTGAATATAAAGGTAAAAGATATTCCAAATGAGCACTTGATTGATGTATTCATCGAAACTTTAAAAGATAAAATTCAACTTGAGGTTCACCTTTGGGAACCCAAATCATTGGAGAATGCATTTAAGGTGGCAAGAAATGTTGAAAGTAAAAATATGGCTATGGCTACTAGA
>ML793378.1:36141-46757 GCA_009831015.1 Picea engelmannii | reverse complement strand
AAACTTTAAAAGATAAAATTCAACTTGAGGTTCACCTTTGGGAACCCAAATCATTGGAGAATGCATTTAAGGTGGCAAGAAATGTTGAAAGTAAAAATATGGCTATGGCTACTAGAAGGACCAATCCTAACATCTCTCAAGAGAATAATGCTCCTTCTTCTAAAACACCTCAATCTACAAGGTTGACACCTCAACAACTAGAGGAAAGAAAAGAAAAAGGTTTATGCTTTAATTATGACAACAAGTACAGTAAGGGACATAAGTGTGGTGATAAGAAATTATTCTACATAGATTGTGAAGAGGAACAAGAAAAATAACAAGAACAAGAACCATCTCAAGATGAAAACATAGAAGTGATTTCTTATGAAGAGTTGACTCCCACGATATCGTGGAATGCATTGGTTGGAATTAGCACTCCTCAAACCCTCAAGATCTAAGGATATATCAGAAATAAAAAGGTAATAGTCCTAATTGATTCTGGTAGTACTCATAATTTCATTCACTATAAATTAGCCAAAGGTCTCATTTGCTTTGTATATCCAGCACCAAAGTTTCAAGTAATGATTGCAAATGGAGGAACTATCAATTTCTTAAGAAAATGCAATAAGATCAATCTTACTATCGGGGAATATGTAATGAATGGTCCAATGATTTTTATGCCCATCGGTGGTTTTGATGTCGTACTAGGAATCCAATGGTTACAATAATTAGGAACAATGGATTTTAATTTTCAATAACTTTTCATGAAATTTTCATTGGAAGGAAAATAAATTGAGTTACGAGGTATCACATGGAAACCCAATAATGTGATAAGCTCTAATGGCATGAAAAAATTAATGAAAAGGGGGGATCAAGGCGCTATTGCACAACTATTCTCACTAGATGGTCAAACAAATAAGCCATATATTCCCCTAGATCTCCAAGGGATCATTGATAAGCATTCCAAAGTATTTGAAGATATTCCCAAAGGTCTTCCACCCACTCGAAATCATGATCGTGATATTCACCTATTTTTTGGAAGCGTTCATCCTAACATCAGGCCGTAAATATACCCTTATGCCCATAACAATGAAATTGAGTGTATGGTTGAAGAAATGTTATAGGATGGAATTATTACACCTAGCCAAAGTTCTTACTCTGCATCATTGGTAATGGCATTCAAGAATGATGTCTCATGGTGTATGTGTCTAGATTATAGAGAGATCAACAAGATCACTATTAAAGATAAGTTTCCAATTCCTATCATTCACAAATTGTTATATGAACTACATGGAGAAATCTATTTCACAAAGTTGGAACTTTGTTTAGGGTATCATCAAATTAGAATGAAGGAAGAAGATATCCCAAAAACAACATTTCGAACTCATGAAGGCCATTATGAATTTTGGGTCATGACTTTTGGCCTTACAAATGCACCTTCCACATTCCAAGGGTTGATGAATTCCATTTTTAACCCCTTCCTTCGAAAATTTGTGTTGGTATTTTTTTATGATATACTAATTTGTAGCAAGTCTTGGGAGGATCATGTGCGATGTGTTGACAATGTGCTACTACTACTAAAGGAGCAACAACTATATGCCAAACCGTCCAAATATTTATTTGGTGTGAAGGAGGTACAGTACTTGGGTCATATTGTATCACATCAAGGTGTCGAGGTAGACCCTAACAATATTAAGGCCATGATGGACTGGCCGATTCCCAAAACATTAAAGAATCTTAGAGGATTTTTGGGTTTGACAGGTTACTAACGCAAGTTTGTTCAGAACTATGGGAGAATAGTAGCACCTTTAATGACACTAACTAGGAAGGATTCATTCTCGTGGACTCTGGAAGAAACTAAATATTTTGAACAACTTAAAGAGGTGATGTGTAAATATCCTATTTTGACCACACCAAACTTCATAAAAACCTTTATTATGGAATGTGATGCCTCAAAAAATAGCATTGGTGTTGTCCTAATGCAAGAAGGAAGGCCCCTGGTTTTTGAAAGTCAGAAACTCAAGGGAAATGACTTACACAAACCCATTTATGAGAAGGAAATGATGGAAGTACTACATGAATTGAAGAAATGGAACCCTTACCTAATAGGTAGGAACTTTAAGGTCAAAACAAATAATGATATTCTTAAATACTTCTTGGAACAAAGACTATCTTCATAAGAACAACCATAATGGGTGAAAAGATATTGGGTTATGATTTTGAAATCATCTATTAAGAAGGGAAGAAAAATTTTGTGGCAGATGCACTCGCAAGAAAGGATAAAGATGTTGAGGCCCTTCTTTGTGCTATCTTGATCATCCAACCCAATTGGATAATAGAAACGAGGGATCAATGGAAGAATGAAGAAAATGTGTGGACTCCCATTCAAAGGTTGCATCATGATTCCAATGCATCAGATACATTTACATGTAAAAATTAATCACTATGGTACAAATATCGCTTATATTTATGTAAGAACTGCCATCTAAAAAAAAAGGTACTATTGGAATTCCAGACCTCTCCGATAGGAGAGCACTCGGGATTTTTGAAAACCTACCATAGGGTCAAGAAGGATATCTTTTTGGGATGGCCTTAAAATTGATGTTCAAAGGTTTATAGCAGAATGTTTGGTTTTCCAAGAAAATAAGGTGGAAACAATTAAGACCCCGGGTCTTTTACAACCATTAGCCATCCCAAATCAACATTGGTAGGATTTTTCCATGGATTTCATCACAGTGTTACTGAAATCTGATGGAAAGAGTGTCATCATGTTCAAGCAGTGGAAGATCACCCTCCTTTCATCACTTCCTCTCTAAAATAAAAATCTAAGGTTCAAGCAGTGGAAGATCACATCGAGCATCAACAATAAGTTCTCAAAATCTTAAAGGACAACCTTACCATAGCACAAAATCGCACGAAACAACAAGCAGATCAACATCGTAATGAAAGAAGTTTTGAAGTAGGGGATTGGGTGTTTATAAGAATACAACCATACAAACAGATGTCCCTCAAGCAAGCCAATAAGGATAATAAATTATCACCAAAGTACTATGGTTCTTATAAGGTGTTGCAAACAATTGGTACTATGGAATACAAATTGGAGTTGTCCGCATCCTCATGAGTACATGCAGTTTTCCATGTTTCATTCTTAAAGAAGGTTATAGGTGACAAGTTCCCAGTTCAAACTATATTTTTAGAACTTGACGAGGAGGGAAAAATCATATTAGACACTGAATCCATCACTGACACATGAATTCTCCATCAAAGGAGTAGATCCATTTCAGACTATGAAGATTCCACTTGGGAAGATGAGTCTTTTATACAGAAGCCTCCACAATTACTCAAGTGTTGCAGACAACACTTGTTTGAAGGGAAGGGGCATGTTAATCCCTAAATAGTGTCACATTACCCCTTAATTGGGGAATATTACATTAGTAGTGATATTTTATTTATGTCGGCTTGGGTCCATTAGTTGTAATTGTACCTCCTAGTCTCCTATATATACCAAGGAGACATTTTCATTTGGAAGAATCTTGTACTTGGACATTTATGTGGTGTATAAGGAGGTTTCCCCCTCGAAGAGGCTTATTATCTGGGATTCTCTCTTTTTCAAGGCGTTGAGTACTTATTCTGAGGTTGTTCTATGCTATATTGATATTTGGTTCTTAACATATGGTATCAGAGCTCAAGGTCTTGAGTTTTCACTTCTACCTCTGTGACACCTTGTAATTTTCACTATAATATTTTTTCTACGACATTTCAGAAGGAACCCCTAGGAGGATATTTAGTAGACGGATCAAGGTACATTGGGTTAAAATTTCATCTCTTAAGGCCTTATACTTTCAGAGATATAGCCTGTGTAAGATAGGGTTATGGAATCATCTTGAATTGAGTCATCGTTGAATTTTCACTATAAAAAATTATATGTAACATTTGATACCCTTAAATATGGAGGTTATTCATAGAAATTATCAAGTTATCTGTGATAAAAATTTCATATTTTGGGTCATCTTACATTTGTAGATACACCATGTGGAAGATAGGGTATCTGAATAGTCTCAAGTAGGTGTTCCGGGTAAAACAATCATAACTTATTCCTAGAGAATCCAAATTGAGTGATACCGACTACATTGGATAGTAGAAAGTCCTTAGTATTTTTGGTACAAGTTTCATAATTTTATATAAATTATTTTGTGCAGGGCATGCTATGCAAGTGAGATCTCTTCGAAAGGCCAAAAATCAGCAAGTTATGGGGTAGTTACCATAAATTCCACTTGGAAAATCAAATTTTGATCAGACCTATGGCATTGCAGAGAAGAAATATCATAGAACTACAAAAAATACATTTTCATTCCCAGAAGGGCCGAAACTTTGGAGATACAACAAAAGAAAGATTGTCTAGAAGAACCACCTCAAAATCAAGGTTTAAAAGTGATACTTGGCCAACATTCCACCAAAAACATGAACTTCTACACCAAACAAGCCTTCAGATAGTCCTACTAGGTCTCTTGATGAAGGTGAAGAAATGCGTAGGGACATAAATGAATTGCAAAAGAAGGCAATGAAAAAGAATGAACGAGAAGGGACGATGGATTCAACTAAAGCTAAATTGGAGGCAATAATCGATACTAAGATGAATGGATTAAAAAAGGAGATCATGGAAGGATTGAAAAATTTCCTAATAGAAAGGACACCTGAAAGTGAAAATGTATCCCAAGAAATTCATGATGAGGACACAAGGAAGATGAATCAAGAATGGATAAAATCCAACTTTGGGTTGAAGACCAGCCATGTTCCTAATATCAATATGAGGAAGTTTAATGGCAAGGACTCAATCACATGGATACTTCAGATGGAGAAATTATTTGACAGACATAATGCTCCACATACACAAAAGGTATGAATTTCTTCTTTATATTTAGAACCCAATCAATTTGTATGGTATCGATGGATGTTTTCTCGCAAATCACTTGTCACTTGGAAAATTTTCACGGAAGAAATGATAGCACAATATGAGGGTAAAAAGAGCAATACCTTATTTAGCCAATTTATAAATCTCAAGAAAAAGTGGCCAGTTACAGAGCACATTGAGAACTTCCAAATATTGAATATAAAGGTAAAATATATTCAAGATGAGCACTTGATTGATGTATTCATCAGAACTTTAAAAGACAACATTCAACATGAGGTTCTCCTTTGGGAACCCAAATCAGTGGAGAATGCATTTAGGGTGGCAAGAAATGTTGAAAATAAAAATATGGCTATGGCTACTAGAAGGACCAATCCTAACATCTATTGAGAGAATAATTCTCCTTCTTCTAAAACGCCTCAACCTACAAGGTTCACACCTCAACAATTGGAGGAAAGAAAATCAAAAGGTTTATGCTTTAATTGTGATAACAAGTACAGTAAGGGACATAAGTGTGGTGATAAGAAATTATTCTACATAGATTGTGAAGAGGAAGAAGAACAAGAACAAGAACCATCTCAATATGAAAACATAGAAGAGATTTCTTCTTAAGAGTTGACTCCCACGATATTGTGTAATTCATTGGCTGGAATTAGCACTCCTCAAACTCTAAATATCTAAGGATATATCAAAAATAAAAATTTAATAGTCCTAATAGATTCTGGTAGTACTCATAATTTCATTCACTATAAATTAGCCAAACCTCTCATTTGCTTTGTATATCCAAGAACATAGTTTCAAATAATGATTGCAGATGGAGGAACTATCAATTTCTCAAGAAAATGCAATAAGATCAATATTACTATGGGGGAATATGTAATGAATAGTCCAATGATTTTATAGATATGGGTGGTGTTGATGTCGTACTAGGAATCCAATGGTTACAATCATTAGGAACAATGGCTTCTAATTTTCAATAACTTTTCATGAAATTTTCATCGGAAGGAAAAGAAATTGAATTAAGAGGTATGAAAAGGAAACCCATTAAGTTGATAATCTCTAATGGCATGACAAAATTATTGAAAAGGGGGCATCAAGGTGTTATTGCACAACTTTTCTCACTATATGTTCAAACATATAAGCCATCTATTCCCCTAGATATCCAAAGGATCATTGAAAAGCATTCCAAAGTATTTGAATATATTCCCAAAGGTTTTCCACCCACTTCAAATCATGATCATGATATTCACCTAATTCCTAGGAATGTTCCTCCTAACATCAGGCTGTAAAGATACCCTTATGCCCAGAAGAGTGAAATTGAGCGTATGATTGAAGAAATGTTAGAGGCTGGCATTATTAGACCTAGCCAAAGTTCTTACTCTGCACTGGTGGTAATGGTATTCAATAATGATGTGTCATGGGGTATGTGTCTATATTATAGAGAGCTCAACAAGATCGCTATTAAATATAAGTTTCCCATTCCTATCATTCATGAATTGTTATATGAAGTACATGGAGAAATCTATTTCAAAAAGTTGGATCTTTGTTAAGGGTATCATAAAATTATAACGAAGGAAGAAGATATCCCAAAACCATTAGTCCAAACTCATGAAGGCCATTATGAATTTTTGGTCATGATGTTTTGCCTTACAAATGCACCTTCCACATTCCAAGGGTTGATGAATTCCATTTTTAAGTCCTTCCTTCAAAAATTTGTGTTAGTATTTTTTGATGCTATACTAATCTGTAGCAAGTCTTGGGAGGATCATGCGCGACATGTTCACAAGATGCTACAACTACTAAAGAGACAACAACTATATGCCAAACCGTTCAAATGTTTATTTTTGGTGAAGGAGGTAGAGTATTTGGGTCATACTGTATCTCATGAAGGTGTCGAGGTAGATCCTAACAATATGAAGGCCACGATGGACTAGCCGATTCCCAAAACATTAAAGAATATTAGAGTATTTTTTGGTTTCACAGGTTACAACCGCAAGTTTATTCAGAGCTATGGGAGAATAGAAGAACCTTTAACAACACTAAATAAGAACAATGCATTTCATGGACTCCAGAGGCAACTAAAGATTTTGAACAACTTAAAGAGGTGATGTGTAAAGATCCTGTTTTGACCACACCAGACTTCACAAAAACATTTATTATGGAATGTGATGCTTCGGGCAATGGCATTGGTGTTGTCCTGATGCAAGAAGGAAGGCCCCTAGATTTTGAAAGTCGGCCACTCAAGGGAAATTACTTACACAAACTCATTTATGAGAAGGAAATGATGGAAATAATACATGCATTGAAGAAATGGCGCCCTTACCTAATAGGTAAGAACTTTAAGGTCAAAATAGATAATGATATTCTTAAATACTTCTTGGAGCAAATACTATCTTCAAAAGAACAACAAAAATGGGTGACCAAGATATTGGGTTATAACTTTGAAATCATCTATAAAAAAGGGAAGCAAAATGTTGTGGAAAATGCACTGTCAAGAAAGGATGAAGATGTTGAGGCCTTTCTTTGTGCTATATTGATCATCCAACCCGATTGGATAATAGAAATGAGGGATGAATGGAAGAATGATGAAAACGTGTGGACTATCATTCAAAGGTTGCAGCAGGATTCCAACGCATCAGATACGTTTACATGGAAAAATGATTCACTATGGTACAAAGATCTCTTATATTTATGTAAAAACTCCCAACTCAAACAAAAGTTACTATTGGAATTACACACCTCTTCGGTAGGAGGGAACTCGGGATTTTTGAAAACCTACCATAGGGTCAAGAATGAATTTTTTGGGATGGCCTTAAAACTAATGTTCAAATGTTTATAGAAGAATGTTTGGTTTTCCAACAAAATAAGGTGGAAACAATTAAGACCCCGGGTCATTTACAACCATTAGCCATCCAAAATCAGTGTTGGGAGGAGGTTTCCATGGATTTCATTATAGGGTTAACGAAGTCTAAAGGAAAGAGTGTCTTCATGTTGATTGTTGATATACTGACCAAGTACACATGATTTTGCGCACTCTCTCATCCCTTCAAAGCCAGTACAATTTCCCTCGCATTCATAGAGACATTTCAAAAACTACATGGAATCCCAAAGATTATTTGAAGTGATAAAGATCCTATCTTCACTGGACATTTTTGGACAAAATTATTTTCTTGTTTGGCTACTCAGTTGGCTCATAGCTCATCCTATCATCCTCGGTCTGATGGACAAACTGAGATACTGAAAAAATTGTCTGGAAGACTACCTTCGTTGGTTTGTCTCTGATAAACAAACACAATGGTTCAAATGGTTACTCTTGGTAGAATGGTGGTATAGAACTTCCTTTCATATTGCAACAAAAATGACACCATTTATGACACTCTATGGATACCACCCTCCTTCCATCACTTCCTCTCTAAAATCAAAATCTAAGGTTCAAGCAGTGGAAGATCACATTGAGCATCAACAACAAGTTCTCCAAATATTAAAGGACAACCTTACCATGGCACATAATTCCATGAAACAACAAGAAAAATCAACATCATAGTGAAAGAAGTTTTGAAGTAGGGTATTGGGTGTTTTTAACAATAAAAGCATACAAACAGAAGTCCCTCAGGCAAGCCAATAAGGATAATAAATTATCACCAAATTACTATGGTTCTTATAAGGTGTTGCAAAAGATTGCTACTATGGAATACAAATTGGATTTGCCTGCATCCTCACGAGTACACCTAGTTTTCCATGTTTCATTCTTAAAGAAAGTTATAGGTGACAAGATCCTAGTTTAAACTATATTTTTGGAACTTGATGAAGAGGTAAAAATCATATTGGAGCCTGAAGCCATCACTGACACAATAATTCGCCATCTAAGGAATAGATCCATTTCAAAGTATCTCATTAAGTGGAGGAAACTTATTGTTGAGGATTCCACTTGGGAAAGTGAGTATTTTATACAGAAGCATCCATATATACTCAAGTGTTGTGGAAAACACTTGTCTGAAGGGGAGGGGCATGTTAAGCCCTAAATAGTGGGACATTACCCCTTAATTGGGGAATATTACATTAGTAATGTTATTTTATTTATGTTGGCTTAGGTCCATTAGTTGTAATTGTACCTCATAGTCTCCTATATATACCAAGGAGACATTTTCATTTGGAAGCATCTTGTACTTGGATGACGCAGGAGCATCGTAAGCAACCAGCCAAGCAACGTAAAAGCGAGAAACATGATCTAAAATTGAAGAAGACTTGAAAAACTTGAAAACATATTGCAAGTGAAATGTTATGTGTTTAAAGCAACAGGATCAATTTGCAACACATAAATTAAGGATTACTTATGTAAATTTCACATAGACAGCAGCATAAACATTGAACATAAACACATGTGCACAACAATTGATAAAGGAGTTCACCCCTCTCCTGGGCTACATCTCCTGGTCCAGCTTCCAATGGATCATTATTATTAATTTCTCAAAAAATCTCAAAAAACATGTCTTACAATGCTCAAATTAACAAACCAACTACTCCAATGGCTTCCCAGCGTCCCAAAACCCCTGTCTGGGCTCTTTCGGCACCCCAATCGGTCGAAAAATGAAGAAGTTAGACCTCCTGGAAATCTCCCTCTTCAAGCTTGTTGTCTCTGGTTCTACAATTTGCACCCTCCTTGCATGAACCTGGATCACACGCTCTTTTAAGCGTAAAAACCCAACACCGGGCGCAACCGCACCAACGGTGAAAACCATAGGACGGTTAAGGGTGCACCAGCCCCTAACCGCCTCAGCACCTGGGCGTATGGCGCATGTGACCGCACGCTAGGAAAATGAGTGGTTAAGTCGTTATTCCCGTTCCAAAACCACACAACTCCTACACGTTTTAAACCACTGGTCATATAACAAAACCACGGGTTTGACACCCCGCGCATTTAACCGTTGGTTATAGTTCCAAACCCCAACGCATATGTTAATACAATATATAACACATATATAATATATGGTTTACAATCCCCGTGCATGATATGGTATATACAATGGTCATATGTTATGGCAGGAAACCACGGGTCAGGGCTAAGCCCCAGCCCGACCCCCCTTTCCATTGCATACACGCGTAATTTTAAAAATATGTGTGTTCATTATACGAAACAAGGAACAAGTCGGCCATAGTGGTTAGTGGACAGTTGTGAAGTCATTGCATATGAGGGGACGTCCGGGGGTCGAACCCCGTAGACTCCCATTACATTTTATACAACCAATAAACCAATAATGAGGGGACACGTGGCGCCCATGGATTGGGCCACGTGTCCTCATATTACTTGCCACCAACCAGACATGTGTCACCACCCGATTCGCTAGCAACCGACCAATAAACAACTACCATGTCATCATTTTACGGCCTGTATGGTCCTGCCATGTCACCGTATGGACTGTACGGACTGTACGGACAGGTACAGTCAGCATTCAAAAATTTTGCCTGTTTGGCTTGGGGAACAGATCGCGATATATTCTCCATATGGTCTCCGTTTGAGAAAGTAAATATATGGCCAGAATCAGGAAGACGATATGGACACAATGGCGCTATTTTCGTTGCTTTTTGAGCACTTTGAAAATTGAGCAAAATTTGATCCCCTGATCACACCTCCCCATTGGGAAGCTTTTGGACCACCAAAAGACTATCTCAGTCTATGTGAAGATGAGGGTAAAGTTCCCTCATCCTTCCAACCTCAATCCACTTGGCC
>ML793378.1:11361-23416 GCA_009831015.1 Picea engelmannii | reverse complement strand
CCATTTATGGCACTTTATGGATACCACCCTCCTTCCATCACTTCTTCTCTAAAAGAAAAATCTAAGGTTCAACCAGTGGAAGATCACATCGAGAATAGACAACAAATTCTCCAAATCTTAAAGGACAACCTGACCATGGCACAGAATCGCATGAAACAACAAGCAGATCAACATCGCAGTGAAAGAAGTTTTGAAGTAGGGGATTGGGTGTTCTTAAGACTACAACCATACAAATAGATGTCTCTCAAGCAAGCCAAGAAGGATAATAAATTATCACCAAAGTACTATGGACCTTATAAGGTGTTGCAAAAGATTGGTACTATAGCATACAAATTGGAGATGCCTGCATCTTCACGAGTACACCTAGTTTTCCATATTTCATGCTTAAAGAAGGTTATAGGTGACAAGATCCCAGTTCAAACTATATTGCTAGAACTTGACGAGGAAGGAAAAATCATATTGGAGCCTGAAGCCATCACTGACACAAGAATTAACCAGCTGAGGAATAGATCCACTTCAGAGTATCTCATTAAATGGAGGAAACTTTCGGCTGAAGATTCCACTTGGGAAGATGAGTCTTTTATACAGAAGCCTCTAGAGTTACTCAAGCATTGCGGACAACACTTTTCTCAAGGGGAGGGGAATGTTAAGCCCTAATATTGGCTCATTACCCCTTAATTGGGGCATATTATATTAGTAATGTTATTTTATTTATGTCGGCTTTAGGCCATTAGTTGTAATTATACCTCCTAGTCTCTTATATATACCAAGGAGACATTTTCATTTTGAATCATCTTGTACTTGAACATTTAATTGGGGTAAAAGGAGGTTTCCCCCTCGAAGAGGATTATTATCTAAAATTATCTCTTTTTCAAGGCGTTCAATACTTTTCCTGAGGTTTTTCTATGCTATATTGATGTTTGGTTCTTAACACAATCAGGTTTCGAGGTTTTGTTACTGAAGAGGTAGAGTTGCATGGTCAACACAACTCCCGAAATCATGAAGAGAGAAATGCCAAAAAGGTGGGTCCCAAGTCTCAGTCATAGGGTACGTGCGACGGAAGTAAAAGGAGGGGTCAAGCTTCAGCGAAAATCTCGAAAGGCCATTGATCTTGCATTCCATGGGATGTTGAGCCCATTTCGTCATTCCAGAATTTCAAAGTTCGGGGAATCATAAGGGAAGAGGAATGAATATTGGATGTTCACTCAAAGTCTCGAAAGATAAAACTATTGGGTAATAGGTGGCATGTGTTCGGTGCATTGAAAGAGTCAACCTTTGGTGACCATTGGCATTTCAGCATTTGCCAAGAGATGTGGAAATACATCGGGACTCTCTAACTCCTGAAACCTGAAGTCCTTTGTGGCTTAAACAAAGGGTTTAGTTAACCCTTGGCATGGTTTTAGTTAAGATCCTGAGCGGATCTTGGCCTGAGGGTAGGGGGTATACACTAGTTGTGGTATCATAGCCTGATTTTGTCTGTATATTTCAGGAAGAAGGAGCTAGAGGAGAAGGAGTAGTTTGATATGCACCAATTGTGGTATCCGAGAACAAAAAAAATTCTTTTCTTTCTGTAGGAGAGAGAAAAGAGGAAAACTTTTCATCCATCCCACCGAGAAGAAGAGATAGGCCAATGCTTGATCCAACAGTGGAAAGAGAAATGCATGGGTTACGTGCCAGACTTGATTCTATGGAGATATCACAGAGGTGCACAGTCAACGTTGGGGATATCAGCGAGGCTGAAAGTGAAAATGAAGCTGGAAATGAAGGAGAAGAAGTTGCAGTCGAAGATCCTATAAACGAACGCCTATTCAGGGCTATTGCAAGGATAGGTGCCAGAGAAAAAATGGAGATTCCCATGTATGAGGGAAACTTAGATGTTGAAGAACTTCTAGACTAGATTAGATCTCTAGAAAAATAATTCAACTATGAAGATGTCGAGGAAGATAAGAAAGTCAAACATGATGTTACCAGACTTAAAGGGCATGCATCACTATGGTGGGATGAACTGCAAGCTGATAGACGCTGCAAAGGAAAGTAGAAAATCAAAAGATGGGATAAAATGGTTGCAAAGATGAAAGCCAAATTTATACCCAGGGATTATCAAATCACTATGTTTCGGAGGATGCAGAATTTGAGATAGAAGCTGATGTCAGTGAAGAAATACACTGAGGAATTCTATAGGATAAACATCAGTTCAGGTCATCCGGAAAGCGATGATGAAAAAGTTTCCAGGTACATGAATGGTCTGCGATATGACATTCAAGATGAGATGGGCATGATGACCATTAAAAATGTGGAATATTCTTATCAGATAGCTCTTAAAGCGGAAGAGAAGCTAAGCTGAAAGCAAGGTCAAAGAGGCTGAGGTAGAAGTGAAGCCAGAGGAAAAACAATTTCCCAAGACAGGATTCAGATACCTAAAGAAGAGGGAAATAAACCTCAAACTCAACTTGAGAGAGGAGGAAGCTTACAAGGAAGGTAGTATGTTGATAGAAATACTTTTCCTCAAGCCAAACGAAGAGGAAGAGGTAGAGGAGGTGAAGTGAAATGCTTCATTTGTGGAAAAAACAAACATAAATCTTATGAGTTTCCAAGTAGGAAGAATGAAGGTGGTGAAACTCACATTGCCGAAAATCAAGGATGGAATGTTGAGGCAGAAGACGTTGAGGGAGAAAGATCTTTGATGATGAGGAAAGTTCTCTTGAAGCCGAAGAAGGAGGGAGAGAACCCAGCAAAAAGAAATAATATGTTTTGGACTGCTTGCAAAACTAAGGATAGAGTATGAAAGGTCATAGTGGACAGTAGTAGCACAGACAATCTCATATCTACAGAGATGGTAGAAAAGATGGAGCTGGAGACTATTGTACATCCAAGCCCATACAGAGTTTCGTGGCTACAAAAAGGACATCAGGTAAATGTCACTAAACAATGTTTAGTTGAATTTAAAATAGGAGGATATACAGATGAAATATTATGTGATGTCATTCCCATGGATGTTTGTCATCTATTGCTGGGTAGACCATGGAAATATGATGAAAAACGTAGTTCATGATGGGAGAAAGAAGATGTACACCCTGGAGAAAAATGGTAGGACTCACATGTTGTTGTTGATTAAGGATAAAGAGGTGAAAACATAAATGAACAACACTGTACTTCTCATGAGTGGGAAGGAACTTCTTGATCAGGTTAAGAAGAAGGAAGACACACAATTTATTGTGGTTAGGAAGCCCAAAATTGTTTTGACCAGTACAAGGATAGATGATTTACCAGAAGAAATCCAGGAGTTGTTGGGAGAGTTTTCTAATATAGTAGTGGATGAACTACCTTGTTCGTTGCCACCTATCAGGAGTATAAGTCGTCATATCGATCTTATTCCTTGAGCTAGTTTTCCGAACAAAGAAGCATATCGGTTGACATCGCAGGAGAATGAAGAAGTTAAGAGACATGTCCAGGACTTAATGGACAAAGGATTGATTCGAGAAAGATTGAGTCCATGCGTTGTTCCAATAGTGCTCAGCCCAAAGAAAGACATAGGTTGGAGAATGTGCTTAGACTCAATGACAATCAATAAGATTACCATCAGATATAGATTTCCATTGCCAAGGATGGACAACTTGATGGATTGCTTGAGTGGAGCAAAGTTTTTTTCAAATATTGATTTGAAAAGAGGGTACCATCAAATTTAGATGAGAGAAGGTGATGAATGGAAGACAACATTCAATATGAATGAGGGGATGTATGAATGTCTTGTCATGCAATTTGTCTTAAAAAATGCACCCAATACTTTCATGAGGTTGATGAACGAAGTCCTGAAAGATTTCATTGGGAAATTATTCATTGTATATCTTGATGATATATTAATTTTTAGGAAAACTAAAGCAGAGAACTTAAAGCATTTAGCTGCAGTAATGAAAAGATTACAACAAGAGAAATTGTTGATCAATGTGAAGAAATCGTCATTTATGAGGACAAAACTCATTTATTTGGGTTTTGTTATCTCTGCAAATGAGATGAAAATGGATCCAGAAAAGATAGAGGTGATTAAGAATTGGCCATCGCCGAAGAGTGTATTTGAAGTACAAAGATTCCATGGGTTGGCTAGCTTCTATAGGAAATTTATTCGAAACTTCAGTGGAATTAGTGCACCAATGATGGATACGGTGAAGAAACGACATTAATCTTTTCACTAGACAGAAGAAGCAGAGAAGAGTTTCAACTTGCTGAAGAAGAAGATCACTGAGCAACCAATTATGGTTTTGCCAGATTTCAGCAAGACATTCCAGGTCAGGTGTGACATGAGTGGGTTTGCAATTGGAGTAGTCTTGAGCCAAGATGATAGGTCGATAACATATTTCAGTGAAAAACTGAAGGAAGTGAAGAGTAAGTAATCCACATATGACAAAGAATTATATGCAGTCATACAAGCACTGAAGAAATGGAGACACTATTTGGTTCCCAAGGAATTTTTTTTGTACAACGATAATCACGCTTTGCAATTCATGATTCGACAGGAGAATTTGAACCAAAATCATGCTAAATGGGTTGAATTCATGCAGAATTTTACTTTTGTGACTAAGCATATTTCTTGAACTGCTAACAATGTTGTTGATGCTTTGAGCAGGAAATGTTTTCTTATGCAGGAATTCAGAGTCAAGACTTTGGGTTTTGATAACCTCAAAGAAATGTACAGGGATGACCCATATTTTAAAGAGGCATATGAGGCATCTAAGAATCTAATTCTCAGGGACAGAAGCCATTGGACTGAATACATGATCTAGGATGGATTATTGTTCAGGGGAAATCAGCTATGTATTTTGAAATGCTCCATGAGGGAGAATTTGCTAAAGGAAAAACAAAGTGGAGGATTGGTCAGACATTTCGGTCATGACAAGATGTTCTCAAAGTTGAATGGCTCATATTTTTGGCCAGGGATGAGGACAGATGTCAAGAAATTTATGGACAAGTGCAGAATTTGTGACCACACGAAAGGGAAAAGGCAGAACACAGGGTTATACCAACCATTACCCATACCTGAAAGGTCGTGGGACACAGTGAGCATGGATTTCATATTAGGATTTCCAAGCACATAGAGAGGATATGATTCAATCTTTGTGGTAGTCGAAATATTTTCAAAAATGGCACATTTCATACCATGCCAGAAAACTAGTGATGCAACTCATATTGCGAACCTATGCCAAAGAGTATCATTTATGACCGAGATACCAAGCTTGTAGGGAATTTCTGGAGGACCTTATGGAAGAAGTTGGGGAAAATTTTGTCTTTTAGCTCAGCATATCATCCTCAGATGGATGGACAGACAGAAGTCGTGAACATGAGCTTGGGAGATTTGTTAAGAAGCTTAGTGATTGAACACCATAGTCAATGGGATCACATTCTTCCACAGGTAGTATTCGCTTACAATGATTCCCTCAATAGAAGAACATGATAGAGTCCATTCTAGATTTTATATGGAATGTAGCCAAGGGAAGTTTCTGAATTGAAATATTCAAACAAAATGAATTTAGGAGTGCTAGTGTAGAGGACTTTGTAGAAGGAATGAAGGAGCTTCACAACTGAGTCAAGGAGTGATTGTAGATTTCAAGTCAAGAATACAAGCGGAGAGAAAATCAACACAGGCGAGAACATCAATTTGAAGTTGGTGATCTGAGTCTTGTGCATCTGAGGAAGGAGAGGCTCCCAAGGGGAACGTATAATAAGTTGAAGATGAAAAAGATTGGACCGTGCAAGGTCATAAGGAAATTTGGGGAAAACGCATATGAGATTGAATTACTTGATGGAGTCAGATTCTCACCGATATTCAATGGTGTGTATTTGTACCCTTATAGAGATGAAGAAGCAAGAACAGAGGAGGAACAGAAAGAAACTCAATGGACAAAACAAATGCCTGTAGTTGTAGATCCAATGATGGAAATCATAATTGAAAAAAGGGTTAGCAAAAAGACCAGGAGAAGAGAATATTTTGAATACATGGTCAAATGGAAGGAACATCCAGTTGAAGATGCCAGTTGGGAGGATGAAGCATCAATTCATAGGCATGGACAAACTGTGCAAGAGCTCATGAATAGGAGTTCATAAAAATTTTCAAGCAAGGGAGTATGATGCAAGAGCATCGTAAGTAGCCAGCCAAGCAATGTAAAAGCGGGAGACAGCTGGAAAAGCACCAATGCACATTTTGAAGTGTTTTGAGATTAATGAATGGACATTAACGTAATATCTAAGGGAAACATTCTTACATTTATATCTAGATATTGTAAATAGATCTTGAGAGTTTCTCTCATCTGTGGAATGTAGAGGCATTTATGCGTAATGAATGTGAAGTAGGTAGATATGAATGTTAGATTAGATAGTTTAGAAGCATAGGAGGGAAAATGGATATAAGCACCCTCACCTTTCTATCATTGTAATTTTGGGATGATCATTCAAAATTCATAAGCTGTAGAGCTGTAACATAGAGTTGTAGAGAAGAACCCATGTATAGGAGCACTTGAGTTAATATATGAAGCTTTGACTCAATTTTCATGGTGTTATGATGCTTACTGTTTACATTTGTTGAATGGTATGTTTACAGTTGATTTGTTTCTTTGTTATGCATTTTTTTCAATGTTGTGTTATGTGTGATTTCATGTTGAATGTATGAAGTCTGAGAGAGGAGAAGAATGAGTTTCAATTGTTTCTCTTCCTGAGAATTCTTGCAAGGAGTGCAGTGAACGTCTGCAAGGTGTGCGTTGACGAGTGTCTAAATTTTATCTTAGAAAGCTCAGGAGAGATACCATTATTCTCATACCAGCATAAATGCAGGTGAAGCACAGAGCCGTGAAAGGTCTACGTAGACCTATTGAAGCCTGTGTTTTATAAATCCAGAAGGAAGGTTCAAGGACCACTATTGCAAAGAGTGCATAGGGTCGGAAACTCA
The DNA here is from genome assembly GCA_009831015.1 of Picea engelmannii. Lineage (NCBI taxonomy): Eukaryota > Viridiplantae > Streptophyta > Pinopsida > Pinales > Pinaceae > Picea > Picea engelmannii. Next base: position 16,482 of record ML793378.1, on the reverse strand, counting down.
AATAACCAGAGGTTATTTGAATGTTTTCCACAAGGAGTGCGAGCAAGGGTCCTTTTGGGAAGCTTGAGTTTACAAGTGAAAGCTAAAGAAGGATAACACCTTTGAAGTGCTCAAAGGGTGATGGAGATCAAAATCATCTCATAGAAGTCAAGTTCAGGAGGGAGAACACCGAGTCATTTGGACAGAAGTCATTGAGGAGTGCATCTAGTGGTCATAATTCTCTATGGATAACTCACGAAGTTGCGAGGACCGTAGGATCCATAGGAGATGTAGGGTGGTTAGGAGTTGGACGAACCCACCACCCCAATATCAAGAATCAACGTGGATTGTTGATCATGGTCAGTTTGAGCTGTTAGATCATTTTAGGAATTTGGGATTCATAAGTTTGGAGTGCAGGCCAAAATCCTTGGTCATGCAAATTCCCGAATCAAGAAAGGGATTATCAGGTGTGGGATTTCGACATTTCAGTAATTCGGGGTTCGACATACTGGAAATTCCAATGACAAGGAACCAGGACCCTTTGCATTAAAAATCCTGAAGTCGTGAAACACGATGTGCCTTTGGTGTGGGATTTTGGCATTTTGTCTTTCCAAAATTTGGGAAGTAGAGGATGCAGTGACTTTGGAATCGAGAGTTTCAAACTCGTAGTTTGCGAAATACCAAAGAGGGAAAGGAAAAAAATCTGAAAATTCGAGGGACAATAGTCGTTGGGCACCAATTGGGTTTTGGGATTTTGGGACTCAAGAGGTAGAGTTTAATGGTCAACGCAACTCCCAAAATCGCGAAGAGAGAAACACCGAAAGGGTGGGTCCCAAGTCTCAATTAGAGGGTACATGCGGTGGAAGTAAAAGGAGGGGTCAAGCTTCGGTGAAAATCCTGAAAGGAAATCGATATCGCATTCGATGGGATGTTGAGCCCATTTAGTCATTCTAGAATTTTAGAGTTTGGGTAATCATAAGGGAAGAGGAATGACTATTGGTTATTCACTCAAAGTCCCGAAAGCCAAAACTAGTGGGTAACAGGTGGCATGTGTTCGATGCATTGAAAGAGTCAACCTTCATTGACAATTGGCATTTCGACATTTCCAAGAGTTGTGGAAATATATCGGGACTCTCTAACTCCCGAAACCCAAAGTCCTTTGTGGCTTAAAAAAAGGGTTTAATTAACCCTTGGCGTGGTTTTAGTGAAGATCCTGAGCGGATCTCAGCCCGAGGGCAGGGGGTCTGCACCATTGGACATTTATGTGGTGTATAAGGAGGTTTCCCCCTCAAAGAGTCTTATTATATCACAGTATCTATTTTTCAAGGCATTGAGTACTTAGTCTTAGGTTTCTATATGCTATATTGATATTTGGTTCTTAACATATGGTATCAGAGATCAAGGTCTTGGGGTTTCACTTGTACATCTGAGACACCTTGGAATTTTCACTATAATATTTTTTCTACGATGTTTCAGAAGGAACACCTTTGGGCGTATTTATTATATAAATCAAGGTACATTGGGTTAAAATTTCATCTCCTGAGGCCTTATACTTTCGGAGAGACAACTTGTGTTAGATAGGGTTATGGAATCATCCTAAATTGAGTCATCATGAAATTTTTTCTATAAAACGTTTTATGTAACCTTTCATACCCTTACATATGTAGGTTATTCACATAAATTATCAAGTTATCTGTGATTAAAATTTCATCTTCTGGGTCATCTTACATTTATAGATACACCATGTGGAAGATAGGGTATCTGACTAGTCCTATTGACATGTCTCAAGCAAGTGTTCTAGGTAAAACAATCATAACTTATTCCTAGACTATCCAAATTGAGTGATACTAGCTGCATTGGATAGTGGAATGTCCTTAGTATTTTTGGTACAAGTTTCATAATTTTATATCAACTATTTTGTGCAGGGCACGCTATGCAAGTGAGATCTCGTCGAAAGGCCAAAAATCATAAATTTGTGCGGAAGTTACCATAAATTCCACTTGGAAAATCAAATTTTGATCGGACCTATGGCATTGGCGAGAAGAAATATCATAGAACTACAAAAAATAATTTTTCATACCCAGAAGGGCCGAAAGTTTGGAGATATAATAGAAGAAAGATTGTCTAGCAGAACCACCTCAAAATCAAGGTTTAAAAGTGATACTTGGCCAACATGCCACCAAAAAGGGGAACTTCTACACCAAACAAGCCTTCCGATAGTCCTACCTAGACTATTGATGAAGGTGAAGAAATGTGTAGGGACATAAATGAAATACAAAAGAAGACAATGACAAAATATGAACTAGAAGGGATGATGGATTCAATTGAAGCTAAATTGGAGGCAATAATCGATACTAAGATGGATGGTTTAAAAAGGGAGATCATGGAAGGATTGAAAATTTTCCTAATAGAAAGGACACCTGAAAGTGAAAATGTATCCCAAGAAATTCATGATGAGGACACAAGGAGGATGAATCAAGAATGGAGAAACTCCAACTTTGGGTTGAAGATTAGCCACGTTCCTAATATCGATATGAGGAAGTTTGATGGCAAGGACTCAATCACATGGATACTTCAGATGGAGAAATTCTTTGACCTACATAATGTTCCACATACACAAAAGGTACGGTTTTCTTCTTTATATTTAGAACCCAATCAATTTGTATGGTATCGATGGATTTTTTCTCGCAAATCACTCATCACTTGGAGAATTTTCATAGAAGAAATGATAGCACACTATGAGGATACAAGGAGCAATGCCTTATTTAGCTAATTTATAAATCTCAAGAAAAAGGGTTCAGTTACAGAGCACATTGAGAACTTCCAAATATTGAATATAAAGGTAAAATATATTCCATATGAGCACCTTATCGATGTATTCATTGGAATTTTAAAAGATAGCATTCAACACGAGGTTCGTGTTTGGGAACCCAAATCATTGGAGAATGCATTTAGGGTGGAAAGAAATGTTGAAAGTAAAAATATGGCTACGGCTACTATAAGGACCAATATTAACATCTATCAAGAGAATAATGCTCCTTCTTCTAAAACACCTCAACCTACAAGGTTGACACCTCAACAATTGGAGGAAAGAAAAGCAAAATACTTATGCTTTAATTTTGACAACAAGTACAATAAGGGGCATAAGTGTGGTGATAAGAAATTATTCTACATAGATTGTGAAGAGGAAGAAGAACAAAAACAAGAACAAGAACCATCTCAATATGAAAACATAGAAGCAATTTCTTTTGAAGAGTTGACTCCCACGATATCGTGTAATGCATTGGCTAGAATTACCACTCCTCAAAACCTCAAGATCGAAGGATATATCAAAAATAAAAAGGTAATAGTCTGAATTGATTCTGGTAGTTCTCATAATTCCATTCACTATAAATTAGCCAAAGCTCTCATTTCCTTTGTATACCCAGCACCAAAGTTTCAAGTAATGATTGCAGATGGAGGAACTATCAATTGCTCAAGAGAATTCAATAATATCAATCTTACTATGGGGGAATATGTAATGAATATTCCAATGATTTCTATACCCATGGGTGGTGTAGATATCGTACTATGAATCCAATTGTTGCAATCATTAGAAACAATGAATTTTAATTTTCAATAACTTTTCATGAAATTTTCGTTGGAAGGAAAAAAAATTGAGTTAAGAGGCATCAGATGGAAACCCAGTAAGGTGATAAGCTCTAATGGCATGACCAAATTGTTGAAAAGTGGGCATCAATGTGTTATTTCAAAACTATTCTCACTAGATGTTCAAACATATAAGTCATCTATTCCGCTAGATCTCCAATGGATCATTGATAAGCATTCCAAAGTATTTGAAGATATTCCCAAAGGTCTTCCACCCACTCAAAATCATGATCATGATATTCACCTAATTCCTAGGATTTTTCCTCCTAACATCATTCTGTAAAGATACCCTTATGCCCAGAAGAGTGAAATTGAGCGTATGGTTGAAGAAATGTTATAGGCTGGCATTATTAGACCTATCCAAAGTTCTTACTCTACACCGGTCGTAATGGTATTCAAGAATGATGTCTCATGGTGTATGTGTCTAGAATATAGAGAGATCAACAAGATCACTATTAAAGATAAGTTTCTCATTCCTATCATTCATGGATTGTTATATGAACTACATGGAAAAATCTATTTCACAATGTTGGATCTTTGTTCAAGGTATCATCAAAAGAAGGAAGAAGATATCCCAAAAACAACATTTCGAACTCATGAAGGCCATTATGAATTTTTGGTCATGACTTTTGGCCTTATAAATGCAACTTCCACATTCCAAGGGTTGATGAATTTCATTTTTAACCTTTTCATTTGAAAATTTGTGTTAGTATTTTTTGATGATATACTAATGTGTAGCAAGTCTTGGGAAGATCATGTGTGACATTTTGACAAGGTGCTACAACTACTAAAGGAGCAACAACTATATGTCAAACCGTCCAAATGTTTCTTTGGGGTGAAGGAGGTAGAGTATTTGGGTCATATTGTATCTCATGAAGGTGTCCAGTAGACCCTAACAATCTTAAGACCATGATGGACTGGCTGATTCCCAAAACATTAAAGAATATTAGAGGATTTTTGGGTTTGACAGGTTACTACTACAAGTTTGTTTGGAACTATGGGAGAATAGCAGCGCCTTTAACGACACTAAATAAGAAGGATGCATTTTCATGGACTCCAGGGGAAACTAAATATTTTGAACAACTTAAAGAGGTGATGTGTAAAGCTCTTGTTTTTACCACACTAGACTTCACAAAAACCTTTATTATGGGATGTGATGCCTTGAGAAATGGCATTGGTGTTGTCCTAATGCAAGAACAAAGGACCTTGGATTTTGAAGGTAGGCCACTCAAGGGAAATGACTTACACAAACCCATTTATGAGAAGCAAATGATGGGAATAGTAAATGCATTGAAGAAATGGTGCCCTTACCTAATAGGTAGGAAATTTAAGGTCAAAATATATAATGTTATTCTTAAATACTTCTGGGAACAAAGAATATCTTTAGAAGAACAATAAAAATGGGTGCCTAAGATATTGGGTTATGATTTTGAAATCATCTATAAAAAAGGGAAGAAAAATGTTGTGGCAGATGCACTCTCAAGAAAGGATGAA
>ML793377.1:201733-220803 GCA_009831015.1 Picea engelmannii | reverse complement strand
ACTTCATCTATGTGACTAATTTCAAATCTGAAAATTGCTTCCTAATGAACAAACAGTAAACCCTAGTTGTTATATCACTGAACAATTTTACATTGAAATTATCATGAAAAATTATAGCAACGGAAACAACAAGATCTGAGAGAAATCATCCACACATTTGAGACACAAATTTTCAGTTCTATAAATGTCAAATTCATAATTTTTCTGAAGGAAAAAGCAATCTTCTCCACAATTACAAAATCACCAAAAATTGAGGACAACCTAGTCCTCTTCAGCAAATACAAAATCAACAAATTACCCGAAAAATCCTCCTCCCACAAATCTGCTACAGCTGCCACCTGTACAACCTGCTGACGTCAGTTGTACGACTGTTGACGTCAGCGATACAGACCTATTGTACCTGCCTAGAAAATCCACACACATTGACTATCACAGGTGTGACTGTATAGACTGTCCATACAATCATGTTCACACGCGCGGTCTGTTCCACGTGCAGTTGCACTCCTTCCTCACACGTGAGGCATGTTGCTTCTCTCTCCTCATGTGTGGCCTCTTTTGGCTAAAACAAAAGACTTCCTTAGCTGAGAACAAAACCAAAAATCCTCCAAGAAACCCTAGGCCATATTTGTCACAATTGCATAATTTCCCTTGCTGAAATTTCCAAGCTCCTAGAATAAGTGCACTCTCACTTATGCTAACTCCATAATGACACAATGAGATTTGTCACAATCTCTCCTCTCCTAAATAGGAGTCCAATGAGTGAGTTTAGGCACCCCTTCTAAACTTAACAATTCATTAGAATATTTTATTCCTCTTTGTGGGTGTGAAACCCCAACACAAGACCACAAAGTCCATCAACAAGCCCATGAGGCCCTATCCTCATCCCAAAGGCATTTTCACTAAAACAAAAGAGTAATTTGGTGCCAACGAAGATTCCCACATGCCTGACACCATGGCCCCTAGTGGGAATACCTCCCGAAGCTACAAAAGCTTCAACACTCCTAAGGGATTTCAGACCTCTTGAGAGATTTCTCCCTCAAGTTGTTGTGTTCAAATGAAAGGAAATGCACCTCTATTTATAGAGCAGGTGCTCAACTTCCCTCGAAATAAAATATTGATTTCTAATGTTAAAATCCCCTAACCTAACCTATGGAGGGGAAAAAGGCCCTCTTCAACAATTAATTAATCTAAAAATACAATCAAAGTGGGCTATCATGCCACATGTAGAATTTTCAAGGGGCACAAGCCCTATAATTTGAAAGTTGAAACACAACATCAAAAACACCTTCCGCTAGTAGCATCCAGCCTCCAAAGGCCCTTCAACGCTGAATTCTGTCACCATAAATGCAAGTGACCAAAATTCTCCGAGTATAATTCGCCAAGTGGTCAAGTGGGCTCTCTATATGGCATTGAGGCAATTTGCTTCAAGTCAGCCCTAGACTTACATTTATCCTTTTGACAAAGCATAGGTTGCCCCTGAACTTAAATTCAAATTCAAAATTTTAAACCATGTGCAGGTCGACCCTAATATCCAGGTCAGTTTCACATCAACATGGGTCGGCTCACCATTATTCCAGCGCTGCACAAGTATATATATATATATATATATATATATATATATATATATATATATATATACCTATCTTTATGCCCTTAAACATTAGATTGCACCTTTTTCTTTTGCTGCTAAAGAGGCCGAAGAAAGCATCTGAGGCAATGCTGCCACATGCCTGAAGTTTTCATGCTTCCATATAACCTGCTGGAAATACACAACTAGCAAGTGAAGATAACGTTGCAGCAGAGGAGAGACATGCTCCCTAACATGCCCATTTACTTTCCTGACCATGGCAGTCTGCTTCAACTCTAGGTCACACCATTATTACTGTCAATAGGGTCTGCAAACCAGGTGCTGGACAGAACTTCTTCAGTTTTAATGTGGTCCTAAAGCTGCCTCCCAACAATTTTCCAAACAGATCTCTGCATATATTTACAACAGTTGAGTTTCCTACATCTGAATGCTCTAAAATTACACCAAGATGTCTGAAAAATCCCTCCTCTGCTCACACTCTGTGTTGCTGTACCAGGTGTGATGTCTCCAGTGGTTGTCATGAGAGTCATTAAGCACTCCTTATGTGATAAGTGAACAGATCTGGTGTAGTCCTGGTGTGTGTTCTCCTGTAATGATGTTCCGTGCTGGTGTAATTCTCTTCATTACCTCCTTACCAAGGTGGCTTCATTGTCACTGCTGGATTCCAATGTGGGCTAAAAATGTGTCATGGATGCTAGCTATACAAGTCCCAAACTTAGAAAATGCTTCTTCAAAATACTGTATGCAAACAATTCAAAGTTTTCTCACTACCCTTTCTCCACCGCGTTTAGGAGAATAAAAACCACAAGCAAAAGCCTCCAATACTAAAGGGCTAGAGGACTCTGCAACTCCTGGATTATTAAACACTTCCTGAGGGTGCCCAGAATTTGCCTCAGAATAAGAAGATTCTTCGGACTTTGAAGCTTCTGAGACTTGACTGCCCATTACTGGGACAGAATTGATCATAGTGTTTTATTGGTTGATCTTGGGGTAAGTTCAAACCACCCTATCTCAGGTATCAATCTGCATATCCTAGAATTCTGAGAATTGTTATTGGTCTTACTTGCATAAAGGCAATCTGTACTAAGAGAAGTAGCATTGATGCTTCTCCCGGCACTTGCCTGAGTTGAAGATGGTAGGGATATGTTTATTTCTGATGGACGGGTACCTGAAAGAGGTTGAGATTGAGGAGATTCTTCCTTGGGGTCAAATTTCAGCATTGTTGTTTGATCTTTAGACCCACTAGATTCTACCAAACTAGTAGCTTTTTTATCCTCTTTATAGTCTATACAGGATATGTTTAATTCTGATGGACTGGTACCTGAAAGAGGTTGAGGTTGAGGAGATTCTTCCTTGGGGTCAAATTTCAGCATTGTTGTTTGATCTTTAGACCCACCAGATTCTACCAAACTAGCAGCTTTTTTATCCTCTTTATAGTTTATACAGGTAGTTAGTTTCATCTGCTTCAAGGGAGAGAGCAGACAATCCCACTGATCAGGGGTTGGTACCTTGCAAAAGTAAACAAACTTTGAGCCCTTTCATGGGACATTTAAATCAACTTATAGATATACTGAATACTGTTGGATTTTCCTTTACAACAGCCCTGATCAATACTTCCTTAATAACACATTGGTGATAAGATGAGATCAATACATAAATGTCAATGCCTATGGCTACACCGAAAGCATCAAGTATGTTAAACTTACTCACTGATACATATTATACATATTTGTAGTTTATAGGTTTACTACTTTAAGAAACTTTAACCGGTTATCTTAATTTACTCTATTCAAAAATATCTAACCTAAATTTAATAAAATATATCATTCCATGGAAAAAAGGCCCTCACTGTAACATAGTTTAGAGTCAGATAAATTGTATTGGGCTGAACAAGATTTAAATAAGAGGAATAAATTCTATAAAAAATGTTATATCTAATCAATGTTAATCGATAATTATCAGAAAAGAATCATGCATGCAAATGCCGTATAAAATGGGCTAGATCTGGTTATAAATTTATCTAAGTTTAACTATATGTGCTTGATGGCCCTTAATTTACCGATATGAAATGGCCCTTATATTTATGAAACATTATACCATAAAAATTCGAGCACTAGCTACTGAACTTGTAACTATAGATCATGTAAAATGTTTATTTCGCCAATTAAAAGGAAAATTAAATCATTCCACTGCAGTGTATAATAGTGTGCCCTACACAGAAGATCGTACTGTTTCATCTCAATGAACTTTAGGTAGTGCATTGAGGAATTCTTTCGATTACAAGAATTTTAAACTACTCATAAATTTCTAGAAAGTATGTTTGAAAGCTGGGATGCCGAACATCTTCCTAATGGATCTTTTCAAAATACAACACAGATATTTTGAACTTATACCATACCAACTGATATCCAGATAAAATAGAATTCCAAAGCATATATAATTCAAACTTTAATAGCTTTACATAAACTGAAAAGAAACAAGTTTACTAATGCCTGTTACATCCAATTTTTCACTTGTAAAGAGCTTGAGCAAAACTCTATACTCGCCCACACTTCCAATGACACTTATGGTTTCCTGACCAGATTCAATGTAACCAAAAATGTAGCTAGCAGCTTATTCTGGAGGACTTTCCCAACAGCCATAAATAGGGTACTATACCAAATCTCAGACAGATGCTGTCCGTATATGAACATGCCCCTGAGCCCAAAAGAAACGATAAAGGAATGTTTTGAAGCTTCAAAACACCTTTTCCATCTTCCCCAACTACTGCTCTAATCACAGCTGCTTCAACTCTTATCAAAGCAAACAACATTCTACCTTGCACAAAATTTTAGAGTTCACTGAAACCTTTCACCAGATAGGACTTGACTCTTAGTCTTATGCTTTCTTGAAACTAGTTGCAATAGGAATGACAATAATGAGAATCAAAATCAGAAGCAAACTAATACCAATGCACATCCATTTCCTAGTGTTTCTCTGGTAATTTTTTGCACCTTTGAGTTGCTTTGTACCATGACCAACATAGTTAGCAGCATGTATAACATGGTGTTCAATGTCGTTAAGCTGCTCTCCTTGGGCCTCTACAAGAACAGCCATATCAAGAAAGATCTGGTGAAGCTCAAGTAAACTTTTTTCAATCTCCTTGGCAGCATCATGCCGCTCCTGTATTTCATGAATGGTATCCAGTATTTGGCCTCGCCCCTGCTCCTGTATTGCCTTTTGAAGGAAAGTTTCACTCTCCCCTGTAGAAATGATTTTTTCTATTGTCTCTTCACTCGCATTTTCACCTGTAATGGTGAAATATCTTCTCTCAATGGTTTCCCTATACTCCCCAATAACTTTTTGCCTTAGGCTCTGAAATTCCCCCATCAAATCTTTCAGTTTTTTTCGCAGACCATTTGTAACTGAAGTTCTTGTCCGATCTGTAGGAGTTCCTTCTTCGCATCCTGTCACTCTTCTGTTAGCCATATTAGCTTTGTCAAGTGCTTCAAGCTTGCCTTTAATCTCTCTTGCCGTTTTAAGGACGGAGATGACATCTCTATCCATCCGGTCTCTTAAAGATTTCATGGCTGGGGCTTTATGAATGGATTTTGTCTCTTCATTAAACTTTTGCAGCTTCACAAGAAGTTCCTTGATAGTTTCCATGTCTTCTTTTATACCACTGACTTCTTCAAAGAACTGTCCAAGATTTTGTTCAGTCTCCAAGTCTACCATCTCCATCTCAGAACCAGCCTCAAGGTCCTCCTTCAAGGCTGCACGTTTGAGATCAACATAATTGGTGAAAGATCTTGTGAGAAGATCGTTCATTTTGTTGAACTGTTCAAAAATCAGTAATCGTGTCAATCAAATATGTTTAGGGTTCTGAATAACGGAAATCAGCATTTTCTAAGAAGTAAAACCACAGAAAACATTGCATTAAATACTGCTGCAACAAAAAATAGAGTACAAAACACATTAAAAATAAATAATAATTTACCTGTGGCAATGATAAGAAAAATGAATATGATCAAGAATGTAAAAGCCTGGACTGTTGTCAATTGCACCCGGGTACCTTGTCTATCCTTGCTAACTGCAACAACACAGAGTAAGGCTTACTCAAATAGATCTACCAGAACAGAGCAATCTGTCACCTTCAATATTTGGCTAGAATTCAAACAACCTCTTTTGATCTGAAGAGTGAATCAAGCAGATGAACTAACACTAGGATACCATGGGAGAAGATAATTGTCCGATATGCAATTTAGAGAAGTTTAAGGACAAACAACATGCAATTGGTGAAAAACCTTGTAAGAAGATCGTTCATTTTATTGAACTGTTTAGAAATCAATATTTGTGTGGTTCTGAATAAGGGAAATCAAGATTTCCTAAGAAGCAAAACTAGAGAAAACGAATAAAAATGCATTAAATACAGCTGCAACAAAATAAAGAATAGAGGACGAAACACACTAAAAAGGAATTATGATTTACTTGTGGCAATGATAAGAAAAATGAGTATGATCGAGATAGTAAACCCTGAATGTTATCGATTGAACCCACCCAAATATGGCAACCCTTGTCTATCGTTAATGACTGCAACAACACAGTTTATTCGAATTGAATTTCCAAAACAGAGCAATCTGTTACCTTCGATACTGTGCTACAATTCAAGCAAACACTCTTGATCTAAAGAGCGAATCGGGCAGCTGAACTAACACTAGAAAGCCATGTGAGAAGATAACTGGCCATATGCAATTCAGGAAAGTTTTAGGTCAAACAACACACAACTATGTGCTACCCTGTTTGTGATTAATACTTATACAGATACAATTTGATAACATAAAGTAGAGTGCATTATTCAACATTTCACCAAATTCAAACAAACTTACGATCTAAAGACCTTTGAGAGGAAAGAACATTGAAAATATACACTGGGAGGAAGGATTAAAAGAGGCAGATGGGGAAATGAACAATCACACAATAAAAAGTTGACCTGAACGTGGCGAGCATTGAGAGAAATTAAACAGCATTATCACTCCTAAAGTAGACTTAACCCACCTGGAAAACTAATGCATATTAAAAAATCATTCATATAAAAGGAATCCCATAACTCAGAGAAACTATCTAATATGCTCCAATAGATGCATGCCATTTGTAGCTTAAGTTGCTCCGGAACAATTTCAGTAACATTCATTCATTTTTCCATGAAATGATTGAAATGTGCAAAGGAACATTGAAACCTGCATGCAATGATAGAGGATGCAGGACCCCGAGATACTATATTTACCAGGTTCAGCTGGATCTGCCTCATGTTCAGCCAGACCACAAAACTTTTGGACCAGTCGAACTGGTTCAGACTGAATCTTTCAACCTACCGAAGCTTGCCAGATGCTAGAAATAGCATACACAATATGAACCTAATCCGCAACTCAACGGACAAAACATGCTAACAAATTGGGTGAATGGAACACCACACATCTCCGATGGCAAAGGTGCTAATATGCTATTAACAATCCAACTAAACTAACATAGGGTTTACAGACAAAATAATATAGAAATTTCATGAAAAAAGGCAAATCTCGTACCAAGCGGACCATAAAAAGGGAAATAAGTCACTGCAAAGCCGAATTCAAACAATATCAAACGACTGAAGCTATAATGGCCTTCAAACAACCACGAAATTTATAAGAGACGGCAAAATGCAAGTTTCTTAGCCGATCTTTAAAGAATGTTTGGGATTATCATGAAAAAACTATACTTCAAACATTATAATATCCTACGGTGGATTACATCTTAAAGTATCAAACATAAAGTTTAAACTTCCTACCCGCTCAAACCCTCAAAAATCCTTTTTAGTCACAGGAAATCAACAACTAAAACATCCAGCTGCTCAACTTAACCCTTCAAACAAAGCCGAACATGATGTATACACCGCTCTTTAAAGAGCATGATGTATACACCGCTCTTTAAAGAGCATTTAGCGCTTTGTTCCCGCATTCAACAATAACGATATCAAATGTTATTATAACACCGATTAATCATCAAAATACCCGGAATCCCTTATCACAATGGCAAATCGACCAAAGGCACCACCGTGTTCAAACACCTTACATACAAAATGCGAAACATTCAACATAAAATCGGAAGAAAAATCGCCAGAAACCTTTAAATCACAAGGCAGTACAGTACCTGAGCCTGCACCCGAGGGAACTACTGACAAAATAACGCAGAAAGAAACTTTCGCCTGCTGAAATTCGCCTTCCAACTCTTGAAGCGGCTGGAACGAGAATGATATTTTGATGAGCAATTTGCAAATCTGGATGGGGAATCGAACTCAAGACCACCCGAAGCAGAGATGAGGGAATGCTTTGATTAATTTCTACAGAGTATGCTCTTATTCTTTTTCTCGTAATGAGTGGGGGGCCATCAGAGAGACGTTGGAGTTCTGGTTTGAATTCATCTGCCGCGGTGACCGGCTTTTGGCAGTGGAATCGCTTCCTTACGGGCTACAGTAGGTAAACTGGTAAACCAACATCCCCCTCAAATTTATTTTGAATTCAAATCTTCAACTAATGTAAAGAAAGGTTTATTATGTCCATTAAATTTGTTGTTTTGGATGTTGGTCACATGATGGAGCTTAACATTGAAATGCTACTAAAAAGGGTACCCAAGCACTCGAACGTTGACTCTTTCTACTGACCGGCTGGGGCTACAGGGACGGTTAAAAGTTAGCTTTAAATATACAATTTTGGTACAAAGTTTTGGCGTCTTTTAGTTGTTCTATAGTTTTTTTCCACTAGAATTAGGTTACATAAATTTACATGAAATCATAATTTTTTGTTGTTTAAATTATTTTTTTAAATAAAAAAATAAATTTAACATGTTGTAAATCTCACTAAAACAATAAAAAATAACCACTCAAATTTATAGATTCAATAGTTTCTCATCAAATTTCTAACAAAATTAAACAAAAATATCTTTAATCCCTAGAAAAAAAACCAGAACATAAAACAGTTAAACTACGACTAAAAAAATCATTTTACATTATAAACAAAACTCTCATTCAAATTTTTTATTTATAAATTGACAATTTCAACTTTTTCAAATATTATAAAAATATTTATACGAAGCTTTTATTCATATTCTTTTATTTGTAAATTAATTATTTTTTATGATGATATTATTAAGATATTTATATAAAATTTTAAATTTAATTTTTTAGTTTTTTTTATAAGTGGATATAAAGGAAGTATGATAAGTTTTGTAAAAGTGAAATGTACTTAAAGTAAGTAGTTTACTTTGTCTACAAGAAGGCTAGAGATGATGTTGAGTATAATTTTTGTGGTTGTAAATGGGTCCCAACAATATTATGATAGAGTGGTTTAAATTTTTAATATAAAAAATTAGTTATAATTTTTAAATTGTAATATTATGATTTTTATGTTTTCAAATTTAAGTTAAAAGATGTTTTGAGGAGGTTATGGATATTGTAAGTTTAATTTAACTATCAAATAGTTTCATAAATTAAATAAGTGTTGTATGGTAGTAGTTCCTGTCGAGTTGAATTGGGAATAACTGCATAGGGATGGGGGAAAAGTAGCGGAGGCAGATGGAAACTGCAACGGAGATGTGGTAAGTAGCATGAAGCACAGGTGGTATCCATTTAATAAATGACATGTGGCTCCTAGAGTCTCATTTATTTTTTAAAACTATATAATCTATTTTGCTATGTTCAAATTTTTTGTCTATTTTGTCTCTATATGTGCCAGCACAAAAAAAGTTATATTAAAATTAAATAAACACAATTTCTTGACATTCAACATAGTGGAAGATAAAAATCTATGAGGACATATATATAAAAGGAGATAAAAAAACAGTTTTGAAATTAAATAAACACAATTTCTTGACATTCAACATAGTGGAAGATGAAAATTTATGAGAACATTGTATAAAAGGAGATAAAAAACAGTTTTATTTGAAATATATCAAAAAATAATATTCTCTGTTACATATTCCTGGAAATTTAAATGTGTTTGTCATATAGACTGGGATTGGGGCTCCCGCAGACCATACGAGAAATATGTACAAGAAATAGGACTGTGGAAAGAAGAAGTGGGAGACGGTAGAGTGTAATACCTGAAAAGAATAAATTGAAAGGTATCAGTCTTTGGCTAGACATTTCTATTTAAAAAAGTGGAATAACTGGATTGATAAAGAAAACATGATGTGATCAGTATAGACTTACAGTAATAGTACATATCACCCCTTTTGTTATTTGCTTGTTGATGCCTTTTTATTGTTGTCGTCGACGACTATTGGAATCGTGGCCACTGCCTGTTGCCTTTCGTCGGCGACCTGCTTCAATTCTCTCTCGAGCCATTCTTCAATGTAGCTTCTCAAGGGAGCGACGTTGATCTCATTCTGGATTTTTATGTTGAAAAGTTCATTTTCTAATTCCCTTGGATGGATAGAAAGATTACGCAGAGCCTGGTCAATTTGTTCATTATGTACTGAATAGTTGACTAGCCAGTTGTCGATGTCATCTTCACCATATTCAAGGATGTTGTAAAACTTTTCCAAAGACAATGCCTTAAAAATATCAACCTATTTATCGAAGGCTTTCTTAGTTAAGGGCAAGGAATTGATGATTAAGTTGGCATCTCGGAAGTCGTTGGACCTTCCATCTAACTCTATTTTGGTCAACTTTGTGAATAATTTTTCTTTCTTTGATATGGCTTGTTCACATGACTGGACAATGAGATACAGGTTCTTCACTTTTTCTTTCCAGCATGCATTTAATTGAGTGATCTGGTTTTTGGATGGGAGATCTTGTTGTCTTCTTCTTGTTTCTATCATGTTGTTGACAATGGTGCCAAAAAGAAGGACCGTGTCTAAATAGAAACGTTCTTCATTTTTTAATTCTGCCTGCAAATGTTCGAGCAAATTATTTTCCCTCGTTCCAAGGGAAGCCATGGTTTGTGATGTTTCCCACGACTCAACAATCAGGTCCATTCTTTTCTTGATATTATTCTCCACATATCCTCTACACGATGCGATGAGGCTGGAGGATCCTTTTAACTTGGTTGCAGGGGTGGCAGGCATGGCTATTGCCAAAGGACTAGCAAGCAATTGCATAGGAATCAAAGTTTCTTCCAATTCCTTGACTCGGTCCTTCAATCTGGCATTCTCAGCCTCAATGCCTCCAATTGAATCACCAAGAGCATCTGCAGTCGCTATGTGAAGTCGACAGATTTGGGACGACCGCATTTTCGCAAGGTTAACCTCTGAACGAGATTTTCCTTTCTTATTTTTTACATATTTTTTTTCCATAATTAATTTTTTGGACTGGCTGTCAAAAACAATGCTCTGGAACACGAAGGATTCATCTTTGTCAAAATGTTTGGTATCAGCTATGTCCATTGGACAACTATGCTGGATCGCGTCTTTGGGTTGATCAAGGTTGTGGAATACACTATCCAGATCAGGCTCAAGTTCCATGTTCTCACTCTCAATTTCGGGTTCTTCCGCCTGTCCCACAATTTTTTTTCTCTTCTTGTCCACTGGAAGCTTGTGAGAACTATCAATTTTAGGGTGAGGAGGGTTGTTATCTCCTCCTCCATTTGAATAATTCTGAGTTGCTTTGTTGTCGTGGTGGGTCGTTGGAGCGATGCTCCGGGATGTCATACTTTTGGGAGTGTTATTCGTCAATTGAACACTCTTCTCACTGGGGGATTTTCCCTATTGCTTGTACAATTCGGTGGTGCTTTGCAGTGTGTCTAGGTTGTCAGCATTAGAAGTAGGAGCATTGTCGCCAGTGTCTTTGTTTTCGGTCAGGTGTTTTTTGAAAAAATAATTGTCGAAGCCAAGTGTTTGTAAATGTGCTAAAAAAAATGTATTAGGGTCGAACCCTCTTAGGCTTTCAGCATATCTTAGGTTCAAGTTGTTGAAATGGGTTATGAATTCGTCAATTTTGTTGACGTTTGTTACACATTATTTTCGTCACTCTTATGACCGTTAATGTTGTAAACCTATCCTTTGTCTTTAGAAGGATCAGTAGCCTGAATTCCTGAAGAAAGAAGGGAGAAGAACTTTTCCTGAGAGAAGAAATTGTATTTTCCTTTGTAAAAACCCTATTAAGGAAGATCGTCCCAGGTTGCACTATATGTAAGGTGCGGCAATGCCTGGTCGCCACACTCTGCTCTAAAGCTAGACTGCGACGTCATCGCAGGTTCCACTATAGCTAGGGTACGACGATTTTTGTACGTGGGAAAAACGGGCATCTTCTCGATGCTTCTAGAAGGAGAAGCTTCTATGGTGAGGTGGCCTCCGAACGGTTTGGATCTTACTCGCTTTCATGATTTAGTGGGATTATCCTAACCTCCTCACCTTATCCTCTTCAGCTTATAAAAGGAGAGGAGCTCTCATGGAGAAAGTTAGCTTGGGTTTAGTAGCTTGGATTCTTTGGAGCTTGTATATTGGCTAAGTTTTGCTTTGTCAAGACAGATTATGAGTAACTATTAGATTTATAGTCTTAGAATATGTGGATTAGAAGTGTGTGGGAAGCAAGGAACTGTTGGAAGGAACCTGACAACATCAAGGAATCTGGTTGTGTCTTTCTTCCACATTCTTTAATACAGATATACTTTTCTTTCCTATATGAATGTTATTTGTTCATATTGTATGATTCTTTGATCACGTACATAGTTTCATATCAAATAGACTATGTTATTCTTACCTTCGTTGGCTTGTGTTCTTTTGCAGATATTTCTCCATAAGCCTCGTGAAGAAGCTTGGATTGCATTGGTGAAGTAGGATCTTCGATATTTAAAAGGTATGTTCTAGATCCATTTCTCATTTGATAATTGAAATCTAAGGAAAGAGTAGTGTACTGTCTTGTTTTGTTCTAGTTTCATAGTGAAGCTAGGGGGATTGATTTGTGTCCGTACTTAACAATTAACCCGATAACAAAATTGGCGACCATACTGGGGATCGAATTGTTTTCCTAGTTTGTCTTTCTTTCTTTCTTTGATTGTCTGGGTTTTGTTTCCTGAGTCATTGGGAGATCCAACTTGACTCTCTGACTATTAAACTTCACAGGAAAAACTTTCTTGTTTTTTATTTTTTCCATTTTTCCTTTGATCATCGCACCCTACTTTGAGAGACGGTGCGGTGATCTAGGATCGACACACCCTACCTTTTTGACACAATGCGTCATCGTCACACTGTATTTGTTCTCTATCCCGTGGTGATCAAGGATCGTCGCGTTGTGTTAGTCTGATAGCTTGTGACGACTGTGAAAAAAATGATTTTTTATGGTTTTTCTTGCCCAGATCTTAGATATGGTTTTGAGGTGATTTGTTGCGTCTGTTTATAGTCTCCTTGACACTTTGAATCTGCTTTTATCCTTCTTTTCTTTGTTTTAGCTTGTGTTCTTTTGAAAGATTTTGTCTCTTGCTTTGAGTGTCTTTCAGTTAAAAAGTTTTGTTTTTCTTTAGAATTGTTTAGTGAAAAGAACACTTCTTTTTTTTTAATAACTCGTGCTAAACGAGAAACTTTGTTTGGGTTGTGTTTGTTTTGAAGTGATTTGCTATTGCTTTTAGCTATCTTTGAAACAAAAAAAATTAATTTCTTTCTTTCTATTAGGTCGAGGGCATCCTTACATTTGAAGTAGCGAAATTGCATGGTTTTTGGCATTTTTTGGTCTTGGATTCTGAAATTTGTTCCCCCTCATGGTCGGAGGGGCCAAGAATCGTGTATTGGTGTACAGTCTATTTGTCTCATTTCTTGAAGATCTTGATATTGATGAGTTTAATAAAAATGTTGGGACATTATGCATCTGGGAATGATAAACCTTTTCTCCTTCTCGTAATATAGCTTTCATCGAAATGAAATATTTGCATTCTCATTTCTTTGCATTGTTTAGAGTCGTTCAAAACATCATTTAGTCCATGCCATTTTCCTCTTGAGTAACAATAGCCTTAAAATAAAGCGCTTATAAAAATTGATTAGACATATTTATATTTTTTGGTAGAAAACCTACATTAGATTAGTTGTAGGGCTTTGGAATAGATGTGAAATATAACTTTCCAAAGCTGCAAACAAACATAGAATCTTGAGTTAGGGAGCGGTAAAATCCACTTGCTACATTTTTTCCTGGAAGCCCTTTTCACACAAGGGTCAATCACGAGGTTGCATTAGGACTGACAGAGTTACTCACCCTGCTTTGTTGGTCTTAGTGTAGAGATTGCACATATTATTGGGGGTCACTTGAGAGTATACCCACGATTATGTGTGGGAGCTTCTCGAGTTGATTTCGGGCTTAGATACCTAGCCTTTGTGCGTGGATCAGACTGTCGATTGTTTCCCCAAGCATCATTAGATTAATTGGTAACCTTAGTGGCCTATCTCTTTAGGTTCTTCACACAAGGTGACTGTGGAGGGGAAAGTCTTCACAGTACCTGGAATCGATGTTGGCCAAGCTCACTCGGGCTCCTTGGAGGGTATACCCACGATTATGTGTGGGAGCTTGCACCAAGGCATAAGTTCATTAAGCAGGTTGTCAATGTAAATTTTCCACCCGCTCTATCTTAGCCCCTTCTTACATGTTCATGTGATGTTAGATTTCATCACCAACTAGTGTGTTCATTGTTAGAAGGTTTTGTTTGTTTGTTTGCTTACTAGAGTTTTTAGCGTGTGTTGTTTGTTTTCCCTAGAAGACTCTAGGTTGGATCTTTATTTAATGGCATCAGTTCCCAGAACGACTAATGAAGGAACCCCTTTTCCAGGGGAACCTTTTGTTTTTCCTTCTTATGGAAACATTGGTCCTCCTAACATCACTACTTTGAGCCTTCCACGTCTCACAATTGGATTAGCAGTATGGTTGTTTTCCACTCAAGTAATCCCAAATGCAGTAAGTGCTTCGATTGTGAGCACTTCCCCCCAAGAACATCAACCTCGTGTTGATCCTTCACCTTCATCACCAGTAAGATCTTCTTCACCTTTTTCACTTGCAAGGTCTTCTTCCGTTTCATCTTCTTCGCCGAGTGAAAGCTCCGCAGCTAGTAACCTGGTGGATAAGAAGAAGAAGAAAATGAAGAATAAGAAGAAGAAAAATAAACAAGGGTCCAAACTTCCAACCGCTGTCAGACATGTTGGAAAGCAACCAGTTACTGTTAATCATGTTGGGAGTGTTGATGATGCCAAGATCACCCAAAAAACCCGTAAGCCCAAGTACCCTTGCAGGTTTTGTAAGGGTATCCATCTTCTTAAGGATTGGCCTGGTCTATCCAAGGTTATAGAAGCATGGTCTACACACCCTCGCCAACTCATGTCGTCAGCCTCGGAACAACATGTTGATGACCTCCCGTCAACTAGTCATGATACCGTTAGGAAGAAGAAAAGTAGAGTCAAGTTCTCGTGCATGTTATGCAAAGAGAGTCATCTAACTCACCTTTGCCCTCGTATGGAAGAAGCCTCAAAATTACTAGAAGACATGACCATTTCACAGCCTCAACTTTCAGCTGCTTATCGCAAGCTTACTCTCGACCCACCTGTAGTTGATGGAATGATCAATTTGGTCCCTTCATCGGTCAGTCTGGTTGATCATGTAGTCAATTTGGTCACGTCCTTAGGTGAACCAGGTGACAAAGTGGTCGATCTGATCCCGTCCTCATTCGATCCCACTCTCCCATTCGAAAGTGAAACCCAAGAGGTCGATCCGTTTCCATCCGTTGACCCGATTCTCCCCTTGGAGAATGCAACTCAAGTGGTTGATCTGATCTCATCATCGGTCGATCCTACTCTCCCGCTAGAGAGTAAACCCGATACTGCCCATGTTTTTCTCGTTGATACAGACTCTACCCTGCTGGGGGGCATTCCTCCTTGTCCCATGGAACCCCCTCCAAGTAATGAGGCCATCCTTTTTTATTGTGGTGTGCTAACTGGACCTCGTTTTCCCTCTCACATTCCTTTCAAGATTACAGTACAGGTTTGTGGTCGGGACATTCATCATACGTTGTTAGATGAAGGTGCATTTGTTAGTATTTTGTCCTCTATTGCTTGGCAAGCTTTAGGATATCCTTGGCTTGTGCTGGTTACACAGAATCTGTTGGATTTCAATAGAAGAACCAGTCAACCTTTAGGAATACTCCTTCAATTTCCCATAACTTTGGGAGGGAAAACTGTCTTTATTGATGTTATGGTAGTCCAAGACCCCTTGGATTTCAATTTACTCCTTGGGCGAGATTACATCTATGCCATGAAATCTATCGTGTCCACTCTTTTTCATGTGATATTTTTCCCTCACGATGGAAGAATGGTGACTATTGATCAACTTTCGTTCGTTGGCCCTAACTTGACCATCAACCCAATGAACTCGCTAAACGGTTCTTATATGCAGATGGTATCACCCCTACCACAGATCAATTATGTGGCGTTATCTCCCATGCCTTCAGTTGCCGATGTAGATGAGCCTCTCACTGTAAGCTCACTCCCTTATAACTTGGATCCGGTAGTTGACATGGTAATCTCTTCGGTAGGGCTATTGGAGCTTGGTCTCCTTACCCCTATCGCGGGCCTTGACATGTGTTCCTTCCAAAATGTCTTTCTTTTGTCGAGTGAAGATCTCTTGGAATCCATGACCGAGTTTTGTCCCTTGACATGGTGTCCTTCCAGAGCACTGCCCTCTTGGAAGTTGTGATCAAGAAGAGAGTTGAGCACGATTTTCTGATTTCAAGCTCATTAAAAAATGAAACCAGCTTTGAACATGATTTTCTGATTTCAAGCTCATTAAAAAATGAAACCAACTTTGAGCATGATTTTCTAATTTCAAGCTCGTTAAAAAATGAAACCAGCTTTGAGCATGATTTTCTGATTTCAAACTCGTTAAAAAATGAAACCAGCTTTGAGCATGGTTTTCTTATTTCAAGCTCGTTAAAAAATGAAACCAGGTGTGAGGATAGTTTTACGTCTCTGTAGAAACCTCGTTAAAAAATGAGACAAAGCTTATGAGCATAGTTCTTATTCCTATGTCAAGCTCGTTAAAAAATAAAACAGATTGTTCCCCCTCTCTGTTCGAGTCAAGTCCTTTGTCTAGTATTTGAAGCTTCATTTCATTCACCTTTGCAGTTGGACGAAACAAAGCTTGGGGGGAATTTTCTTACAACCTCTGGACATCATGCTAAATTCAACGCTACTAGTTTCTTAAGCTGGGGAATAAATACCAACCATCCCTGTGTTATGCATTGGGAATTCCAAGCATAGTTTTCTATGGTTCAAGCTTGTGTAAAAATGAAACCACCTACCTCAAGCATAGTTTCCTATGGTTCAAGCTTGTGTAAAAATGAAACTAGGTTCAAGCATAGTTTTGGCTAGTTTTAAGCTTGTGTAAAAACAAAATCTATCCCAAGCATAATTTTGTTTTTTTTTAAGCTTGCGTAAAAATGAAAACAATCTCGAGCTTAGTCTTTGTTCTTTCTCATGCTCGAAAATACATGATAATAAGTCACTGAGCTTAGTATTTGTTCTTTCTCGTGCTCGTAAATACCTGAGAATGTAACCGAGTAAACTTTTATCACTTTTTCAGACTCGTAAAGGTTATACAAAAAAAGAACCCCATGGAGTTCCCTTTAAGCTCTTTTCAGACTCTCTAAACATGAAAATATTTTCGAGCGATCTTGTTCTTTTCACGCTCGTAAAAGTATTTGAAGAAAACGTCTGATGAGCGGTAGGTTATCTCTTTTTCAGTCTTGTCAGACTAACTTACGAAAAAGGAACTTATGGAGTTATCTTTAAGTGTTTTTCAGACTCTCTAAAAACGAAAAACTCTTGAGTTTTCTTTCTTTTGACTCATTAAAGACACATCAAAAGACCCATATGGGCTCAAACCACTCCTTCCTAGGGTTCGTTAAACATACTCTAAGGGACTCATCCGAAGGATGAGATTACATCAACAAGCATATGTTATCCTCCTCAAGCTTGTGTAAAAATAAAGAGGTACTCACTAGAAATGGTGGGGGAAAAATTGGGAAAGAAATGTGTCTAAATCTGTGTTCTATGGAAGAGTCACTTTTGAACATGCCACCCTTTCACTCACTTTGTGTCTAGGTNTTTCTTCAAATGTTATATCAATGTAGAATTATTATCCAATAATGAACAGTAAGAAATAAATAATCACACACATACACAGTACACCAGTGTTTTACATGGAAACCCAAATCGGGAGAAAACCACATAATGTTTTTTTGTATATGTCTTGAAGAATTACATTCATTGGAAGCACCAACTTCCTTTGTTTTCCAGCTGCAATTGGAAGGAGGCTCCAACCCCCTAGTTTCTCAGGCTACAACATGAGGGAAGCTCCAACTCCCCAATTCTCTGGCTACAACCAGAAGGAGGCTACAACCCCCAATGTTCTCCGGCTACAATCGGAAGGTGGCTACAACCACCTGTCCTTGCCCCGTCCTGCCACCCTAAAGTAGAAGTAGAATGATGGAACCACTGTCACACTATCACTGTGAGATATACCACTGTAAACCTGTACCAATAAATATGAACCATGCATCAACCATGCATCAACCTATACCTCAACATGTAATCAACCTGTACCATAAACAAGTGCATACAAACATGTACCAAGTATATACCAAACATGTGTCAACTACTCATCAACTATGACTCATCAATATGTACCAACATAATCAACTATACACCTCATGTATGTGCCAACTCATCAACTACTTGTCTCAACCATGTACTCAACATGTACCTCAACCCAAAGCCCTCATCATTTTCATCATCCAAATATGATTTGTAGCTATGTAATAGACCTGGTGTATATGATCACATTTCTACAAACCTTCCTTAACTTTAACAACAAGAGACTAGCATTTTCATCAAACTTTTCTTTAGTCTCACAAGACTAGTTTTGGATTAGTCAATAACCCTGACTTGAAATAATCATAACTTTGTACCTGTAGTGAATAAATATCTGAAACTGATATACAATGTTCTTCATTGTGTTTTATGCAATTTCTCCAAGTGTCACTACTTGGAACCTCTCAGAAAAGGAGTTATAGCAAAAATGACATACCTTGTTGAATTCTGGCTTATTCTAGAGAGCGACCTTGTAGAGTGTGCCCCACACAAAATATTTGATGAATTAATATGAAACTATTAAAAAACATACTAAAGAATGTAACCTAACCAACACATTTTGTCTCACTGAATTTGGATCTGTTATGAAGAAGTTATGACGTTTTTACCCGAAACACCTGATTTTGACTAGTTTTAGGACTGACCACAAACCCTATTTTCCACAGAGTGTAACTCCCAAAATACAATGACCCACAAGCTGAATTTTTTATCACATATACTTGGATATGTTTTCTCACTTTCATAGCAATTTCATGGTCTGAATCATTATAGAAAAAAAGTTATAGCGAAAATGGTGAGATGACCTGTAAATAACATACCTTAGAAAGCACCATCAAAAGAATTTATCCTTCCT
>ML793377.1:152294-174657 GCA_009831015.1 Picea engelmannii | reverse complement strand
TGACCTAAGGAGAAGGTTCCCAACTTGTTCTAAAGATAACTCAAGAGGTAAAGCCCCTCTTAACCTATATAAACAGGCTCTATGATGGTGGAAAGGGGGAGAAGAATTGAACATATGAAACTTATGATCTTGGAGGAGACTTGCAGTCAGCCAAAGGAGAGTGATCAGTGAAGCTGTTGTTATCCAGGTTGTGGATCTCTCAGGCAAGGGTTAGACGAAGGGGACTTGACGAAGCTGTCGCATTCGCATCTACGATTGTAAGTATTGCTGTCGTTATTCTCATTAATATGACACGCTTGGCCTGTTTCTTTCTAGTTTGTGTCTGATGTTACATGAACTTGTCATTTATTGATAGGTCTGTTTTCAAGCTAATGTCAATAGAGTAGGAAGTGGTCGTATCTTGTTTTGTCCACAGAGCTCAGCGAGGAGCAAAGGATTGGAGCGCAACTCAGAGCATGCAGGGACAAACGTCGATTAAGAGGTACTTATGTTATCCTTTCTTCTCATGTATTAGTTTAGATAGATTTGAAAGGAAGTCAGTGTCCACGTTAAGCATTTTTCTGTCTAGGGTTAAGGTCAAGCCTTAGAGGTTATCTACATGTCCGCAGGGAGATTTTCCTACAACACCGCCAACCTGTACAGCTAGACATTTTCGGAAAAACGACTAAGTAACGATAAAGATAAAGTACATGGAAAAGAGAAACACGAATTTGGTTAAGTATAGAAGACAAAAAAGAAGGATTAATATATTCATATCTGTAATAGATATCCCATTTCCTAGAAAGATATTTTTTGCATGTTTCTGGAGAAGTTATATACTTATTGCATATACTTGGAAAGAAGTGCGAAGGTGGCGGGAACAAAAAACAACAACTAGGAATTGGAAATTGTCTGAACCCGCCAACCCGACGATCCACCAAAGAGATTGCAAGAAATGGTCATGGAAAGCTGTCGGATGAGCTTCAAAATAGGCTAACAAGGGTTCTCGAGGAGATGTGAGGTCCCGACGGTTAAATTGTATTGATCAGAACTTTTGAGTACAAACTATGTAACATGGAAGAGGGGCTGATGTAGGAGTCCGAAAGTCAATTTGTATATCGCAGAAGTCGGGGGGCTATTTGCAGTTCGTTGATATGGAAAGAGGATGCAGGGGCTTCAAAATGGGGTGACAATAGTTCCCCAGGAGACGTGAGGACTCGAAGGTCAAATTGCAGGTCTCAAAAATTTTGTGTGAAAACTGTGTATCACGAAAGAGGGTATGATGTGGGAGTGCGATAGTAAATTTGTATATCGCGGAGGTCCGGGTGCTATTTGCAGGTCACAGAACAATGGAAGTGCAATATAGAGCCTACCTGCCTGAGAATCCACGATCTGAAAAGTGGCTAACGTTCGGTCGGAGTCGCGATATAAATGAACAAGTGTAAATGTGAACCCGTAAGTCGGCCAACATGCACATTGAGACATTTTCGGAAAAACGACTAAGTAACGAGAAAGAGAGAGTAGAGGGAAAAAATAAACGAGAATTTGGTTAAGTATAGAAGAGGGAAAAGAAGGTCCAATATATTCAAATCTGCAATAGATATTCCATTTCTTGGAAAGATCTTTTCTGTATGTTTCTGGAGAAGTTGTATGCATATTGCATAAACTTGGAAAGAAATCTGAAGGTAGCGGGCACAGGAAACAAAAACTAGAAATTGGAAATTTCCTGAACCCGCGAACTCGACGATCAGCGAAAGAGAAGTCAAGAAATGGTCA
The DNA here is from genome assembly GCA_009831015.1 of Picea engelmannii. Lineage (NCBI taxonomy): Eukaryota > Viridiplantae > Streptophyta > Pinopsida > Pinales > Pinaceae > Picea > Picea engelmannii. The sequence continues at coordinate 172,902 of ML793377.1, read as the reverse complement.
AGTGTGGAAAGCAATTGGATGGGCTTGAAATTATGGTGACAAGTGTTCCCGAGGAGACGTAAGGCCCCGATTGTCTAGTTGTATATATCGGAACATTTCAGTGCAAAATGTGTAACACAAAAGAGGGGATGATGTGGGAGTCCAGAAGTAAATATGCATATCATAGAAGCCAGAGTGTTGTTTGCAGGTCACGAAATAATGGAAAGTGAAATTTAGACAAAGGGGAAGTGCTCGGTCTGAATCACCATATAAAAGCATAGATGAAAATGTGAACGCGTGAATCTACCATCCCGCTCAGCAAGACATTTTCAGAAAAAATGACAAGTAACCAGAAAGAGAAACTACAGGGGATAAAAGAGTGGGAAAATAGAAAGACGGAGGACAATTTTCGTAAGTGGGAATTGGTTTCAAACAAGCCCCATTGTTGCAAAACCATCATTTTCTAGTAATTGTCAACAAATGCTTTGTTGAATATTATATTTTATTGCAACTTGTGGGAGTAATTGTGTTCTTGATACATTATTTTATGACTTTAACATATTAACTTAAGTATTAAACTTTTTGCATGACGGGTTGCTAGCATTAAAGATTAATAATTGCATGTCTAGAAACAAGAATGACGATCTTGCTGCAACATAGTGATTTGGTCTTGCTATGTTCTATATGCATTACGAATAGAATTGAATGTTGGTTTGAAACTATCTGAAATTCATTTTTGTTTCCATAAAATTCTGATGGATTGACACAATGCATTGTCATATAATTGTTAAATGCTTCATTTTAGAACAAATTACTTAAGAAAATACAATATCGAAGAACTACGAGACTATTAAACCATGCCAATGAGAAGAGGTGTTAAATTAAGAAAAGAAGCAACAACCAAGACTCCAAGGCAAATTTTTTAATAGTAAATCCTTTAAAAAAAAGAATACTGGGCACTGCATATCTTTCCATAGAAATTGGACCGAATTATTTGGGCCAAAACATTGAACATATTTTCCATAAACAGAGGCACAAGATTTGCAACATGCAGGAGCCATCGAGATGCTCTTCAACATGCATAGAAAACTGATTACCATGCTTTTTTTTAGGAAATCCTTGCAATCTTCTCCTCGGTGGGTCAATGTTCGGTGCCCCTATCTCAATATCTTGCAGAATACTTGAGGCGACAAAGAAATAGGAGAGTGGTTCCGCAATGGAATAAATCCTTGGCTTGAAGCAAATGAACAACAATCCTGCGGTAAAATTGATAGTTCTCACAAGCTTTTCGTGAGGAAGAAGACGAAAAATGTTGCAGGGAAAACAAAATAGCTTGAAACTGAAAGTTAGGACACACCAAGAAACCACCTCCTCACAGTTAAAAACTTCAGGGACACATCTTGCATGAGCAATTCCAAAGGCCCAAATTAGTCTATTTTGGGCGGAAGGAGATGAGTAGTATGAATATGCCTTGCACCAGTGGGAGTTATGGTCCTCATTCCCTAAGATGTTAATTGTATATCCAGAGATTAGGACATTGGTCCCACAATGGAATAATTTTTTGGCTTGAAATATATCTCTGGGAGCATCAATAGATCATTTTCTTACAGTGAAAGACTTCCACCCAGAACAAACTAATTTGGACCTCTGGAATTCCTACTTTCTAGCTACAAAGCGAATATTGCATTCAACGTCGGTTTCTTTTATGAAACCCCTTATTTTGTTGTTGTCAGGACCGCCATCGCCGAGATGGGAAGTGTCGCTCATTATGGTTGATTTCAATTTGGGCGCAGGAGTGGGAACAATGCCTGCATTTCCATCATCCATTGTCGTATCATTTTCCATCAGATCATCTTCTTTCAGCTCGAAATCCATCGCATCAACCTCTGTGCCAACCATCAATGCAGGCGGGCAGGTTGTTTGAGCAGGCATGGTTTCCTTGGAATTCTTTGGCTTGAAATATATCTCTCGGTGCACCAAGGGACCATCTCCTTTTTTTCTCCTGGGCGGAGGGAGATCAGTAGTAAGAATATGCCCTGGAATACTGGAACCCCTGGACATCATGCCTGAAGGTGTTTACTGTATTTGGATAGAACTATTGTGGAACTGCTTCCATAAGTTAACGAGAATTTCCGTTTTCTCTAGATGATGTTTGAAATGAAAATTGGGGAGGGATAATATAACCCTCCACAAATCTTGGTTTAATGTGTATCAATGGAAGATATCCTCGTGCCTTTCGTTGATCAATGACAATCTCCAGGGTTCATGCGTAATGAGTTGTTACCATTAAATCTTACTAATTGCATATTTAGAAAAAAGTGCGAAGGTGAAGGTGACGACGAAGAGCGATTAAGAATTAGAGATTTTGTAAAGGCGCCAACTGGTTGACGCACGAAAGATATTGCATCATGTTTGAAATGAATACTTGGAAAGGATAACACTCTTCTCCACAAATCTTGGTTTAATTCATATTAATGACAAATCTTCTCCGACCTTCCGGACATTAATGACAATCTTAACGGTTCCTGCACGATGAGATACTAGCATTAAAGCCTAATAATTGCATATCTAGAAAGAAGTACGAAGGTGGCGAGGATGGCGAAGAGCGACTAAGCATTGTATATTTCGTCCACCCGCCAACCCGCGAAACAGATTCCAAGAAATGGCCAAGTATGGAAAGAAGTTGGGTGGGATTCAAAAATAGGGTCACAAGATATACTCAGGAGACGTGAGGGACCAATGGTCAAACTGTATATCACAATGACAGATTTCGGCCGTCAATTTGTATATCATGGAATTTAGGGTGTTGTTTGTACATAGAAGAACAATGGAAGCACAATGTTGAGCAAGCCTACCCAAGAACCGACGATGGTAATAGTGGCCAAGTATGCAATAGACAAGCGGTTGGTCGGAGTCGTGATATAAAAACATTAGACATACTCAGAACATGGAATATTGACGGACTTGAAAACGGGGTCACAAGCTCTACTCAGGAGACGTGAGGGCCCGATGGTCAAATTGTATCTACCCCAACTGATGAATGCAAAATGCATAACAAGGAACATGAGACAATGACAGATTTTGAGGGTCAATGTATATATTGCGAAACTTCGGGTGTTGTATATAAAATCATGAGACATTCGAAAAAAGGACAAATTTGGAAAAAGGACTAAGTAAACAGAAAGAGAAAGAAAACGAGATAAAGGGGATTTTGTTTGCTAATTTGTAGATCGTGGAAGTCCGGGTGTTGTTTTCAAGCGACGAAACAATGGAAACCCAATGTTGAACCCGCCTATCCGGGAACCCGCGATCCAAAAAGTTTGTTCAATATCAAACGGGGAAGCGGTTGGTCGGGCTGGTGATATAAAAGTAACAGTGGAAATATGAAGACATGAATCCACCAACTCCCGCACCTAGACATTTTCCGAAAAATGAATAAGTAACCAGAAAGGGAAAACAGAGGGAAAAAAGAAAGGGGATGGCAATTTTCAGAAGTGAGAATTGGTGTAAGAAAGCCCCATTGATGGTCTTAACAATAACTATGAAGTGAATTAAACATGTGAATAGGTTCTTCAATCAAGGAATAGATACAACGAACCATGCTTATAGTTTCCAGGATCTGTTTGTATAAGAGAAGCATCGAAAAGCTACAAGAAAATCAATTTTGGGATGTTTAAGTAAAGTTATTGTACTGTCAGCTTCACCGCAAGTATAACAACGACAAATTTGAATTTTAATGTCCTCTCATTGATATGATAGTTCCATTGGACTTCACATAGTATATATTCTTTTATTTCAAATTATTCCAGGAGATTAATTTTGCTAAGTTCATCGATCAAGGAAAAGTGCTAAACGAGCCACTTACTACATTTGTGTCACAGAGCTTATATTAAAAGGAAAATCATGTCCTCTATAGTCTTTAAGATTGTAGAAAAACTGAGAATATCCTTAATATATTATTAATTTTCCAGAACGAAGCATACAACCAAGAACCAAGTAAACACCAAATGTATTGAAAGTTGAGGCAGAAGGCAACATACGAACACATAAGGCGTCAAGCAAGATCCCACAAGGTTCCATAGAGCAGTACACATTGACCTTTGCATAAAACAATTTGATATATATATAAAAAACACATCGTGGCATTGGTTTTCTCTTACATCTGGTATATGTTCCCACGAGAAAATAATCGGGGCCATGGGATATGAACAAAAGTCTGCCAAACACAAGACAACACAAAACCAGCAAAGCTTCGCCACTGTACGCTAGCTATAACCAGACCTCAAAATGGGGAACAAGAAAGTTTTTGATTATTATTTTACCATTAATCAAGATCACTATGGACATTCTCTTCTGATAGTGCCATGGTCTATCACTACCATTTTTAACAATGCCAAATTTCCAATATTATTGGAAATGCCTGATGGTTCTACCTAGAGGAGCAAGATATTTTGATGGTTCAAAGGATGGGCCTGAGTTATTTACAATTGGATACTTTTTATGGGGTTTGCGCTCATGCTTCCCATTTCTGGACTGAACAATCTTATGCACGTGTACATCACCAACAATTGCACCTGCCTGTATGAATTCCAATGCCCGAACTCCCCAATCTCTATAACGAGTTCTAAAAATCTCAAGCTCATGTTTCAATCCATGCTAAGTCCTTTTTTTTTTCAATTAGGGAATCGAGAAAATGAATATACCATACCATAAATGTATAGTTGGAGGCCAACCCTTTTTTTTTATTCGGGTACCCAAAAAAAATGCAGAAATCCTACCATGGCTATATAGTTGGAAAAAAATTGTCCAATTTGGGCACTAAAAAATGTGCAGACTCCTCCAACAAAGCCACAACAAACCACCATTTTTTTTTTTTAATTTACACACCGCAACAAATATGCAAAATTCTTACTGGGAGATGCAAAAAAACATCAAAATATCAACATCGATTGCATTTGTAGTTAGATTCTCCTTGTTGTTTCAAGTGCACAAGAAGAGACAAAATCTCTGGAAAGAGAATTTTACAGCTATAGATGTAAACTTCAAAGAACTTGAGTCCGACGAACATTCTTCTGGGTGTTGAAGAAGAATTTTTGTTTCCTGCCAAAGCTTGAATTTTATTTTTATTTTTATTTTTTTTACAGTCGATATGCAATATTGCATTGTCCTCATTTATGGTAAATTTGCTATGTATCTGAAAGTCGCGCAACATGTAGACATTATTTTCCTTTTTCTGTAGGTATGCTTCATATGACAATTCTGTTAACCCAGGAAGCACATCTTGTAACATAGGCTGTCTAATTATACAATGTACGGTTGTGTTGCCCACAGTTCGGATGACATCATTGAGGCAATGTCTATATATGTAAGGACATTTTTTACTGCATCGCAGATAATCAATTGTATCATCACTTATGAAAGCAGAAGCAGAAGCATAAGAGTTTCATTTTGCACATACAGGCTCAAAGGGAGTCGAGTACGCATTCATTACAACCAAAACACCTTCAACCTAGAAACGTGAGCATAACAATTAATATATTGAACAATATAATATACAACTGCACACACACAAAAAAAAAACTGCTGAAATTTGGTGAAGGCAATTTGTATGAGCAAACTGAGGATGAATCTATAGATGTATATGCACAACAGTTGTAGATCTACTTAGTTTCTTGAGATCCTATACTATGTCTGCTCACAATTCTGTTACAAATGTTGCTTGGGTTGTGCGAAAGATACTTTCTTTAACATCTCTTTTCTTTGTTATATTTTTGAAGAGCATAAGTGGAAAGTTCCCTATATGCAATTGTTGTTCCATTGACGAAAACAAATTTGAATAGGTGTCGAACAATTGCAGCTGCAACATGGAACAATGCAATATTTGTGTAATTTAACCGAGATACATGGACATGTGAAAGTAAAGGACAAAACTGGATATGGAGAACGGTACCATTGCCTTGTCGTTGTTTGACTCCCCATCTTTTATATGGAGAATGTGTTGTGAGCCAAGTTTTCTCGCGAGTGTGACAGCTGCACCAATGGTTCCGATTGGGTAAATGTCGTTGCTCTGTGCAAGTTGGTTGATAGTTGTGTCCGGGACGAAACGATATTCTGAACAAATAACGGAAATTTTTTCCACAATACTTGTTTTGTTGAGTGATATAATCCGATCACAATCACCACGGTCATATACTGTTTTGGGAAATATATTAAAATTTGTAATGGATATCCCATTACCTGGCAATATATTTTCTGCATGTTTCTGGACAAGTTGTGTGGGAATAGTTAGTGTGACTGTCATCAGGGCCTCCTTGTTTACCATGTCAACACGGATAATGGATCTAGTTTTGTTTGCCTTGTCCAAGTAGGTGCTATAGACGACCATTATGTCCTCGATCAACACTTGTCCAGTTTGGCAGTTGTTCAAGCCCTCTATTGATAGTATTTTGGGTGTTACAAGTTTAGACCTGGTGACATATTTTGAATAGGAAAAGTAATGTGAATGGTTGTGTACATTTATTATTATTTTTCTTTTTTTCCTGGCATAAATGTACAAGTAGACGCACAACTTGGATGAACTATGGAGCTAGAGTTTTGCAACCAGACCTCTTAGTCTGCGGAATATGCGCTATGTTCGACGTCTCTCTTGCACTTGTTGAGACTTTTTGTGAACTACAAAGTATGTGTTGCAGATGACATCAACATATTCACCATGCCATAGATGATCCAGATTATTTTCGGCATGAAATGAGAGCGAAGATAAAATAAAGAAATGCACAGAGATATCGCGGATATCCAATAATATAACAAAAATGTATCAGAGATGCAACCATAAACACAAAGATATAGTAATACACGATTTCTATTAATGAAATAAATGTACAGAGACTGTAAAAATACAGAGTGAAAGACTCGCTAGAATGGTGGCAACTTATCTCTGAGAAGAGATGTGACGGCTACTCGCATTCGCAAGAAGATGATTATTACAATGAGGCTCTAAGGGCCTTTTTAACATATGGAAAATCCAAAACCCTAACCCCGGAAGATGAAAATCCAAAAGGTTTGCGGGCCCCGATGGAGGTAGTTGATACGTCAACTTCCGGGGGGCGTAACTTTTGCATACGATCTCCATTTGGGGTGCTCGATACACTGTTAGAAAGATCTATCCGAGGACTACAACTTTTGATGTGAGGAACATCAAAGGAAAGTTCATGTTGCTCCTTGTTTTCCCAAAAAACGTCATTTAGGGCCTCAAAATGACCCCAAAAGTTTGGGACCCGAAAAACTGCTAAAAATAGTAAATTACCAAAATTGTTAGAAAATTGTTTTGACCTAGTTGGAAAAGGTGGGTGGCCACCAATATCCACCTGGATCAATAGATGAATAAATAACCGAGGATATTTTTTGGTAAACATATGAGGAACAAAATGTATGCATATTTACCTTTGGCCTTGTCAGTATGTTGATGTTTGGGATGATTGACTGCTCATGGCCATGTCACTAGTCCAACATTTTTTTATGCAAGCATGTGTAGATGAACATCAGAAGGACTAAACAAGAATATGCATTGTATATTGTCCATAATTGTTCTTAATGTCACATGCAGGGTCAAAGGAGATGGAATACAAAATAGGGTGTCAAGGGATACTCAGGAAACATGAGGACCTGAGGGTCAAATTGTATGCCTTAGATTTTGTGACTGAAAAAATGTGTAACAATAAATAAGGGGTGATGGTGGGGTATGACGACCAATCTGTATATTGTGGAACCTCTGAAGCCAGAGGTGCAATCTTGAACCTGCCATCTCGGGAACCCGCGATCGACAAAGTGGGTAAGTATGGAATAAGGTAGAAGCATGACCATAAATGTGAACCCGTGAGTCCGCCAACCCGCACACCAAGGAATTTTCAGAAAGAGGACTAAGCAAAGCAATCAGAAAGAAAAAGTAGACGAGAAAAGTTAAGTATAGAAGAGGGGAAAAAAAAGGTATAGTAGAAAATGGAAAAATTAGAAATGGGGAGGGCACAAAGGCCTATTGTTGCCAAATCATCGTTTTCTAGTCCAATATTATATGCCCCCACCTGTTTTGTATGTTTAATTTACTAGCACAATTGGTATACCTTTTTGAATATTGTACCACAGACCCCTCTGCTGTCGCATATAAGAATTCATCTTCCTTTCCAACCAATCTGTTTCTTTCAAGGTAGCAACGCCAAACATACATTGGACATGAAGGCAAGTTAGTATGCAAAAATACATGTAAAAGAAATAAATACAATTCTATTTATTTCAATGTAGCAGCAAAGAGAATACAATTCACATGAGAATAAGCAGTAATATACGTAGTATATACATACAACAAAAAAAGGTGCAAAGAACTAGAACAAGTAGAACAAATACACAAACAATAAATGAACTACTAAACACTGGAATATGAAATAAGAGTACAAGTATGCACCTCTGTAACTCCTCTGCTACATTCATGCCAAATATTCCATCGTCCTCTTCAACAACTATGTTTGTTTAAATGTAGCAATGCAGGAAAAATACAATGGACATGAAGGAAGTTAGTATGCAGGAAGACATGTAAAAAAAAATAAACAGAGTTTGAATTTTTTCAATGTAGCGGCACAGGAAATACAAAGGACATGAAGATAAGTTATTATGCAGGAAGGTACGCAATATTTACATACAATAAACTAGGTGAACACATATACATATAATAAATGAAATACAAAACAACATAATATGAAATAACAGTACAAGCATGTACCTTTCTATCTCCTCATCCACTGCTGCAGTTAAGACTCCTTTGTTTTCTCCAACTATTTTGTTTGTTTGAATGTGAGAACGCACAAAATACAATGAACATGAATGGAATCTGGTATGCAGTGGAGAACAAGTAATATGTACATACAGTAAATGAGAATCAACGAATAGAATAAAAGATAGTTAGAAACACAAACCTTTGCTTTTCTTCATCCATGGTTGTAAATATATAAAGTTTTTTCCTGCCCGAAATATATTACAAGCCACAAAATATTAAGAAATTGCATGGCCATAGCTAAATGATTTTGGTTTTCTGTGGCAAAGTATCCAAATATGCTTCCAAACATGGAAATATAATTTTGCAATATCTTTGGTGTACATATCATATCTCAAGTACACGACAAATTGTATCGTGGTCACACTAGTCTCTGTAGAGGATAAAGAGGTTGTATTGTGATATGGACACATTTCACCATATATGGTTAATAAGTGTGTTTTGCACATGTTTTATTTTAACAAAAAGACAACGGATATTGTAATTGCACATGTCGTTGTCCAATTATTTCTTATGCCACTATTTTGTATCATGTCAACACTAAAGTATCAACAAAATTTTACAGCAGAACAAGCGGGCATGAAACATGCGTCAGATCTCGACTTTGCCAGACACGACAAACAATGGAATTATAGGTCCACTCGTGGGTGTAGGACCTGAACACCGCAAAGCACCAAAAAAAATAAAAAACAGGTCCAACTGTCGACGCAGGACCCCAACCATGAAAAGATGAAGTAAACAAAAGAAAACGACAAGCAACAAACCAGTGAGAAAACAAGAACAAGCCCAACTATAGCCTTAGGGCCCCAAACTCGTAAACCTGAGCCAAACAACAACAAGCAGCAACCGACGAACCAAGGAACAAGCAACGACCACCGAACCAGTAAACAACATATGTATCTCCAACGATTACCAAACTGCAGCCGAAGTACAGAAGGAACCAGAAACATATGACGAGCATGCCAATAGAAATAAGAAAACATTCTTACTTGCAAACTGCAAACACTGAACAACAAAGAAGGAATAGAAAATGAAATTATGGCATCGAAACTTACTCTGAAACGATGAACGACAAAAGCGCAGGTCGAATTGTAGGTGCAACACCTAGACCCTGCAAAGTAAAATAAAAACCAGATCCAACTGCAAATGCATGACCCCAACCCTGCAAAGTTGAAGTAAACAAAATCAAGCAACAAGCACCAACAGGTCCAACGGCAAGTGCGGGTCCCCAACTTTGCAAAGTTGAACCAGACAAAAACAAGCAACAACTGACAAACCAACGAAGAAGAAGCACCCACCGAACCGGTAAACAATGTATGTAGCTTCAATGATGACCAAATTGCATTCCAAGCCTAGAATAAGTATGAAACATACAATGCCTATTCAACTGGCGGTGGACAACAATATTGTCCAAATTCATTGCAACATTGTATGGAAAATTTCGAGGAAAAATGTACTCCGAGAAGACTATTTAGGTAAACATTTAAGGTTGTCAGGCTGTCTAAGGGCCTCACGGTATGCAAACATTTAAGCTATCAGGCCTGTTTCAGGACCTCGCGCTATGTAAACATTTAAGCTGTCGAACCTATTCAAACACCTCAAAAAAAGTGTCAATGATGTAAACCTTCGGTATGCAAACATTTCAATACAACTACAAAGGACTAATAATAATAATAATAATAATAGTAAACAAACATATTAATATGCGATCACTATAGTCCCTCTACGCATTCGACAGGGACTAATAATAAAAAAAACATTAAAAAACAACGTCCATGCTCAGAACTTTCAGTTTGTAAACATTTCAGTAAAAATGTAATAAAAATTAAAAAGGGGTGTCTAAGCTCAAAACTCTAGATATCTACACATTTACAACATTGGGAAAAACGAAGCTGGCAATAAGACCTCGAATATATTCTCCAATTGGACGATGACATATAAGTTTTTTTTTTAATATAAAAAATAATGTTTTTACTTCTATAGTACGAACAATACAGATGATGTGAAAATTTATAGTCAAATGACATATTAATATGAAGTCAATGAATTATCGATCGCTATAGTCCCTCTGCGCCTTCGGCAAGGACTAATAATTCGGTATAATAAAAGTTAGGATTTTTTTTCAATGAATTGTATTTCTAAATAAAGTTTAGTAACACATAAATTATAAAGTTGTAAGTAATATTAAATATGAGATTTTATTAAAACATATAATCAAAGTCTTAACCCTTAAATTTAAGTTGCAATTAATATTAAACATGACATTTTATTAAAAAATCTAATCAATATCTTAACCCTTAAATTTCAAGTGTTGAATAAAATTTATGGATAAGTGATCAAAGGATGATTTAACACTAAAATTTTAGGTTGGTTAGTTATGTATTATATTTCAACGTGGATCACAAACTTGTATGTTTTGTTAATGTTTATTCTTTAAGTAGTTTGAGTTCAGATTTTTAAAGGCTTTAATGTTTATTGTTATTTTTTTATCTTAATGTATATTTTTATAAGTCCGTGTTAATATTTTATATTGCTTTCACAAAAAATTACATCGATAAATAGAGATAATCACGATTTTTAATTTTGTTTGTGAGTTTCATACTGATAACAATGAGAAAAACACATTTTTGTCTGCGAGGAATATGAGAGATATATGGCCATCACCTATCAAAACATTACAAGCATCATTAGACTATAAGTAGATGACCATGATGTACAAATTTTTTGACATTGAGCTAAGTATTAATTACAAGAAAAAATATATAATCTATCATTAAAACATTACAAGCATCATTAGACTATAAGTAAATGACCATGACTGGATCTTGGGTTGGAAAAAAACCAAGTTTTAGTTTGGTTGGCCAATAAATTAGTGATCCCTAGGCAGGTCAGTTCTTTCCAACTCTTAATTACGGGACCCGTAGAGTCCTAGAAAATGGTATATTTCCAGCGCATAGCTGAATTCATGTGAATATATTTCCCTCCACTCGGGTTAAACAACTTTTGGGGGGGCATGGATAATAAATATCTCAGGGTGTTTGACGAGGTATCTCGTAGCACACATGATGAGGCGTGGCGAGATTCACCAACAACTATTAAGTTTAGTAAGATTTTGGATGGCCAACAGATGGATCTCTTTTGGGGATTTACAAAAGTTTTGACATTGACCTAAGTCTTATTTATAAGAAAAAATATAAAATACACCAAATTGGCGTATGAGACAAGCTTGTTTGTGGGAAAAGGAACCTCCTCCACCTAGTGATTTGACTGGTAAAGTCTACGGAGGTATACATACCCTGCCCCCTTTTGGAATTGAACTTGTGACCTCTTAGGAGGAAACACTTGTTCTTAACCATTAGGCCCACTCAGGCTGTATATATATAACAATGGCACAAATAAATTGAGCTAAACCCTAAGACTAGAATCTAGTTCCATTATTGTCATTTTCTTTGTTTCATTGTTGTCACGATGTTGCCTATAATCTAATGTAATGTACAGGTCCTTGGTTCGATTTCCACAAGTTTGGACACACTATGTCAACACAACCCACTTTACACTAGTTATCATTCTCGAAATGGGAGAATTTGCCTGAGACTTTCCCAAAAAGTTATTTCCAATGAGAACACACACACACACACACACACACACAATGTTGGCACAGGGGCAGACCTAGGGTTCAACGCTACAACAATGCACCAACAAAACCCTAACTACTGGCCCTTTCGGCAACACCTGCGAAGCAGATGAAGTCTCACCCGAGGTAGAAGTAGGGGTGGTTGCAGGACTCAAGTGTCTGCAACCTTATCTAGGGCACATATATGTGATTATATTACTTAATAGAGCACTTAGCATCAACAGTTCATCAACATTCAACCAATAACTACTGCGCAGATAGAACATAGCATCACATCATTCACTCAGATATGATGTATTTAAGTACTTTATCAAAACAGGCAGGTCATATCTAGCAGATCAAGCACTAAGTACTCTCATATAGATTAGATCTAACATTCTTACACATCATTAGCACAAAGCATAAGAAAATTTGTCTATCTCTATCAAAGCACTTAGCAAAAATGAGTTATAAACACATCAAGACAAGCACAAAGCAGAAAAACACAGTGTTTATGTGGTTCACCCCCACCCTGGGTCTACGTCCACCGACTCTTCTTCTTTATTGTCTTCAAGTAATCGGTTACAAGAACAGAGCCTCAAAAACCCTTCTCCACCTGGGACAGGAGATCTGCGCATCTCACTAGATCCTCCTTCCCCGATAGATCTAAGCACACAACCTTCTACAACCTCTTACAATGACTTTCACTCAGCTCTGCAAGTCTCACACAATATGCACATAGCTCTTACAATCCTTCAATCACATAGAACCTAGCACTTAGCCATTCCTCCCTCTCTATATTTACTAGACATCTATATATACATTACAAAATAGGCCTAAGCATGGGTAAACCCATGGGCCGACATCCCAATCCCATTACATAATCCCAAAAACCAAAAAAGACCCAAAAAGGGGTCAAGATCCCATGATCTCCGCTTCGTCTTGCGCTCCTCCTTTGATAGGTCGTCGAAGTCCAAAATAGGTCAATATGACCAAGAATCTCCCAAAACTTGGTCAAGGGCCAATAGGCCCCCAACACTCACCTGTGACTCGTCCCAAGTCACTTTGGTCCCACTAGTTCTACCTCGAATGCCTCGAGCTTGGCTCGAGCTGCTTCGACTTGCTTTTGTGCTATGACCTCTTGCTCGATGAACTCTTGGATCACTGAGTCGTTCACTGGCCCTTCTAGCCACTGTTTTTCTGCAGTGACAACCTGTTCTAGCTCTGCTCCTAGGATTTCAACCTCTGTGAACAATTGACATGCCTTATCTTGTACTAGTTGGAGTCGTTGAGTTACTTCCATAACTTTTCTTTGAATCATATGGATCTTCTACTGGGTGATGCATTTCTCTTGAGACCATTTCATTCTTTCTATGGTCGATAGGGCCTCCAATTGTGCCTGTAGTGTGTCTGCATGTTGCTTCGCTTCCTGGAGCTGCGACTGTAACTTTGGATTCTCAGCAAGGTTCTCATATGTTTGGGCACTGCGGTTACTCATATGCTTTCATTTCAGGGAAAGAGATTTTAGTCTTTCAACTGCGCTGCGGGAAGTTGCTTCTCTTAGGTCCCTTAAGTCTTGCGGGGTTTCGGGCACAATGTGTAGTTCCAAATCTATGATGCGTTGTTGTAGCTGCTGGATCACTTCTTCAATTTGTGCCACCTGTTGTGGAACTCGCTCTTTAGTCTTTACTTCTACAACTGTCACAGAGCGAAGTGCTCTGTTGACCATATCCTTTACTTCAAGTTTCTCTGCGAGCAACTCTTCCTTGCTTTGTTGCAGTTGTGCTTTTTCTTCATCCCACTTCACTTGGAGAGAAATATTTTCCCATTCTGTAGTACTACGTTGCTCTAGAAGGACTCCCTGTACTTTTGCTAAAGCCTGGGTGGCTTGCGCTATTTCTTCCTGTGCTCATCAAAGGCGAGCTTTGAATGTATCAACGATTCAGTGGAGTTGAGCTGGCTCATCTCCCATTTCTGGTGTTCCTAGTGGCAGAGGTGCAGTGGAAAATGTGCAGCTGGACTGTAGTGTCTGTTGCACCCCTTGAAGTTCAACCTCAATACGATTGTACATCTCCTCCTGCTTATCCTCTTGCTTCTCTGCTACCTCTAATGAAGCATCGTTCAGGGCTGCTACGATGAAATCGAAGTCATCTGGGGTGAGGATAGTCTACAATTTGGTCATGGTTGATTTTGATTTCTTCCAAGAGGAAGGCTTTAGGGGGGAAACCTTCCTTTTCTTCGAGGGGTCCTCCTCCTCTCTAGGTGGTGTTACTTTGCCTCTTCTTTGTTCAGCCTCTGTGCTGTCTATCTCTTCACCATCACCCCCTTGTGTTGGTGACATGGAAGCAGTCTTCACTGAGGCACTTCTTAATTCTTGTACTTCGTCAATATTCTTTGTATTGCTAGGTCCGGGTGTATCCTGCGCAGCTTCTGGGTTGTTAATGTCGGATATATCTGCAGGGTTGACTAGAATGAGGAGGTCAACGAACCATTCCTTGGTGATCTCCTCCAAGTCCTCCTCCATTATCTTGTAGTATGAATGCAGCTGTTGCTTATGTTCATTGACGTGCACTGTAATATAAATAAAATGTCGATCAACGCTGAATTGAATCAAAGGTCGAAACCTGTGTAAAGTATTCGGGGTCATACGAGGCTCGGACTAGATGGTTGTCTTCAGTTGATTGTAGTATGTATGGAATACATCATTTGACTGCCATTGCTTATTCATGTCACTGGAATACCACAATGTACTAAACTTCGCAGCCAGAGGTTCAAAGGGCTCGATGTCCGGGAAGGTCGCACCTTCCGGCATCTCCCAGGAAATGAAAGCGATCAGGATCAATAGCCAGTTGAAATTAAATTCACACCCTTGGTCCTAGGCTTCTCTGTAGTCAAGTTATAATTGGTTCATCAGGTACTTCACCCAATTCATTTGTAGGCCCTCCACGCACTTCCCTGCGAGGTCGACTACAAAACTAGTCACTTGGGTGGGTCGGTTCTTGCAAACTAAATTTCCTGCGATCAATTGATAGGCGAGGTGCACTACACCGCTCTATATAGAAGCTACCTTGTATCCTCGTGTCCCCTTCTCGACATCGTCGTAGGTGTCCTTTATCCTTTGAGCTAGAGCACGATCCATGGTTTTTCTAGGATAGAAATCCTGTGGGTCAGGGCCTTGCATACTCAAACCCATGATCCGATTGATCAAGGTTAGATCAACTGTGATACGATGGTTTAGCCACAAATATCCACCATGGTATTAGGACAATGACATTTTGACACATGCATTCACCTCTTGGTGTCTTGAGGAATCTTCATGACGTTGAGCAATGTGGACTGCGCGAGGTTCATAGTCCATGACTGGGGAATTATCTTCGAATTATTTCCCTTTTTTTTGGTCAAGTGCTTATGTGGGGTGAGAATGTTATAGACCTTCCTATCTCCGAGGTTGAAGTCGCTAAAATTCAATGTTGCAATCTTTTCTTGGTCTGTGCGAACTGCGTGTATCCCTTTCGGGAGGTACACAGTGATCAAGGCGTACTCAAAGTCTCTGGGCACAATGTCTCAATTTATAGCACCGCTCAGAGGTGGTAGATAAGTGGGTAATATTATCAATATTAGTTTATCATTTGCGAGATCATCCTTGTGCATGGTTTTCTTTTCATTTGCTGGCCAGGATGGTCCGGCTCGAGCAATGGACGGAGAGGCCGACAGTCCTCTCGTCAACGATGCTTGTACACCTGTAGATAATCCTCTCTCTGACATGACTCTTTCAGTCATCAAGTTGAGGAGTACTTCTATCATTGATTCTTTGATTTCATTGAGCTCGTCAGACATATGCACTCGGGATTAATTAGATCGGGGCCAAATTAACTTAGACACTGCAGTAGAATAAACAACAAGAGCGCAATGATCACTGTATACAATTCACTTAGTCTGCGGGCTCAAAATCTTGGTTAGAAAAAGTGTTCTCAGTGTGTGGCATGATGGGATAAATAGGTAACTCGACAATGGTTCACTTGTAATGGGTATGAAGCCTCATTAACTCTTGTTTTGTTCGTTATGGCGCGATCCAACGGTCTGGTGTCGAGCTGTCTCACCATAAATGTCTTTCTATCCGTTCAGAGCGTCAGTGATCCAGATTTTACGAGAAGAATGAAATGAATACAGATTATTAACAGATTCTTCACACAAAATAACAGAGATACAATAAAACTGGTTTTCTATTCAATAATGAAATAAGCTGAAACTGTAAAATGCAGCGAAAACAAGCTTGCTGGAATGGTGGTAGCTTATCTCCGAGAAGAGATGTGACGACTGGGATCATTCGCAAGAAGATGATTACAATGAGGCTCTAAAGGCCTTTTACAGTAAATAGGAATGCCAAAAACCCTAGACATCCAAAAACCTAACCCTAAGAGATGAAGCGCCAAAAGTCATGTGGGCCCTGTTTGGGTAAGTTAGTACATTAACTTCCTGGGGTCGTAACTTTTGCATACGATTTTTATTTTAGGCGTATGATAACCCGTTGGAAAGGTATTGTCGAGGAGATTCATTTTGGGGCTTCAATCATGCTATAGGAAATCATTGAGAAGCTCGATCCTGAAAAACCTTCATTTAGGCCCTCAAAATGGCCCCGAAAGTGAAAACTGCTAAAAATAGTAAATTGCCAAAATTGCCAGAAAACTATTTTGAGCTAGTTGGAAAAGGTAGGTGGCCACCAATATCCATGTGGATCAATCCTCCCTCCTTAGGAATCAATGGTCTCCATTGCGTTGATTTCCCCCATCAGATGAGGAAGTTTTTGTTGAATTTGGCCCCGGGTGAGCTACTTGCCTTGGTGCAGGAGCTGCCCTGCTTTGACGACTCGATAAAGTTGGATCCATTGCTATCGAGTTCCCTTGATCTATGTTTCCCCAATATGATCGTTGGATTCCTGTTGGATGTAGTCGGGGTTGAACTATGTTGGTGTTAGTTGTTCTGCTACGTCTGAGGTGTCCAATAATGGTGGGAAATAAGGGTGAAGGAGACCCACGTTGAACACTGGGTGCAGGCCAAGGAAAGGAGGAATGTTGAGCTCAAAAGAATTATCCCCCATAGCCTTGGTGATGGTGTACAACCCATAACGGAGTGGGTGAAGCTTCTGATGGAGTCATGTAAGGCATTCTTTCTGCAAGTGCAACCAAACTTTGTCTCCCACCTGAAACTTATGTGGCACCCGATGTTGATCATGGCGTTGTTTGTACTTGTCATTGGACTTCTGTAGGATATCCTGAACCTATTGGCAGATGTGTTGGATCCGCTCAATGAACCGGGTGGCTTTTTTAGCTTCAGTTGGAACAAGAGATGAGTCGGTTGAGGTGACCGCGAGGGGAAGTACAACATCTATGGGACCCAATGGTTGGAATCCCAACCCCACCTGAAAGGGGTTGTGGTCGCTTGAGCTATGCAAGGCTCGGTTATAGGTATGCTGGACATAGGGAAGGCTCTCATCCCATGTGAAAGGGTGCTTTGAATTATACATGTGAAGGATATGCACAACCATTCGATTTATGACCTGGGTTTGGCCATCTGTTTGGGGGTGGAAGGCTGTGGATTTGGTTAGCTTGGTGTCCAGTAGTGACCAGAGGCTCGAACAGAATGTCCTGAGAAATCGATTGTCCCTATCTGAGACAATGGTTTGTGGGAGTCCAAAATGTACCCAGACACGTTCAAAGAAGAGCTTGACAGTGGCCTTTGTTGTGATGCTCTTCTTGCAGGCAACCAGAATTGCCATCTTAGAAAAGTGGTCAACAACCACAAAAACACAGTCATTTCCCTGCTTGGTGGATGGGAGGCCCAACATGTAGTCCATTGAGATGGATTCCCATGGCCTGTCAGGAGTAGGAAGAGGGGTGTACATGCCTTGTTTCTTAGTGGTTGGTTTGGCAATAGCGCGGGCAGTGCAGGACCTGATATACTTGCTGACCTCCTTTCAGAGTTTCGACCAATAGAAATGTTTTTGTAGCATCTCCATTGTCTTTTCGATGTCGAAGTGTCCTGCCACACGACTCTAGTGGGCTTCCCAGATCATCTTCACTCGCTTTCTTGATGGAACACAGATATGACCCAAATGACACAACAACCCATCATGAAGATATAAATTATTGACAACTATGTTTGCACCCAACATTTGGTAGGTGGTGGTGAAGTCTGGGTCTGTCTCATAGAGTTGGGGCCATCCAGAGGTTTTATGGCTGCAACAGTCTAACACCATGGTGAGTGTTGCGACTGGTGGTCCGCTGAGGCAATCAATGACGCGATTGATGCTTCATGTTTTATACTTGATGTTGAGGTGGAATTGCTGCAAGTATGTGGACCACTTTTGATGGCGATCATTCTACAATTTTCCCTGTGTCTTCATAAATTGCAGTGGCTTATAATCAGTGTGGATGACTGTCTCCTTCCCAAGAATGTAATGTCTCCACTGGCGGCAGGCTTTCACAATGGAGTACATTTCTTTGTCGTAAGTAGGGTACTTACAGACAATATCATATAGTGTCTCACTATGATAGGCCACGGGGTGGCCATGTTGAGTGAGAACGACATCCACAACATAGTCTGAAGCATCTGTCTCGATCTCAAAGGGATGTTGCAGGTCTGGTAGTGAAAGTACTGGGGATGAGCACAAGCGTTGCTTCAAATCATCGAACGCTTGTTGTTGGGACCGACCCCATGCAAATGTTTCCTTACCACTGTTATCAGACAAATCGGTAGGTGCAGACACTAACTGATCTCCCTAGATCCACCTAGATCTATAACAAAACACACCATAACATGATGCTTTCCTTAAGTTTTAGATATTGAATTCACTAACTAAAGAGGGATAGGTGACATACTGTTTAAACACCACTTCCTCTCGCCATTGCCATCCTAGTTTCGTTCCAACTCTCATACAATGATGAACCTGCAAAAGAACACAACCATCTGAAGTGATAACAATAACATAAACTCAATATAAACCTATGTATGTGATCAAGGAATCATACAATAAATCACAACAAGCTTTATAGGAAAGTATCATATTACTATATCATATTGAATGTGAAAGAGAGATTACAACCATGGCCTTGATGTCATAAGGTCCCTTCCAACCATCCTTCGTTCCCCACACACTTCCACTCCAAGAATTCTGAAAGCATAGATCTGATAGTATTCACAATCTATCTTGACAAAGGAAAAACTCAAAGACACTCCAACCAAGCTAATAATTCCAAGCCAAATCCAACTTATCCCTTCTCCATGAGAGATCCTCTCCTTTTATAAGCTAAAGAGGATAAGGTGAGGAGGTTAGGATGATCCCACTAAATCATGAAAGCGAGTAAGATACAAACCATTCAGATGCCACCCCACCATGGAAGTTTCTCCTTCTAGAAGATTCGAGAAAATGCTCATTTTTCCCATGTG
This sequence comes from Picea engelmannii, assembly GCA_009831015.1. Lineage (NCBI taxonomy): Eukaryota > Viridiplantae > Streptophyta > Pinopsida > Pinales > Pinaceae > Picea > Picea engelmannii. Next base: position 153,040 of record ML793377.1, on the reverse strand, counting down.
TAATCATTCTCGCACCCTGCCTATAGAGAAACCTGCGAACATCTCGCAACCTAGCTATGGTGCAACCTATGAGAATCAAGCATTCTCGCACCCTGCCTATATAGAAACCTACGAACTGTTGAAATAATGTAACTGCGAAGAGCATTCTTATTATTATTTTGTTATTGGATTAAATCCCCATTGTGGATTAATCATGTCATTATTATTATTGGATTAAATCCCCATTGTGGATTAATCATGTCATTATTATTATTATTGTTATTGGATTAATCCCCATTGAGGATTAATCATGTCGGTGATTGTATAAGGACCAAATCCCCTTTTGTGGATTGGTCATCGGACAATTACAAAGTGTTGAATAAGAAGTCGGCCCCAACAGTTATAATAGAAGACCCAAAATTAATTAAAGGTGGGTTTACCCACCCAGAGTGAGAGGTCAGCCCTGCCAGATTCTGACCTTTCACATGTGCTAGGTTTATATAAATAAGAGTCTAGTGCCTCACTTCTTACACACAACTCACTTGCTCATTCTCTTATGAGGCAAGCTGCAATTAGAAGTTGGAGAGAGGAGAAGAAGAGTGGTGCATCTCTTGGGGAGGACTTTCTGTATTGGTTTGAGTTATCTCTTGAACATTATATAATCTATTTATGATAAGGAAGTTTTTGCTGGGTTTTCTTCCCCTAGAGGGTTTCCCAGGATAAATGTTGTGTCTCTTGTGAATGTGTATTTCTCAGTGATCTTGTTA
>ML793377.1:126061-138045 GCA_009831015.1 Picea engelmannii | reverse complement strand
GTCCAACACACACACACACACACACACACTCACACTCACACTCTCTCTCTCTCTCACACACACACTCACACACACACAGACACACACACACACACACACACACACACACACACACACACACACACACACATAGAGAGAGAGATGGTGTGTGTTTATGTGTACACACACATATACATACATACATGTATGTATGTATGTATGTATGTAATTATGCATGCATGCATGTATGGATGTACACATACATACATATATTCTCCAAGGAAAACCTCGCAGGCTCCCTACCTCTTCTCCATAATATTCAAATAGAGGGTGGTTCTATGAATCGTGATAGTGGGGTGGTAACTCTGAGGAACTTGAGCGGCTTTGAAACTAACTTATGTCCTCCTCATCAACAACATGCCTTGGGTATATGGTTTAGCCGATTGAGATAACCCTTGAGGCTATATGTATGTATATATGTATGTAGACACACACACACACACACGCACACACACACACATGGAGGAGGAGGACGAAGGTAGTGGGAAACTAAGGTTTGCATAAAATCACTCAAAGGGAAGGAAAATATGCCTCTAGTGGTTAAGGTTTTTCTTCCAGTTGACTGGATCATTTGATGGTGCTAATGAATTGGCTAAAAGGAAACTAATAAAGTAATTTAGTGGGATGAAATCCCACATATTAACATTGATTCATTAGGTTGATTTTATTTTTTAGCCATGGGAATCAATAACTCGTTAGAGTGACCCATGCTAGGCCCTCGATCAAATCCATTGGTTGCCGCTATAACCCAAGAGTATATCCAACATACCACAAGCTAGATATACCAACAACTTATGACTTAGCAAGGTCTGATACGTACAAAGACACACCAGTGAGGAGGCTCCCACTAATAGGGTGTGCTTACCCTTCGATCCTTATCACAATGGGTCAAATGTCTCATTAGGAATTTGAACCTGGGTGGGGAGAGTGCAAGACCTATCTCCCAACCATTCAAGCTATTTCACCTCAACTTCATTGAGTTGATTTTCTTATACAAGAAGTAAGGGTTGGATCTCTCCTTTGAAAAGGGGTTTTGATACTTTTTTGTTTGAGAATGTGGAGGAAAAAGACTTAGTATTCAATACAAGCCCCTTGTTTTCTCTTGAACTTTTGTCTAGTGCTTCAACCTTGGTATGATTCTTTTAACTCGAGTTCATAATTGAGGGATGAGCTCTATATCTAGGTTGGCATGTTTACAGGTAGAGTGTGCTTGTCATTGATGGCAAGATCAGAGTGTGCAACGATGGAAAAATAGGAACAACGTAAGCTTAGGAGGATTAGCGCAGAGTCGCATGCAGTGCGTAGGTGTGCACCAGGGACGAGGTTAACTCATTGCCAAATCTCAAGAGAGATGGCATACTCAGGATCTTAGATGAATCAAAGGTCGAGGCCTTTGACACTTAGAAATTATTCCAAGTCAGGAGGATGTGTAAGCTCGAGAGGAGAAGAGACAGTGATCATTGGATCCCATTGAGAATTCCCGATGACCGTCAGATCTAGAGTAATTATGAAGGACCAACAGCTGTTAGATATGGTGAAGCTGCAAGGCGGATAAGACCAAGAGTCATCCAACTCTCCAAAACTGTGAAGGAATCCTGGCCGTCCATCGAGGACAGTCGTGGACCATTGATCAGGCATGATGAAGGCCCATGAGGTTGCGAAATGGCGAAATGATCTAATTCATCGGATCGAGGAGAAATATGGACTGTTGATTCAAGAAGGACACGTGGTGAAATCCCAATAATATCTGGACCATTGGTTCCATAGGACACATGGTGAAAGATCATCGTTTCGGTGACTTGAAAGTCAAAGGAGCGAAGTGCTCGTTTGATTGGCGAGTGGTCATATCTCGTGGTCACATTGTCGAGAGTTGGAGAGTAGAGCTAGAGAAGCCAAGCTCTATTTTGGAGTTTGTGACATGGAGAGTAAAGAGGACTATCACAGAATACCCGAGACGCGAAAGTGTGAAATGCGTTTTCAAATAAGGCTATGGTCACAGCCAGTGGTTACATTTGTGGAAGATGGGGGAAGAAGCTAGTGGTGTTAAGCTCCATATCGGAGTCTCGACGATCGCGACTTGGATCATCGAGACCCTTCATCACAGGAATGGCAATATGCGAGATCACGATGAGATCTAGACCATCGGATCATTGGAGATCTCGACCGTTGATCAAGCTTGATGAAGTTCATAGGGTCGCAAAATACGAAGCGCCTTTTGGCACAGCCTGTGGTCACTACCGGTGGTCACGTGAGGGGAAGAAGATAGTGGTGCTAAGCTCCATCTCGGAGTCTCGACGATCACGACTTGGAGTGTTGAGACCCTTCGTCATAAGAATGCTGAGATGCAAAATCACGAAATTCAAATTCTGTTTAGTGCTCGGTCACAACTAGTGGGCATATGAGATAAATGCGAAATCCTACGGATTTAATCCAATGGTGCTGGTTAATTGGAAACTTGATCGAAGGGTTACTGTTTCACCTCACAGGTAATCGATTAGTTATGATTCAGTTAGCAGAACTGAATCATGATTCTTGGACGGTTGGCGATTCAGTTGCTGATGCGTTTTCTTGGAGACTCAAGGTGTAACTGAATAAGTGGCATAGGATAAAATCGAAATGGAATGACTGTGGAAGGTTGGCTATTATAACCAAAAAAATGTGATGAACTGTAAGCAGAGTAAAATTATAGATTGCAGAGCTTGAGATAATACTCAGAAATGAGTAACAATTGCTGAAAAGTCAGAAGCAAAGCACAAAGATGGAGTTTTCTCTTTGAGGCTTGAGCGAGCGAAGAAAGGAAAAAGTGGAATGGTAGTGAATATCTCGATGTGGATAACAATGGCACGGTGAAGAGCATTCAGAAGCATTGCACATATAGCATGCACAAGGTGCACAAGGACTATAGGAATGCAGAACAAAGAAGAGACGAGTGCTTTTGTTGAGAGTGATTCAGGCGTGTAGAAGGAGGCAGTGTGCAGCAGCTGAAATACACAGAAGAGAAATGGTGCATGGAATGGACATGGTGCATAGAGCATAAAAGACAGAAGAACAAAAAGCACAAGGCATGTGTGCAAGAAGACAGTGAGGCAGACATAGTAGGGCAGTGTAGCAGAACAGTGATGATACTGGTAAGCCATTGATGAACATTATATCACTGTAATAAGTTTCAGTAGCAAAGATTTATATTTCAGGGAGGTAGGGTGCTGTTAGGGAGGACTGTTGTCCTCAGAGTTTTAAGTGGGTGCTTGAACTCAGGGAGTTGTAGCTTCCATATGGATGTAGCCGGAGAAACTAGGGTGGCAGAGTGGTGCAAGGGAGAACTGTTGTTCTCTGTTATACAGGTTGGTGCATGTGTGACTGGAAGTTGGTGCTTCCATCCAGTTGGTGCTGGAACACTTAGGGAGTTGTTGCTTCCTTCTAGTGGGTGCTAGAGAAACCAGGGAGTTGGTGCTTCCTTCTAGTGGGTGCTAGAGAAACCAGGGAGTTGGTGCTAGAGAAAACAGAGAGTTGGTGCTCTCAGCAAGTTGCATCTTTCAAAACAGAGGTTGTAGCCTCACAATGAGTTGGATCTCATATGTATGATAATGTACAGAATGTAAAGATTACTTATCATACCAAGAAGAAGAGGTTTTTACCCTTTACGGGTTTCCTCAGGAAATATCTGTCTCTGTATATTTCATATGTGTGACTGATGTCAAATGTTCTATTGCTTACCTCTCTGCATTATTGTGATTGTCATTGAGTGCTCTATAAAGAGTTTAAAATAATCATAATTGTTTAAGCACAGTAACAACTGATTCACCCCCCAGTTGTCCAACAGTTGGGACTATTGCATCATTATTGCAATGAGAATTGTTTGGGTGCTAGCGAGAATAAGATGGGTATTTTTCAATACCTTGCTCCAAAAACACTAGATTTTTAGGGTTTCATGAGGATGATGGTTCAGACGTCTACCAACAAGGCTTTCTTGAGCAAATAGTTATCAAGGAAGGTCAATGCGATAGGGAATAGATCCTTGACTATGAAAATATGTCATTTTGTTGTTGTTATTTTTATTTTTTAGATCTAGAGGAAGTGATAACTCGTTAGGATTACGTAGACAAGGCCTAGGATCAAATCTTATTTTTTCCCACTATAACCCCTATGTCAGTGCCAAACAACATGTAAGCCAATGACTAGCATGAAACTTATGACTTAGCAAGGGCCAAGACATCCAGAGACAAACCCGCCTTTTAAGGGTCCCACTCGTGGGGGTTCCTACCCTTCTAGCCTTATTATGATGGGTCAAAGTCTCATCAGGGATTTAAACCTAAGTGGAAAAAGTGTGAAACCTACCATGTTGATTGAAATCCATGTAGCCCAAAGAGATAGAATAGATAATGATGAGACTCAGTGTCGTAAATATGCATGGACATATACTTTACTTATTTTGTACTTTGTATCTAATATTTTATCATTTTGGGTGACTTGGTCCAAATTGGTCACTCACCTACTTTATGATATTGTGTGACTTGGTCAACTTTGATAATTCTTTCACAATTTTGTACTTTATAAATATGTAGTAAGTCAAATCAATGTAGATACATGTATATATTTCAAAGAAGCATAATTGTCTTTTCTCCTTTACTTGTGTGTGAGTTCATATCAATTGGTATCAATGATGAATGATCATGGTCTCTAGATCTAGTCATCTCTGGGGTTTCCATCTCACACCCTTACTATATATAACATTCTTAGGAATATTACAATCAATGCCCTACTTCTAGTCTCCTTGATGGTTTTAACTTCTTACCCTCCACTAGATATGACCTCTTCAACCAAAAGAAAATTCCTACAAGAATATATTCTTGTTAGTGTCATTGATTACAATCAAATCAATGCCATCAAATACATATTTTGGCTCCATTTCAAAATTAGGGTCATAATGACAATTATATGCAGTATTGTCAAAGTTGTGCCCTCGAGAAGTTGACCTTTTGCATTTATCAAAACCCTATAATACGATGTGATTTTGTCTTTGTAATTTGCCTACAAACTAGATTAAAGTTGCCCTAATTCCATTAGAAGAAAATTTTTGACAACATTTTCGAATTGGGGTCATAAGAGTAATACTAAACAATATTAAAGAAGTTAAAGTGATTTCATGTCGTGGTTATATCTAGTATCACAACCCTCATGGAAAAAGGAGATTGTTAAATGAAATTTCTGATATTTTGTTTTGTTATAAAGCCCATACTAATTTATTTCCTTGATAGCATACCAAAAATAATCCAAGTGGATGTTGGTGGCCACCCATCTTTCCCAACTAGCTCAAAACAGTTTTATGATAATTTTGGCAATTTACTATTTTTAGTAGTTTTAACTTTCGGGGCCATTTTGAGGGCCTAAATGAAGATTTTTCAGGATCAAGATTCTCAATGATAGTCAAAGGCATGATTGATCCCCCAAAATGAATCTCCTTGATGATACCTTTCCAACGGGATATCATACGCCTGAAACGGAGATCATATGCAAAAGTTACGACCCCAGGAAGTTGATGTACTAACTTACCCAAACGGGGCCCACATGACTTTTGGCGCTTCATTTCCTAGGGTTAGGTTTTTGGATGTCTAGGATTTTTGGCATTCCTATTTATTGTAAAAAGGCCTTCAGAGCCTCATTGTAATCATCTTCTTGTGAATGAGCACAACCGTCACATCTCTTCTTAGAGATAAGCCGCCACCATTCCAGCAAGCTTGTTTCCGCTGCATTTTACAATTTCAACTTAATTCCTTATTGAATAGAAAACCAATTTTACTGTATCTCTGTTATTTTGTGTTAAGGGCATGTTAATAATCTGTAGTCATTTTGTTCTTCTCATAAAATCTGGATCAGTGGTATCAGAGCGGTCTGCTCCTTGTCGTCTTAATGCATGTCCCCAACGAGGTCAGAGTACAAAGAGTTGGGTCTCAAGCTTATTTCTCTTGAGGACAAAAGCTCTCGCATGCCCAAGCGACCTCTCATGGAAGGAGAAAAGAAAGATGGCGGGACATGAGATCCTTTCAAACTGTTGATTGAGGAATCCCTCACGCAATAAAGGAATGAGATGATGGATAGTTTAGCGCAAATCCTTCGGCGACTACCAACAGGCGACACATCTTCTTTGAGCGGAGGTGCCACCCCCTTCAAGGTACAAATAAAATTTGATATTCCTATTTGAAGGTTAGATAGACGCAAATGTTGTATACAAGTGGTTGAATCTACTATAAGGGTATTTTTCTATCCATAACTTTTCGAATAAAGAAAATATTACTTTTGCGCTCCTCAAAGCCGTTCCCCATGTCAAAGATTGGTGGGAAAATTTCTGTGAGCAAAAGGAGACAGAGGAACCCTCATTATTTATAGTCATGGCCACCCGAGAATCCTTCAAAGATGTTATTAAGGAACAATACTACCCTGTCAGAAGTTATAACGACTTGTATACCAAATGGACCACACTACGACAAGAAAGAGACCAAGTAGTGCCAGATTTCACAAATATCTTTCATACCTTGCGCACCAAGATGGGTATCAAAGATTCAGAGCGACATCTGGTGCTCAAGTATCATGGCGCTCTGCATAGATACATCCAGACTGAAATGAATTTTTTGGACATCTTATCCTTGGGCGCGACCTACCGATATGACGTCAAAATCGAGCAGAAGCTCAAACAAAAGACGCGGCAATTTGGGCCGGTGAACCCCACACAACAAAATCTAGGAAAGGGCGACCCCAACCCACAGAACAAAGGATAGAGCAAAGATGGACAGTATCAGGACAACCAGTCCAAGCTGCAAGCAAAGAAGGACACTGAAAAGACAAAGAAAGATACCGGGAAGTGGTCCGACTTCCATAAGAGCCCTTGGCATAACACTGCTGAATGCCACTTAAAGAAGTCACTGGTGGCCGAAGTGAAAGCCTATGAATAAGATGCAGGTTCAGACTCTGAGCTAGAACTAGAAAGGGGAAGACGGATCATTGACGTAGAACCCAATGCAACCAATTGCTACCACCAAGCTCCAGCCCGGTGAACCAGACGAGCCAGAAGAAGGAGAGCGCCTCTTCTATTCACAGATGTGGGTAAAAGGCACCAGGTGAAATCATGAAGATGGGTTACACTTTTGCTTGTTTTATGAGAAAAAAAACAGTATTTTCACAAGTTCTTCAACTTCCGACATACAAAAGTATTTTTTTTATTTAGAATTTCACTTTATAGTAAAAACAAAACTTGTGAAGAATTGTGTTAGCTTTCCAACGACTATTTTTCAAAATTGTTTTATCACGATTTGATATGTCAATTTGACAATTGTTTAATAGTATGTTCCTTAAACATGAAAGGAATGATAATGAGTTACTTTTTTCTACAACAATGTATCTATTATTAAACTTACGCTTTTAAGAAACAAAATATACTGCAACAATCTACAGAGACTCTATTTTATTTTGACTATAATTTTGAATCTAACAGATGAATATTATAATTTCTAGAATTTTTTGAAGTTGACCAAGATGAAAACGTTGCAGATTTTAAACACATGTTTTTCTACACCTTGTATCTATCTTAATTTTTACTTAAAACTAAAATTTAAATATACCCTTTTGAAAAGAATAGTTTAAGGATTATGAATATATTTTTTTCAAATTTTTTCACTTTATATTTTTAGAAATACCAATATTTCATTTCACCGAATCATAATGTCTGCTAAAAATATTATGTAGTGTTTTGAAAAAAAATTAAATAAAATTAGATAAAAATAAAGAAAATGAAAACAAATTATAAGAACTGAAAGTAGATTCAATTTTGGAAATGCTGGTGTCATTTTTGAAACCAAATTCTCAGTATTTGCAGGAGTTCGCAACCTCTGAAGTTCAGTTAAGCTTGGGGCAATTCTCTGGTTTTAGTTTTCAGTCCCAAATTCCTTTTTTTGGCCGAAGTACTCTTTCGGCCGAAAGACTAAAATCTAACGGAAACCGTCAAAATAGAACGGTTTCCAAGGTTTTTGGTCAAAAAACCATTCTTTCAGCCGAAAGGCTGTTGAGCGAATTTCGTTAGTCGGAAAAAATGAAAAGACACGTCGTATCGTTTAATTTCGTGCCAAATTGTATAAATAGGCTTTCGACTAAACACATTTAACACAATTCATCGGATGGACAGACAAATATAAGCTCGGGGATAGGGATTTCAAAGCATTTCTATTACTGATTGCAGCTGTATTCTTTTCTTTCTTTATTTCTTCCCTCTGTTCCATAGGCTTAATAGGAGGATCGATATCGATACATGGTGGTTTTCTAGAGCACTTAAACAAAGTTTCGAAACATATTTTTGGTTTTTGTTGAATAAGGTAATTGATGTTTGTTCAAGTTTTTATTGGAATAACAATTTATATGTTGAAAGATAAATGTTGAGCAGTTTTTCAAGGTGAAGTATTTGTTGAACATATATTTTACAGATAACTATAAAAGTCATGGGAAACAAAAGTTTGTGCAAGAGAAAATATGATCGCACTCGAGATGATACTTGCCAAATCGAACAAAGGAAAGAGCTTTATCGGAGAAAGAAACAAGAACGTGCAAATATTCAAGAAACCAATGATGATAATGTCAATAGAGATTTTTGACAAGAAGAAGTTCAACCAGGTATGCATGCACATATGATGATCGAGCACACAACACACATTGGGACTGTATTCAGAAAGTACAAAATTCAAAGTATAGAATTCAAATTTAAAATATTGTAAATTTAATATAATTGATTGTAATTACAAATTGATGTTTTTCAAAATTTACATAAATAGATTCGTCTCATAATGTCGAAGAAGACGTTGAAACCGAAATTGAAGCAGAAGATGAATCACCTATAGGTATGTACATAAATTTAAATAATACAAGATGAACACTCAAATATATATAATTTAGTGAATTTATGTTTGTGTTATGTTTTTTAATATAAACTTTAAATTGAAATATGCAAGAGAATCTATCAACATTGATGATGACATATTAGAAAATGTTGATACTGACAAATTTGGGAAGAAAAAAGCTAAGCATTATATAAGATATCGAACTAAGAATATGTATAATACTTTTTTCAAATATGAATCAGTAACAGTACACGCTCAACTTTTACTTTGTCTAATGAAGTCAAGATAGTTAAAAGAAGATACATCATTATTGGGTATTCAAAAGTCGACAAAGGATACAAAGGCAATACAAAATGTCTTTAACAATATAACTAGTGTATTAAAAGCTTTTGGAAAATCTTGAAAAGAAGATGTCTGTGTTGCACGTAGAGCGATACAAACAACAACTGTTTCTTCTAGCAATATAAAAGATCGTTTGACACGACACATGGAAAAAACGATGGGAACGTCAAGAAAAACATTGCACAAACATAGAAAATTTCGTTTCCAAATAGATGTAAATGATGAATTGGCTTGTTGGACAATGATTTCTAGAAAACCCTACAAAGATAGACTTGCAAAAAATGTTAAAGAATTGGCCCGTAATTGTTGGTTGGAAGAATCTTGTGTTTCACCACATACAAGGGATGTGTTGCGACGAAGAATAACATGAAATCAATATGAAGAACATCCAAAAAATATATTGCCAATGACACAAATAGAGTTATTTAATAAGTTCAAAGAAGAGCACAAAGAAGTTAAAATTTCCATCAATACATTTGTGTAACAAAAACCATGGTTTGTTAGACCCATCAATGTCTGTGACACGTGTTGTTGTTGTTATCATGTGGAGTTTGAGTTGTATTACGACACTTGTTTGGATTTTGGTAAAACTTTATGGCTAGGTTCACCTCCTCCTTCCACATTCCGTGTTTTTATATCTGAAATTCTATGTGAAAGAGAAGATGATGATTTATTTTACAAAAAAAAATGTGTTTTTGGAAAGAAATGTGATTGTTGTGGAAATCTAAGTTTGTTTCATTCAAAGTATCATATTGATATGAATGATCAATCATTTTCTAATATAAGAGTCAATTGGAAGAGATATGAATATATGAGCAACACGACTCCATATTCTTCAAATGTTATTTCCAAAAGGATTGATTCGAAGGTAGATAATATCAGCGTGATAGAATTTTTGAAGAAGTTTGAGGAATAAATCTATAAATACACCAAGCATTCACATAGAGCTCGATGGAAAGATCTACAATTCAAACAATCCTGTGAAGTGTTTCCACCAGGGACAATTTTGTCTGTAGTTGATTTTGCAGAGAATTACACATTCACTGCACAAAAAGAAATAGAGAGCGAATATTATCATTTTGATCAAGTCACAATATTTGTCCACATTCTATATATACATGCTCAATGAATTATTCCAAACATACAAAGCACCAACCACAATCGACATGTTATTAAAGAATATCACTTTTATATAAGTGATTATCGAGCACACGACACACATTATGTACAACATTGTTTTGATAAATTTTATGATTCATTGAAAGAACACGAAATCAGATTCGATCGACATTGGATATGGTCTGATGGGTGTGTAGGTCAGTTCAAATCTGCATGGTCATTCTATTGGTTATGCCGTCTTCATAAAAAATTAAACATTACACATTGTTGGAATTTTTTTGAGACTGGTCATGGAAAAGGAGAGCACAACGGTGCAGGGGCATGTATAAAACGAGCACTTCGAAGGTATCAGCTGAACCCTCATGCCGATTGATTTGAATCCGCTAAATAAGTTGTTGAATGGTGCAACATGGCGCTAAGCCATTAATATAATCCATCAAGGGATGTGCGTAGGCGTGTCTATGTATAAATGTTACAAGTATGTGCATAAGATATATAAATTTGAATGTGTTCAAATTTATATTCAATCTTCAATCATTTTCTTGAGAGATTTCAAGTTAACAAGTTCTTGTATTGTGCAGGTTTTTTTGGTATGTTGGAATCCAAGATGCAAATAGATCAATCCCATATGATGCCAGTACAATACCTGGGACAAGAAAAATACATTCAGTTAAAAAAAATGTTTTCAAAATGGGTTTGCATTTGATAGACAAAATGACTCTTGTTTTTGTTCAGTTTGCATAGAGGACACATAATCCATAGATATTTGTGAGAATGAAAATGCAGGATATGTTAAATCTTGGAGACATACTAAACTTAATGTAAAAGGGAAAATGCCACTTGCAAGCTCAGAGGAGATGGAATCAAATGAAACTATAGTGTCAGTTGATGGTGATAGAGTTTCTGATCTTGTTAGAGAAGGTGAAATTTTTATGTTTAAATTTTTTCGAATAACTTGTAGATACATACTTGTGTGATAATATAACACAAATTATTTGTTGTCCAATATATCCAATTATTTGCAGGAGATGTTTTTTCCATGGTTGCACCTGTAGACAACACTGAAAACGTGAAATATTCTTTGATGCAATGCACAGAACAAAAGATGAGGCTATTAGAAGATTTTGATGATAACGGTTTTATATATGAAAGATGATCCATTGTATTGAAAGGATATTTTTTTCAAGAAACCCATCAAACCGATACTCATGTTCACTTTCAAGACTACCAGTTAGATGTCACGAGTTGTCAATATAGTCATTTGGTTTGTGCAGCGTGCATAAAGTTAATAGAAGTTCAATAAAAAAAAAAAGGTTAGAAAATGGAAAATGTCCAAAGTCGATCATGAACGAATAATTGAAGATGGAATACCATTACGTTGTTTTTAAACAAACTTGGCATATGTGTACATTCCATAATTTTTAATTTTTCATTGAAAGTACATTCCAGATTTTGTTAACTTGTTTTCACTATCTTCAAACATATTTTCAATTATGATATTTATAATACTATGTATAAAAAACTCACTTGGGAACTGCACCCCAATTAGTACCTAAAAGTATATTGTTAATACTTACAACCTAATTAGTATAGGATTTAGGGAAC
>ML793377.1:94627-116600 GCA_009831015.1 Picea engelmannii | reverse complement strand
AGTGGATAACTACCCAAAATTAACTCAATAGCATGTGCATATTCTTTGAACATGGTTCCATCCACTAAGATAGCATATATATTCCTTATAGTTCATATATATTCCTTATTCCTTATGGTGCAAATGTTGTATGAGGGTTGTTCATATTCCTAATATAAATTTCTACAAATAATAATGTGATGACTAATAATAGTTGCCTATAAGAGATATTAGGTCGAAAGGTTTGAAGATTTCACATTTGGATTATCTCTAGAGTTAGTTAAATATTGTCAAAACTCCAACATATTTCAACAAAGGAAGGGATGGGAGATGCGAGATGGAATTAAGGGTTTAAAGGGAGCCCGATGATTTACTTTATTTATTTGTATGCATGAAATTAATTACATGAACAATTTTAAAATATGCATATAAGGAACATCACTTGTTATTAACGTCTATGTGTGAGTTATGTATGTGCTAGCTATGCCTACATATCCAACACAAATCCAATAAGTTGTCAATTTGAAGTTATATTATATGAGTATAAATATCATCACTAAGATAAGCATTCAATAAATTTGGTCAATATGTGTGAAGTAATAAATGAGTATAATAATTAGTTCCCATCGAAGACTCTTTTATTTCTATAAATTAGACTTTATCATCCAAAATGAAGTATTCGTTATAACTATTCCTTTAGTCAAATGGCCTCTACAATTGGAAAAGACCACCAAAGTGGAAGACATTGGAAAAGACCACCAAAGTGGGAGACTGGTTCCTTTTTGAGCAGTTTACTACATAGGTAGGTCACTCATGTCTTACATGAGATGTGACCAAGACTCATGACAATATGTAGGACATGTGAAGCATAGGGGGAGATTTAATTACCCATTAGGTCTCACTAGATTAGGTCTCACTAGATGGTTTCAAGATGTGTTTTGTCAACCTAGTCCAAATATAAATGACTCAAGATGGCAATAAATATTTCTTTCTCTTGTTATGAAATGAAGAACACAGAAAAATGCAAAACTGGCATGAATTACATAATCATGTTAATCATTGAGTTTTTGAATGAATTTTTTGTTTGAGGCCATAACTAAGGGAGCATATATCATAGCTTGGCTCGACTCACTAACCTAAGGAATCTTGATAGCTTGGCTAATGACCATTACAAATTACCTAAAATGAAATCAATCTATGAATATATTGACTCATTATAGAAATACCAGCATTAACAAAGTAATATAGATTTTTTATTCATGGAAAATATCTTGAATCTTAGTGTTGATTCTTAGTGTAAATGTTTGCTAGCAAACACTTTGAACCTAGTTTATAAGTATTTTGTCACTTGTGATTACTTATTTTTAATAATATTTCTTTAAGACTCCTGTACACTACGAAATTGTGTTAAAAAATACGATGCACTCAAGAAATAATTGTTCCATATATAGATCCTTGTTCTCGAACTACAATCATACAATATGACACTAGATTATTCTTAGTTAAGTAAAATGCCATATTCACTCTTTGCAATTCAATTCCATCTTATTCATGGTTGTTTATATTTGATAACAAAATGAATTCTACCTTTTTGCAAGATTGCTTTTAGTGCTTTTCCTTTTCATTTAAAGAGCAACAATGCCATAATACTAGTAAATTACACCAACACACAAATTTTTGTAAATATCAACATCCCTAAAATAAAAGTAAATATATTTCTATATACTGCCAAAAATGATGAATAAATCAAAGGGATACATGAAAGTGTCATAAGGTATCTACAAAACTAGTAAAAATAGAGCTTCAAATGGAACTTTATGCCTTACTAGTCAATGGATTGGATATGTTATTATGTGTTGAATGGTTAATGTAGCTATGTGCTTGTGTAAAAAATATTCAATATAGATTCTGAAAATTTATATGGAAAGTTGAAACTTATAAACTATATGGATTTTAAACATTAACTAACAAAATAATTACTTCACAATGAAAGAGAAATATTAGAACAATGACCAAACTATCATGGTTTTCCTCTAGAGAGTAAGAGCGACAAGTGGACAGAGTTGGGGGTATATAGAGAGAGAGAGACAAATAGATTCTCTCTTGGTTACCAAGAGATTTCCACGAGGTGAACAATTGAGTACTTTGGGTAGGTTACCAACCAAAATCATATGGAACTGGGCCTTTGTTATTGGTTGTAGATCTACTTATATTGTTGCTTGAGGTCCTACATGGACATGCCTGAATTTGAGCATGTCCCTATACATGGATAGGGCCATATTCGTCCTTGTCCATGGATAGGGACAGGTCCAAATTCGAGCCTATCCCTGTACATGGACAGGGCCTAATAAGGCCCTGTCAACATTCTAAACTCAAATTTTTAACTAAAAACTTAAAATTTCTAAAATTTAAACATTTAAACATATTTGAAATTTGGCTCGGTTTAAAATTTGAAAATTCAGCTCGGCTTAAAACTTGAAAATTCTGCCCCGTTTAAAATTTGAAAATTTTGCCCTGTTTAAAAATTGAAAATTCGGATTTGTTAAAAATTGAAAATTTTGCCCTGTTTAAACATATTTTAATCATGATTAAAAATTAAAAATTTAAATTTATTTAAACATAAGGGACAGAGCCATACTCGACCATGTCCATGTACAGGTACAAGCTCGAATTCAAGCCCGTCACTGTACATGGATAGGGTCGAATAAAGACCTGTCAAAAATCGAAAATTAACTTCTATATTATTTAAATAGAAATTTAAAAATTAATCCAGAAATAGAAATTTAAAATTTAAATGCCAAAATAACTTTAACTTCTAAATTCTAAATTCTACAAGGACAGGCCAGTTTAGTTTTATTTTTCAAATTATGCAATTTCTTCCTTGTTCTTTGCCTAACAATTATTTTATTTCCTGTTATGTTTTGAAAGCAGATCGAGGTTTTATTTGATGAGATTAAAATTTGTTTTGGTTTATTTTTTCACAGTAAAAATTGGCCCGAGTACATGGACATAGGGTACCTAAAGGGCGTTTAAGGTATATTGCAACGCCCCATATTTTGGCCTTAGGCAGTTATAACTTTGATTTTTCTCATTATAGTAATTCATTGCTTAGTAACTATTTGGACTTAGTGAAACTGATATAGACATGTGAAAGGTGTACGTCTAGAATTATTTGTGAGTTGCACAATAATATATTTTGTTGTTATATGTTCGTGATGATGATGATTATGTGATTTGGTTAAACATGTAAATTTAAATGTGGAATTTTGGTACATGGATATGAGTTTAAGTTATGTTGTGAATGCGCAAGATATGCAAGGCATGATAAAAATAAACATACATTTCTTAATTGAACGTCAATACATATATGGATTCTTATATGAAATTATGACGTATATACATGGATATGAGTTATTGGTGAACTAACCTACAGGTTGATGAGCTATGTGATAGCCAAATGACTACAATGATGAGGTAACATGGATGTCGTAGACATCAAGACAATAGTGTATGTTATAAGTTATAATTATTATTTAATTTATGATTCAAAATATTGCTATGATTTGTGGTAATTGTGGTTTTGACAGGACACACAACTTTCCCAGAGTGGTTGTTTGATGACGTGACTCTAAGAACATTAGTTGCACAATAGGGATTGATGTAGGGTGTTGACCCTAGTTCTATAAGGAGGGGTGGAGGTATTGTCCAATGTTTATCCTCCGCAACCTGGAGTCATGGGAGGGCCGTGTGAAGTCACGCTCCCCTAGACGTGTGATGGCGACTGCTAGTTGCCTGTTGGGGAAGCTTGGTCGAGATGTATGACACTTCCACTTACGGGTTCTATCTGTAGTTAGGTCAATATAGTTGATGCTCCAGCTTAGTCCAACAAAGGAAATGATAGGATGGAAGATGAAAGTAGGTTAGGAAGGAAGGATGCTTCGATGTTAGTTGAGAATACTGATTGGGGATTAGGGATGCCACTATTGTTTTCTCACTTGGTTCCTACCATGTTTAAAACCCTCTTTGATTTCCTACTAATATTTTAAGTGTGATAATGAGTTATTCATGAATTGGTGTAATTTTGTTCATTAAGATTATTAATTGATGCATTACTTGATCTGTTGTCCTACATGTCTTGGTGATCATATAGGAACTATGCACTAGAGGCAATGATTGTTTATCGTTAGTACATACATGAGATATGTGTCCGCTAGCTACACACACATACCCTACCTATGTACACTAGTACAATTAATTAATGTATTAATTATTAAAGTAAATTATTAATTATTTAATTGAATGTTTATTGAATATGTAAATTATATTGCATACAAAATATCTAGAAGCATTAAATACATTATTGACTTTGATAGATGGCGGGTATAATGAATTAAATGAGCATGGTGGGGTGTTATGTACCTTTTGGGAAAATTGTTAAATTACATTTATTGGCTAGCATGAGAAGAAAGACTTTTCATTTTATTTATTGTTGTTTAATGCGAGTCATTTATATTTTAGTTTTATTTTAATATTTTCCCAAAAATCTAGATAAGGGAGGTTGATGGATAATAATGAGGGTGGTTGAGGAGACTTGGGTAAGGGCGTATGAAAACTTAATAAATAGGGAGGAGAAGTGGTGAGGTTTGAGCATGATGAGAGGTTGTGAAATTCTTGGAAGATATAATTCTTGTGATAGTTTTCTTTGAGCATTGGTCCTTCGTTGTTCTTGGAGTCACGGGCACAGAGGGCCAAGAAAATGAAAGGTTTATTGGAGCTAGGAAGTCGGATAGGCTCCTAGTTGGCAGGGAGGATTCTATTGTTTCACTTTGGGAAAGCGAGAAAAGAATGCTTGGAAGCGCCCAGGACTACATTACCACCGATGAGCTTCGACAAGCTAAGGAGGAGGTATTTTTTGGTGGTATTTGGTTATTGATATTTTGTATATAATTTTTATTTAAGTTCTAAATCATAGATTTAGCATATTACTTATTTCATCATGTTATCTAGATTTATCATTGAGCAAATGTAGAAGAAATGTGTAAATGAAAATCAATAAAATTATGCTAAAACGAAGTTGTTATTGTGTATGTATAAAATGAAAGATTAATTGTTTAACATCCTGGATGGGTGTTACATATATTGTAAATTGGCAGGCCATATTCGGCCTTGTCCATGTACAGGTACATGCCTGAATTTGGGCCTGTACCTATACATGGCCAGGGCCGAAAGAAATCTAAATAAAAAATTTAAATCCTAATTTATAAACTAAATTTTCAATTGATAAAAATTTAAATCCTAATTGATAAAAAATTATAAACTAAATTTTCGGCTTTGTTGTAAACCTCAAAATTTATATACATTTAAAAATTATTTATAGGGCCATATTCGACCCTGTCCATGTACAGGTATAGGCCCGAATATGGCCCTATCAACAATCTAAAACACAAATCTGAATCCTAACTAAAAATCTAAATTCTAAACAAATTTAAATTCTAATCTATAATCTAATTTTAATATAAACATACCTGAATGCTGAATGCCGCCCGCTTCTCCAACTTCCATAGCACCACCGCTGCTCCAATGTCCACCGCCCGTCTGACTGCACCAAACGCCCCTAGCAAACACCGCCACCACCACCAACCTCTCCGCACAAACGACAAACGACAAACGATCTTCGCGCAACCTCTCCAACAACAAGCTATGAACTCGCAAAAAATGTGACAGGTGCGATGTGCGGGTAATATATAAACATTTGTTTGGCCGAAAGATATTTCGACCGAAAAATTGTTTCGGCCGAAATATCATTCGACTGAAAAGACATTACCGGATAAAAAATATCCGTTCGGCTAAAATTGTACATGGAAATTGAGGGCATCGTCAGATTTCCTTTCTATTTGACGTTCAAAGGTTCGGCCGAAAAATAATACTTTAGGCTGAAAAAAAAATTATTTCGGCTGAAAAAATGATTTTTGGGATTTTGGAGACCCGATTGTCACGAAAGTGTAACCCACCTTCATGATTCTACCCCACCCTGTTGCACTCCATCGTGGATAGAGGTAGCCAGAAGAACCTCATCTTAGCAGAGGTCATCAAGCGGTTGACCCTGCCGACAAAACCACACCCACAAACCTACACCATTGGATGGCTCCACCAAGGAAGCGATCTCCGTGTTAGCCAACAGTGTCGACTATCGTACAACATCAAGCCCTTCAAAGACAAGGTATTGTGTGATGTTTCTCCTCTCGAAGATTGTGATGTTCTTTTGGGCCAACCTTATTTATGTAAACGCCATGTTGTATATGAGTCTAGGCCTTGTAGTGTTATTATTACTTTGAACAGGAAATTGTACAGGATACCCGAGGCAGTCCCACCTAGTGTTATTTCCTTGTTCTTTGCTAATAAATGCAGGAAGGTCATCTCTCAGACGGGGAAGTTTGTCTTCTTCGTGATTCGCTCTCAGAATAAGTGAAAGATCACAACCACATCCAGGGTCTTTGCGACCGACCTCTCCACACAGCTAAAGCAAGTAGATAAGGTCATGGAAGAATACTCATATATCTTATCCTCACCTACCAGGGTACCTCTACATTGTCAGGTCAAGCACCCCATCGATGTGACCCCCCGTGCACCGCTGGCCAATGGGCCAGTCTATCGTTGCTCTCTATTAGAGAATGAGGGTATCAAGCGATAGATCCAAGAACTATTCCACAAGGGGCACATCCATCCCATATCATCACCTTGCGGGAGCACAATCATGTTGGTATAGAAGAAAGATGGAACCTGGTGACTTTGCATTGATTATCGGGCTCTGAATAAAATCACAGTCAAAAACTGGTACCCGATTCCCTGAATCGACGACCTCCTTGATCAACTCACGGGGGACAAATACTTCAGTAAGACTGATCTGAAGTCTGGCTACCACCAGGTCCCGATAGAACAGACAGATGTATGGAAAACTACCTTCAAGTCAAAGAAAGGCCTTTTTGAATGGTTGGTCATGCCCTTCAGTTTAACAAATGCTCCAACCACTTTCATGAGGATGATGGACAATATCCTGTGACCATTCACCAATAATTTTGTAGTGGTGTATCTGAATGACATTCTCATTTACAACAAGACTTGGGCCGAACAATTGCAGCATATTCAGTACGTTCTGCACACCCTGTGACATCACAAGCTATATGCCAACTTGAAAAAATGCTCCTTCAACATGGAAAGGGCCCATTACCTAGGATACATAAGTGATCATCATGGCGTACATGTGGATCTAGCCAAGATCCAAGTCATCCGTGACTAGCCAGCCCCAACCGCACTCACTAGGCTTCGAAGATTCTTGGGCCTTGCCAATATCTACCGCAGGTTCATGTTGGGATTCTCCCATATTGCATGGGCCCTCAGCCAAATAACCAGGAGTGGTGGTAAGGTGAAATTTTCATGGGTATGGTCCCAACAACAAGCGTTCGACGATTTGAAGTAGCGCTTGTGCTCATCCCCAGTACTTTCACTACCAGACCTGCAACAACCCTTTGAGATCGAGATAGATGCTTCAGACAATGCGGTGGGCGCCATTCTCACTCAGCACGACCACGCTATGGCCTATCATAGTGAGACACTATCAAATGTTGTCCGTAAGTACCCTACTTATGACAAAGAAATTTAATCCATTGTGCAAGCCTGCCACCAGTGGAGACATTACATTCTTGGGAAGGAGACGATTATCCACACTGATCATAAGCCACTGTAGTTCATGCAGACACAAGGAAAATTGCAGAATGATCGCCATCAAAAGTGTTCCACATACTTGCAACAATTCCACCTCAACATCAAGTATAAAACATGAAGCACCAATCACGTTGCTGATTTCCTTAGCAGACCGCCAGTCGCGACACTCACCACAATGCTAGAATCCTGCAGCCATGAGACCTCTGGATGGCCCCAACTCTATGAGATAGACCTGGACTTCACCACCACCTACCAAATGTTGGGTGCAAACGCGGTTGTCGATAATTTCCATCTTCAGGATGGGTTGTTGTGTCCTCTAGACCATATCTGTGTTCCATCAAGTGAGCGAGCGAAGTTGATCTGGGAAGCCCACTAGAGCCGGGTGACAGGACACTTCAATGTCAAAGAGATAGTGGTGATGCTATAGAAACATTTCTACTGGCCAAAACTTCGAAAGGAGGTCAACAAGTATATCAGATCTTGCACTGCCTACGCTATTGCCAAACTGACCACTAAGAAATAGGGCTTGTACACCCCTCTTCCTACTCCTGACAGGCCATGGTAATCCATCTCAATGGACTACATGCCAGGCCTCTCATCCACCAAGCGGGGAAATGACTATGTTTTTGTGGTTGTTGATCACTTTTCTAAGATGGCGATTCTGCTTGCCTGTAAGAAGAACATCACAGCAGAGGCCACTGCCAATCCCTTCTTTGAACTAGTTTGGGTACATTTTGGAATCCCACAAACCATTGTCTCATATCAGAACAGTCGATTTCTCAACACATTCTGGTCGAGCCTCTGGTCACTGCTGGACACCAAGCTCACAAAATCCACAACCTTCCACCCCCAGACATATGGCCAAACCGAGGTCATAAATCGAATGATTGTGCATATCCTTCACATGTATAATTCAAAGCACCCTCAAACATGGGATGATATCCTTCCCTATGTCCAAAATAGATACAACCGAGCCCTGCATAACTCAACCAACCACAACCCCTTTCAGGTGGGGTTGGGATTCCGACCATTTCATCCCATAGATGTTGCACTTCCCCTTGCGGTCACCTTGACTGACTCATCTCCTGCTCCAACTGAAGATGACAAAGCCATCCAATTCATTGAGTGGATCCAACACATCTGCCATCAGGTTCAAGATATCCTATAGAAGTCCAATGACAAGTACAAGTAGCACCATGATCAACATCAGGTTCCACATAAGTTTCAGGTGGGCGTCAAAGTTTGGTTTCACTTGCAGAAAGAATGCCTTAAAGGACCCCATCAGAAGATTTTCCCACTCCATTATGGCCCGTACACCATCACCAAGTCCATGGGGGATAATGATTTTGAGCTCAACATTCCTCCTTTCCTTGGCCCGCACCCAGTGTTCAACGTGGATCTCCTTCACCCTTATTTCCGACCATTATTGGACACCTCAGATGTAGAAGAGCAGTTGAATCCAAAAGATCTCAACCTCGAATGAATACAACATACATCCAATGATCATATTGTTGACACAGAGATCAAGGGAACTCAACAGCAAAGGATCCAACTTTATTGAGTCGTCAAAGTAGGGCAACTCCTGCACCAAGTCAAGTGGCTCACCCGGGGCCAAATTCAGTAGAAATTTCCTCATCTGATGGGGGAACTCAACACAATGGATAAAATTTCTTCCTAAAAAGGGAGGATTGATCTAGTTGGATGTCGGTGGCCACCCACCTTTTCCAACTGGCTCAAAACAGTTTTTTGACAATTTTGGCAATTTACTATTTTTAGCAGTTTTAACTTTCGGGGCCATTTTGAGGGCCTAAATGAAGGTTTTTCAGGATCGAGCTTCTAAATGATAGTTGAAGGCATGATTTATCCCCCAAAATGAATCTCTTCGATGATACCTTTCCAACGGGCTATCATACTCCTACAACGAAGATCGTATGCAAAATTTACGACCCTGGGAAGTTGATGTACTAACTTACCCAGACGGGGCCCACATGACTTTTGGTGCTTCATCTCCTAGGGTTAGGTTTTTGGATGTCTAGGGTTTTTGGAATTCCTATTTATTGTAAAAAGGCCTTAAGAGCCTCATTGTAATCATCTTCTTGTGAATGAACACAGCCATCACATCTCTTCTCAGAGATAAGCCGCCACCATTCCAACAAGCTTGTTTATGTTGCATTTTATAGTTTTAGCTTATTTCCTTATTGAGTAGAAAACTAGTTTTACTGTATCTCTGTTATTTTGTGTTAAGCGCCTGTTAATAATCTGTAGTCATTTCATTTTTCTCATAAAATCCGGATCAAACAATGACTACATCAAAATTTTGTGCAAGTCCTTACACAACAACAATAGGAATTCACATGGTAGAAATAATAAATTCAAATTCACATGTGAGAAACCATGATGGCCATACTCAAGTCCATGAAACAAAGTCTCCAATCAATAGGTCTTTAACCCTATGAAATTTTTTGCAAATGTTCACACCTCTTGCCTTTGCTCATGATCATAACCTTTCTCTAGCATTTTCCCTCTTGTTGATTCTCCTCTCACTCAAACCATCATGCTTGACACATCACGTGAGACATAACAAATGCAACTATAGTTTGTTCTCGATCCTTCTCTTTCCATGAAAACAATTCGTTGCCATCTTTTTCATATCGCCCTTATAGTTGTGGCCCGAGAATTCTACAATTCCACTACATGGTAAACCAATGGTGCTAGATACATGTTTTGATTTCATCTTTGCACCATCCTCTATAATCTTCATGTCATCTATGGACCTTTGTATGTTGTCCATATGGAGTTGTTATCACAATATTCTACCCATTCTACAATGTTCTAGTGAGTTCATGGAATCTTCCAACCTCTATAGGGAGGACTCACAACATCACCCAAGGCACCACCTAAAGTGGGAAATCAATTATCGTTGAGCATATGAGACTCTAAATGGTTTGACTCCAAAATCGATTACCCTAGACATCAGCCCACGAAAAAATTGCTCAAAAAGAAGATATCAATCTATTTATTTCAATTCAAGGTTCAAATGTCCACATCACTACATTCATATTTAGATCTTGTTGAATTTTTTTATGCCACAACAATAAAATCCTCTTCAATGCTTAATATTTTTAAACCAAAATTCTTCATGCACAATCATATCATGAATTAATTGAAAATAGTGGAAGAAGATAAATATTACCTGTAACACCCCATTTTCCCCCATAATTGTAATTATGATAAGACTTCATATGATGTGATTATGAAGCACATAATTGTGTTTTGATTAATGAAAAACACTAGGCAGTTGAATAATAGGGAGAGCCTTGAAAGCACTATCCACGATATCAAAGGTGGAATTGATGAAGTGGGTTGGTGAGGTGGATATGAGATGTTTTCAGGAAGAAAATAGAAAGCTTGCATAGCAAGCTAGATTATACTTGCAAAACATAAACACACACTTGTCAACATACTTGAACCTGCATGGAGCCATGTGACCAGTTATGGAGGACAAGATTCGTGGTTGAGGTAGTTAATATTGTTGATAGATCTGATCTCTTGAAGAGGAAAGGGTCAACTTAAAAACCTGACATAAGTACATCACTGGACTGCCCCTTCAAAATTTGGATCCATGACCGGAGGTCGCTTCTGACATAAGCCACAAGAATCCCAAGGATTGGAGGAAGAAGATAACATGAGAGAGAAATAGATAACATGCACAAAAAGACACACACACACAAAAGAGAACATACACAAAAAGAAGAGATCAAAGAGCATAAGAGAATGGGCGAGTGAGAAAGGTTGCAACAGTGAATGAACAGAGAAAAACTTGAAAAATTGGTGAATTTTTACTCACAAACAGATGGTGCAATGAATTGAGGAGCTGAGTCACATAGATTTGAGAAAGAGGAGAAATTAGAGAGCTTTCCTTGAATAAAATAGGAAGCTCATCCAAATTATTGATGATCACCCTAAAATATAGAAGACTTGGATACCAGTTGGAGCAATTGGGGGTTGCATCTTGGTACTAACTGGACATAAATCGACATTGGTAAAGGGAGGTCATTGAGAGACTGTATAACAGAGAAGGGAGTCCCTTGTGCAAAGGAAATCCAGTTGGGGAGGTACCTGATAAACCTATGGTATCCCTGAGCTAAGTGGGAAGGGGGAAACTTCTGTTGTGGTCAAAGGAGGAAGGAGAGTAACCTTCCTAGATCATCCTGAGTTGGAAACCAAATGAATCATTCCCTTGTGATATCATGGCTTGACATGGGGGTGGCGCATTGTAGGAAGGCACTTTGAAATATGGCCTAAGGTTGGGAGGAAAGGATTCCTCTCTTAGTTAGTTGGTTGTTGATGTTTTCCATGAACAGATAAGTGCCTAACTTGGCTTGTTAGATGTTTGATAATGATGCAAATTGTTTGGTTTCTAGCTTAATGGAAAATATGAATGCATGTAAATGATGGATTGAATTCATGAGTGAAATGGAATATGTTTGTTTTCCCTTATTGTTTAAATTTGTTAAATCATGAAGTTAAGTCAAGTCGTGATGGTCAATGTCCTTGAAAATCTTGTAATTTAGGAGGAGAGCCAGCAAGATATGTAAAAATATTCATTTGGGAAGTGAGTGGAGTACCCTGGTATCTGGAGAGTCCTGGGAAGGATTGGAAGCTTTAAGCTCTGGGATGGGCCACCTGTCTTAGGTGGAAATATTGCAGGACATGTAAACCTTCATCAAAGTCCTAGATGAAATGCCTTATCTTGTTTAAACCTGGATTCCCAAAGCTCTTAGAAGTCTATTAGAACCTTAGAAAAGACCAGAGGAGGAACCCTGGAAGGTTTAAGTTTGGATTCAAATTGTTACTTGGAAGGAAACCAACATTTTAAGTTGGGTAGGTTCGCAGTCATTGATTCAACGAAGCGAGCAGATATAGACAGTTGGTCAGATGATATAACCTTCAGAGCGACTAAAGTGAAGTCATATCTGAACTCCAATGGGGAGAGCCCCAATTTGACAAGGATCGTCGATCTATCGGAGAGTGACTAGGGAGAATTATAGATTGTTGGATCTAGTAAGGAGGTTGTCGGAAGAGGGGTCGTTTGAGGTCCAAAAGAGGAGCTAAAATAAGAGTCTGACAATAGGAACTCTGAGGATCATAGATCCACCGTAAGGTGTGTTGATATTATGGTAGTTGCGAGAGGTATTTACTGACATGTGTAAAATTTGGCTAGAATAGAATATTCTAGAAGTAAGAGAAACCCTAAACATATGTGTGAAAACCCTAGAAGACATGTCATCTTAGCAGAATATATAATATTAAGGTATTATCCTCCAGGAAGACAAGTCGACCTCATAGGAAAAAGATAAACATAAAATATAATTACTAGAAAGTCAAGTTGGCCAAGCCAGAAAATTCACTGGACAGATTAATACAAATAGAGGACGGCTTAGCTCATTTGTTCACTCACTCCCACTCAAGAAACCAGAAACAATGCACAAGTTTGGAGGAGGAGAAACAACATCTACAGTTGTACGGTTTTCTCTTGTTCAGTCTTTTTGGTACTTTCTCTTGTACGTTACCCTTAGAGAAGGTGTTCTCTCTTGGTTATTTGTTGGTTCTAGTGTGGCTTCCTGGAATCATTCTATCTAGAAAAGTTTAAGGTGCTCAGGGGTGGCTTTATGCCTATGGATGGGTGACAATGGTGTATCATTTTCTATGGTTAGACGAGAACATTATTCTAACAAGTTATGGGCCCACACCACCTTCAAAACAGTCTAACTACTAGAAGGTAGATCCAAAAATCTCTATCAAACTCGTTGTATCAAAATTGCAATTTCAGTGCTAGTTATAGTGTCAGTTGCAATGTCAGTTGCAACACTAGTTGCAGTGACAAAACAAGTTGCAGTGAAAGTTTCTATGAAGTATTAGGACTAATTTTTGGTTATCCTAGTGCACCCTAAACCAATGCATCTCTTGGTGCCCTCAGCTAACAAAAATGTTGAGTTTGATTTTTTGGGTTAAAGTCAAAGGTTGGCTAGTCAAAGTCAAAGGTTGACTTTTGGTCAAAATTGATTTTTGTGGTCAAAGTTGAATTTTTAGGGTTTCTAGCTTGTTCTAATCATTGGACCTTTTTTATTCAGTTTCTAACCTCTTCTTGTCAAGATGGTGTCAAGTTTCAGATTAGAAGACAAGTTGAATGACACTACAAATTTCAAAGGTATGCACTTGTATATTCTTTTCAAGTTATATCATCCATCAAAGAATGAGTGTGTTTGCAGGGGATGTGCAAGAGACCTTGTCCAAGAAGTGAATTCAGTACATTCAGAGGAACAAGCGCACCCTTCCTAGAAGTGAAGCCTCCAGGTTTGATGATGATCCCTGGAGGGATCGAAACACATCGACTCTCTTGTTTTAAGGCATAGTTCCTCTTTATATTTTTTATTCTGATCCTGCATATTCATAATGTTTAACCATGTCTCTAGTTGTTATGGAATTATTACGATCTTATGTTGCATCTTGATCTATTGAAGTTATGATCATTATACTAACCCCTTAATACTAGAGATACACTTGTTAATCTCCTCTCTAGGAGATATTCTTGTTCTTATGTAAATGCTTATTGTTTACAAGATGAAGTTGATCTCCTTTAGGAGATGTTATTGGTTACTGACCTAGACTCCAGGAAGTATGTCTTCTATGGAGGATAACATGTAGATTTTTTTGTTCTTGTTTCTTGTTACGGGCAGATCATAAGAGATAAATCTGAGAGGGAGTCAGACTTAGAGGGAGTCAGACTCGGAGGGAGTCAGACTCAGAGGGAGTTAGTGATCAATAAGAATCCAACATATTTTCATGACACTTTTCATAATTCAAAGGGGCATGTAGTAGATGAAAGCGTGGTCTAAGGATTCTATCAGATAAAGGGAGTTGATTTTAGAGTTTGAGAAGAAGGATATTGACCGAATATATTGGGATTGGAAGCGTGGATGGAACCAGATGAGATATTTAGTGAGGATATTGAAGAGGTTTATCATGATGGACAAGAAGTCCATGTCCACACCTATGATGACACATCTGAGGAAGTTTTGTGACGTGATAGGCATTTTCTTTGCAGAGAGCACCTTGTGCCAGTATATGGTTGAGCCATGACCGTATTATTAGGTTACATCACAGGATGCAAGTACCTATGTTGTGGTATATATAGATCTGATTGATCTTCGATGATGAAGTATGGATGTCGACATATACAGTTTTTGGATTGGGAGTACAGAAGACAGATCTAGCACTCGGGGTGCTACTTCAGCTTGGGATCGAGTAGGATTCCTAGACAAGCAGGGAAGCATATATCTGTAGAACTTAGTCAGATATCATAGAAAGTGATGCAAGATATGAAGCAAGGTGTATTTTTGAAGGACCTTGCAAGAATTCATCAGAGACATGGTGCAGGAAGGAGAAGTGAGGTTCCATCACTTATCCACAGATGAGAAAATAGTTGACATTTTCACTAAGCCTCTGTTTGGAACAATCTTGGCAGGAATGAAAATGTTTTCCCGGGGGAGTATTTATGATTAGAACTTTGTGTCGATATTCCAATACTAATCAAACAAACTTGATCAAGTGGGAATAGGCCCAGACGTAATATTTGATGGACTGAAGATTCGAGTTGCTGCTAGGTCTCCTATGTGTGAATTGCATCGGGACTTGAAACTGTCATGAGTAGGTGAGTAGCCCCGATAAGCATTGGGCTGACTCTATCTCCACAGGAACTGGGCTGTAGACTAGGGGAGATAGGGAACATCTACATCCAGAGTAGATGTGCCCGGACGTAGTCTTCAATGGACTAAATAATTGATCCGGATTATTTTCGGCACGAAATGAGAGCGGAGATATAACAAAGAAATGCATAGAGATATCACAGATATTCAATAATATAACATAAATTTATCAGAGATGCAACCATAAACACAGATATACAGTAATACACAATTTTTTTATTAATGAAAGAAATGTACAGAGATTGTAAAAATACAGAGTGAAAGACTCGCTAGAATGGTGGAAACTTATCTCTGAGAAGAGATGTGACAGCTACTCGCATTCACAAGAAGATGATTACAATGAGTCTATGAAGCCCTTTTTAAAATAAATTGGAATGCCAAAAACCCTAGAAATCCAAAAACCTAACCCTAGGAGATGAAGCGCCAAAAGTCATGTGGGCCCCGTTTGAGTAAGTGAGTACATCAACTTCTCGGGGTCGTAACTTTTGCATACGATCTCCATTTTAGGTGTGTGATAGCTCATTGGAAAGGTATCGTTGAGGAGATTCATTTTTGGGGATCAATAATGCCTTCATATATCATTGAGAACCTTGATATTTAAAAACCTTCATTCGGGCCCTCAAAATGGCCTTGGAAGTTAAAAACTGCTAAAAATAGTAAATTGCCAAATTTGCTAGAAATTTTTTTGAGCCAGTCAGAAAAGGTGGGTGGCCACTGATATCCACCTGGATCAATCCTCCCTCCTTAGGAATAAATGGTCTCCATTGTGTTGAGTTCCCGAGGGAGAGGGAAAAGTGTTTGCTAAATCTTCATCTTGGTGAGCTACTTGCTGTTGGTGTCTAAAGATGTCCTAAAAACAACCTTAGTTTAACATTAATTTATCAACCCAGAGATTCATCTTTTATCTCAAGAATATCGGCAAAGTCTATGCAAGTATCCTAAAATCATGTAGCTAAACCAAATCTGAGTTCATCAACAATCAAGTTCCTCAAACGTTCACCAAAGATTCTAAGAACTAAATGGAATTGAAATCTGATTACTAAGATGCTGTGAAATGGAAAGGAACTAATTAATCTATTGAATTCACTTAACTAGAAAGCAGTAATTGAATCTAAGTAAGGACTTGCAAAGTTAACTATCAATTATGAATTCTGATTACTAGAAAGGAAATAACGAATTACTCTATCTACGGAAAGAAACAACAATTGTAATCTAATCAGAAAGGACAACTAATGTAACTTTTGCTAAAAGGAGCAACTATTGTAACTTTAACCGAAGGGAACAACTATTGTAACTTTAACCGAAAGGAACAACAATCGTAAATCTAAGGAAAAGGAACAACGCAGATGAAAATGTGAGGAACTGTCAAGCAATAAATTTAGAAATGGAAATCATAACGACAATCATTAATACTTAAGGGAAATGTCTATCTTATATACGCAAACAATCATAAAATCATTAACACACTTATGCATTTACCCTTGGCTATTGTAAAAGAGATCTGAATCACAAAATGGAAATCAAACTTTGAACTGATACAATTACAGAATGAGACAGTAGCTCCTTCAGACTTGGCCCTCAGTGTTCAGAAGTACTGCTATGAGAAACTCAGAGCACATAAATGATAAAAACACTTAAAACTTTCATTGATTCCATGGCTGGTAAAACATTTACAAAAACTGCTTGCACAGAACAATTCTAAATCTAATTACTTGAATGTGTTTTTTCCTCCGTTTTTCTGGATCTATTACCCTCTTATATATTACAATAGTTTGGGTAAATCAAGCTATCTTGAGGATCAAAATATCCTCAGGATTGATTTACTATTATAAAATTACAATATAGAAAATGCATTATCTTCAAACTTCTTTGCGCCTAAAAAGTCTTCAACCTCCAATAGCTTGCACTAGCCAAAATCTCTTTGGTTATCTTTGACAGTTATTTGTCCAATTCTGCAAAAAAATCAAACCATTCCAATCGTAATTTAGAATCTATTTAATAAAACTTTAATAACAACCCTAAGAGACATATTAATCATATTCTATTCTATTTATCCCTAACTATCTAAAGAATCAATCAAAATCATATCATGAACTGTGGGAAAAAGGAAGATATTTATACCTTTTTTGTAACCCAACATACCCCCCAGCTTACCTTCTTGCATGTCCTCATGCAAGCTAGAGTCTTTCATGTAAACCAGTTATACTGTAGGGAGGAAAAGTTGGTTCACCAGGTCTCCTGAAACCATGGTTTCTTTTGATTTCGTCAAAAGCGGCGTCCTTTCTCTTTTTATTAATTTGAAAATCCTTCTGGTAAACTTCTGGAGGAAACCAGAGGAGAGGGGGGTTATACCTGCATCCCATCCAAGTAGGTCCTTCCTCCTGGAGTAGTCTAGCATATATTTCTACTCTAAAGGTTGTTGCAAAGAAATTTCTATATCCAAAGGGCTCTCTACCTTTAACCTCACCGGAGGATACATCCCATCTTAGCTTGGAAGCAACAAGAGCTTCTTCCTTGAATTCTCCAAAATATGTGATACCTAAGCGGATGACATGTAAATGGATATGAGATAATGAGTCCACAACCCCTGCCCTTTTCATGAAGGTCATGTGTCACATTATGGCTGGGAAGGTTTTTGGAGGCTCTCCTCTAATCCAAAGATCTAAACCAATTTCTCTATTTATGAACATTTTGTGAGCCTTACCCCATCTGACCTGGTTCCTAGTAAAGGATAGGAATGCCTGGAATTGTATGTCCCCTATGAAGAGGCCAAGGTTGTCTCCTCTAACTTCATCCAAAATGAGATTATGGAAATATAATTCACACAGAAGGTATTGTACCTTCTCTTCTTGATCACTGAAACATGAAATAAATTCTGGAACAGTGGCAAATGAAATGGGTTTACCTGCTCTGATGGCCTTCACTCTCAACAATAGATACCTTTCCAGCAAGAATAAAACATAATTAGTGGCAGGGGCTTTGTAATTGATGGCATCAGAGTAGACATCACAGATGTGTTTGATTTTCTCCAAAGCTTCTTCCAATTGGGTTTGCACCTTTTTGGTCTTCTCTTGGGCTCTGGTAAGCATATCATAAGTTTCACCCTCTGTTGTTGTCATGTCCTTTAATTCTTTAACAACCCTTTGATATTCAGTCCTAGTTACCACTTCATGTTGGTGTTGGACCAATGCTTGATGTGCTTGTGTAAGTTTTGCTTTGAGTCTATTGATGATGACACTCTGTGCTTGAGATTGAGATGCTTGGTATTCTTCCATAACACTCATCTCTTCCTTGGATTGAATCAATGCTTGTTGGGATTGTACCAATTCTTCTTTTAGCTCATGAATGATGGCACCCTGTGCCTGAGATTGGGATGCTTGATATTCATTCATTTCTTCTCTGGAGTGAATTAATGCTTGTTGGGTCTGTGCAAGCTTTGATTCTAGTCTATTCATGATAGTACTCTGCTCCTAAAACTGCTCTGTTATCGTCAGTAATTCGCCTCTGTTTTGAGTCAGGGTTTGCTAAGACTGCATTAGTTCTTCTTCCAGTCTCCTAATAGTATCATTTTGCTCAAAAAGTTGAGTTGTTTCCTCTAAAATCAGAGTGTCTGTCTGTATCTCAGTATCAACCATCTCTTGTGTTTCTACAGGAATTACATATTCATCCTAAACTGTTGCTTCTTCTACCATTAATTCCTCAGGATCTGTTTGTATTCCTACAGAAGTTGTACTAGCTGCTTTCTTAGGAAGAGGGTTTCTTCCTTGCATCTTTCCCTTTTTGTTTTTCTTTCTTCTGTGGATCTTGTCTGCTAGTTCCAACTGTTTCCTCAATTCCTTGATAATCTCCTTGAGCTTTCTCACCTTCTTCTTTAATATCACAACCCTCTTAGCCTTCTTCTTCAACAATTTGTTTTCTTTCTTTAATTTCCTAATTTGCTTCTGGCTTTTGGCTGATTTCTGTTTATGAGGGATCTCAAGGTATTCTTCATTTCATCCAGTAGATGGTTGTCCCTCTGTTCTTTCCAAGTGCTCTGGTTGTCCAAGAGGGTCTCATGTTTCAAAAATAAATTCCTCCTGTGTTGTGTCATCTGGAAAGGACATTTCAATGTCAGGAAAGTCTTCAATTGGTTTTGAAGAGGAGGCTGGTTCTGGTTATTTTTCCAGATTATTTTCATCTCTGTCAGTTAAGGTTCCTAAATTCTCCAAAACCTGAGCTATTTCTATCTCATAGCTCTTCAAAAAGTGTCTTGTTAGGTGCTCTGCTGCAGGTTGGGTGTCTCCCTGATTATCCTTTTGTGTTGTCTTGTTTTCTTGCTCAATTGCCTGAACATTTTCCTATAAAGGTTGTTCTATGAAATTATGAAGTTCTTCAGGATGCTCTGTTGCATCCTGAACTGCTTTCGTGGTTTCCTGGATTTGTTTGATTCTCTTCCTTGTCCTAGGGGGGGATCTAAGAGAAACCATTGTTCTCTTCTTTCTTTTTGTTAATGCTTGAGTCTATGAGGTCTGTGCCTCAGTGATTTGAGAAATTTGTGCTTCAAATTCGATCTGAGGTGGTGAAATTTCTCTTTGGGTGGTGGTCGTCTGCTCCATTTGTGGAGGTCTATTGGCCTCAATGATTTGAGCAGGTTCTGCTTCAACTTCAATCTGAGGTGGTGGAATTTCTCTTTGGGTGGTGGTTGCCTGCTCCAGTTGTGGAGGTCTATTGGCTTCAATTGAATTCTCCCAAGTCAACTGAGTTTGACTCAATTCTTTATCCACTATTAGTTTTACTAATCTATGGTGGCTAATGACAGTAACAAGATCCTTGGACTTTTGTGTTCTCAAGGCAACTTCATGTAGTATGGTATGCAGGAAAAAAGGTAAATTAAGTACTAACTGTTGCTTCAAGGCTACCGACAATTTCAGATGGTGAGGTCGAATTACATTATATCATCCATCGCAGGTGATATACCACTGAACTATCCCTGCCAATTCCTTCCACGGTTAACTGAGGGTACTGGGATTAAATCCCTTTCCTTTTTTATCCAATTCTTCCCCTAGTTCTGTGAAATATTCCATGGCTTCCCTCAGCTTCGTGTATTTCCCTGTCCATTGAATGCCTGTGTTAGGGAGGCCTGTGACTTCTGCTACGATTTCTGAGGTAACTGAGATTTGTATGCCTTGGACCATAGAGATTTCTCCTTGCAGGTTTTGAAAGAATTCGAGCGTGATGTTTGTGTCATAACCTTGCAAGTGGCTGAAGTACTCGGTCCACCCTAGGCGATGTAGGATTTCTCTTTTCTGTTCTGTAATCTGGAGTAATGTCGGCTCTCTGTGCACACTTCTGCCACCCATATTTCTGTGAGAAAGAAAGAACGACTATCGTTCTTGTTTACAAATTCGGTTAGACCAGCTTTGGAGAAACAGATGCTAGAAATGGGAAATATCAGTAACAATGAATGTATAAAGATGTGGGTTTTGTATTTATTGCAATCATTATAGCTAGTCAAGAAGTGTGCCGAGCATCCCCCTCATTAATGTAGAGGTCTTCCTTGACCGTCAGTGTAGGCGAAAGCAATGAGTGTAGTTATTTCGGGTGAGGGGTAATTATTGTGTTGCCGCCGCCAGTAGGGGCTAACCATATATAATTTTCAAAAAGACACATGCCACCAAAAATCATTTAAACGATAGTCGTTTGATGTGTGGAATTTGTAAAGTTATTACACCAATGTGCAAAAATGATTTATGGAGAAAATCAATCAAAAATAAATTAAATCTGTTCATTTTTTTTTTTAAATAGTCCACATAACATAATATTGTTACTTTTCGGGTGATTGAGTATAACTGATATGATGGCCTCATTATTTGAGTAAAGGAGATCTAGAGACACGCAGAAACTTGGTATTTTGAGATAATCTTCCATACCACAGGTAGATCCGCTGCTGCCCGCAGGCGTCCATAGCCTTGGCAGGGTTTCCTTTTAACCCTTAGATGATCCTTTATCCTTAATACACATGAAAATCATTTTTTTCCAAAAAGACCATTATCCTGGTTTGGTAGCCAGATGATAATGCCACTCACTAGATTATAACTTAAGTGAACAAGCCAGCTCGTGATGAGACCTCTTGTCCTTTGACAAAAGAATATGTCAAGGGCCATTGCCCTGGTGTGGTGGCCATAGTGGGAATGTCACTTAGGTTAGTATCCTATGATCATGGTAGGTTGCCTTGTGATGAGACCCCCTGTTCTTTATGAAAAAAAAAGGTTTTTGTTGTGTATCTTTATTTATAAGTATATTTTCTAATAAATATTTGAATTATCTTTTCCCAAGAAGACCATTATCCTGGTTTGGTGGCCAGATGATGATAATTCCACTCACTAGATTATAACTTAAGTGAACAAGCTAGCTCGTGATGAGACCCCATGTTATTTATTGGAAATATATATATATATATATATATATATACATACATATACATATATATACACATACATATATATACACATATATATATATAC
>ML793377.1:72563-91706 GCA_009831015.1 Picea engelmannii | reverse complement strand
ATTATTTTATTTTTTTTAAGGGAGGCTCATCTACTCTTTAAGAGTAAGGGATAGTATAAGGAAGTGTAAATATGCCAAGTAAAAGTGTGCTGAAGACTCCTTATAATATAGAGACATAATATCATTAAGGTATATTTGTATATAAGGGAAAGAAACAACTTATGGTGGCGATTGATTATGAACACGGTTTAAGATATTTTAGGAGAGATTATTCCATGATTTTTTTTTTGATAAGGTATGAGGGACCATCCAAAAAATAATGACAGTTCGTTGTAATGACGATTAGAAACAGTGATGGTGAAAATTAATTGATGAAAGCCGCACTTCCGGAGGAATGGCTAGCGTTTGAATGGTAAAGAAGGGAACTGCAATCACGCGAAAAGGAACAGTAGTTGTTATGTTCAGAAAAGGAACAACATGTGCACGAACAGGGAACAATAGTTGTTCTGTTCAAAAAAAGGAACAACAGGCATGAAAAGGGAACAACAGTTGTTCCGTTCAAAAAAAGGAACAGCAGGCGCGAAAAGGGAACAACAGTTGTTCCATTCAAAAAAAGGAACAACAGGTGCGAGAAGGAACATCATGTGCACGAAAAGGAAAAACAGGCGCGAGAAGGAAAATCATGTGCATGAAAAGGAACAACAGTTGCACGAGAAGGAACAACAGCTGTTCCGTTCAAAAAAAAAAAAGGAACAACAGTTGTGCGAGAAGGAACAATAGTTGCGTGAAAAGAAACAACGATTGTTCCATTCAAAAAAAGGAACAACAGGCGCGTGAGAAAGGGAACAACAATTGTTCTGTTTCAAAAAGGAAACAACAGACACGCGAGAAAGGGAACAACAGTTGTTTCGTTTCAAAAAGGAAACAATAGGCGCGCGAGAAAGGGAACAACAGTTGTTCCATTCAAAAAGGAACAACAGGCGCGTGAGAAAAGAACAACATCATCATGAACATGTAAAAGACAGAGTCTGTATGATAAAAAAAAATGGGAGTATGGAACAAAAGAAGGTGCTAATTGTAGTTATCTGTCTTGATTCTTGTTTTTTAGATGACTTTTTATAAAACAAAAATACTAACCACTCAGTTGGAAAACTATGTACAGTATGTACAATATAAACAAAATACATCATTTATGGAGTTGGGCTGGTTGGGTTACCTTCCCAGCCAACCAAAATCTGCACCATAGGGTCTTTACTTACTTCTTGATAGAAAGAATCTTTTGAAGGTGGCTGGTGGTAAAGTCACAGCCGGTGTCCATTGACTAGAAAGGGTGATCCAGACCCATTGATGGTGCTCAAAGTAACCATGCCATTATCATGGAATTCATTAATTTCATACGGCCCTAGCCATCGTGTCTGTAATTTCCCAGGAAATTCCTGAAATCTGGAATCATAGAGGAGCACCCAGTCGCCTTTCTTGAATGATTTATTCTTGATATGCTTGTCGTGCCAAGTTACTCTCTGTCGCTGGATAAAAGCTGTTCACTCCACAATAGACAAACATGCTTCATCCAATTCGTTGAGTTGCTGAAGGCGTCATTTATGTGCTTCTGTAAGATTTAGTCCAATTTCCTGGGCCATTCTTAGGGTCTTGATCTCGAATTCTATTGGGAAGATGGGTTCTTTTCCATAGATTAGATGGTAAGGAGAGTAGCGAGTGGTGTTACAGTAGGTTGTACGATAAGCCCATAAGGCATTTGGGAGCTCAGTAGCCCATCTTTCAAATGGTTCTACAACTAGTTGTGTTTTCAAGGGCATTTCATCAGCCTGACCTGGTTTCCCCATCCGCTGGCAGCTGTCGCATGTCTGGACATATTTCTTGGCATCTCTAAATATTGAGGGCCAATAATATCCCATCTGTAAGATTTTGTGTCTAGTCCTGCAGTCTGCAAAATGCCTCCCACAGGGCTCGTCATGTCCTGCTTTCAGTATGTCATAGATTTTGTCCTCTCGTACACATTGTCGGATCTGGAGATCACCTCCTGTGTGGAAAAGATATCCACTGATCCAAGTGAATCGTGTGCTATGATGGATGATCAGTCATCTTTCCCTGGATGATAAATGTGTCGGTAATCTTCCCGCTGCTAGATAATTTGCTACATCAGCATACCAAGGTGGTTTTGTGTCGACAGTAAACAGATGCTCATCTAGGAATTGATCCTCAGTTGTTAATGAGTCATCTGTTTTTGGGAATCGAGTCAGGAAGTTTGCGACAAGATTTTCTCTCCCAGTTCGATCTTTGATGGTGATATCAAAGTTATGCAATAATAAAAACCATCGAGTGACCTGTCCATTAGTAATTGGTTTATTAGCTAGATATCTAATGGTAGAATGATCAGTATACAGGATAACTGGATAGCCTGTTATATAATGAAATTTTTTATTGATGGCATGTATAACAGCTAAGAACTCTTTCTCTGTTACTATATAATTATGTTTGGCTGGAGTTAGATTCTTTCTAATGAAATAAATGGCGTAGGGTTTCTTTTCTTCTTCATGTCCTAGAACAAAGCCTATGGCAATGTCTGAGGCGTCGGTTGAAATTTGAAATGGTATTTTCCAATTAGGTCCCCTCAACACTATTGTTGTTGAGATCAGTTTTTTGAGTCCTACAAAAGCCACATCGCATTTATCAGACCATTGAAATTCTACATTACCTGTCAAAGCATGTAAAGGCACAACGGTTTTTGAAAAATTTGGCATAAATCTATGATAGTATCCTGAAGCACCAAGGAAACTACGTACCTCAGTTTGTGTGTGTGGAGTAGGTAGATTAAGAATTACCTCAATTTTTGCTGGGTCTACTTTAATTCCATCTATAGAAATGTAATGCCCTAATACCACACCTTCTGTCATCATCATGTGACATTTTTCGTGGCTTAAACATAACCTGGTAGCGATGCACCGTTCCAATACCTTCTCCAGATTATTAAAGGCTTGATTGAAGTCATCGTCGTACGGGGTGAAATCATCCATATAGACTTCAAGCCCTTCGCTAATCAGATCACTGAATATGCTCAGAATGGCCCTTTGGATTGTAGCTGGAGAGTTACAAAGTCCGAAGGGAAATACTTTGTATGCAAAGGTACCCCAAGGACATGTGAATGTCATTTTATCCTGATCTTCTGGGGTAATCTGGATCTAATTGCAGCCACTGAAATCGTCTAGGAAAGAGAATAATTTATTCCCTGCCAAGGTATCCAGGACCTGACCGATGAAAGTTAATGGAAAATGATCTTTTTGATTAGCTTTGTTTAGTTCCCTGTAATCAATGAAGATTCACCACTTCCCATTTTTCTTTGGGACAATGACTAATGGGGAAACCCATCGACTATCTGAGATAGGGTATATAAAATCTACGTCCAACATCTTTTGTAGCTCTTCTTTAACAATATCTTTGAGGTGGGGGTTCAGTATTCTTTGTGGTTGTCGGATAGGTCAGACGTCTTTATCAATATAAATGTGGTGTGTGCAGAGTTGTGGATCAATACCTTTCATATCAGAGTACTCCCAGGCAAAATATTATTGGTATTTAGAGAGAGTTTGGATTAGCTTTTGTTGTTGTTGCTATTCTAGATTGGCATTAATGTTCAGAGACTTCCCTGGTGTGATCTCAATAGATTTGCTGTTGTGAACAACGGTAGTCATAATTTGTTGTTCCATTAAGTCTTCCAGCGGGTCTCCCTGTGCTTCACAGTCTAGAGCAGTTTGGAGCATCTGGCATGTTGGGTTACTTACATCGGTTGGGTTTTTAATAAACCCACTAATTACATCATCCTCTAGCTAATTCTTGGGCTTGAGGGCTTCTTCCATCGTGAGTGGGGCATGTAGATCCTTCTCTGGATATCATGGTGGTGGCAATTGCGGGTATACAATCATTGGACTAGGTTTGGCTAGAGGATATAAGATGAGATTCCTTGTAACCCCTCCTCTAGCAATTTTCATTATACCCGATCGAAAGTCTATGTACGCATCAGCTGTTGCGAGCCACGGTCTGCCCAATATCAGTGGATTCCCTTCAAGTCCACTTTTTCGGTTGATGATGAGAAAATTTGCGGGATATTCCCAGGAATCAACTGAAATGGATATATCATGTAGTGGGCCGAGTGGTTTGACCACTAATCAATCGACCAATTGCAACATAATCGGGGTTGGGTCGAAAGAGTGAAATCCTAGGGCATTGCAGGTTTCCATAGTTAGAATGTTGATGGCTGACCCCAAATCGACTAGGGTATTTGGAAAGGAACAACCCTGAATCTGCACTGTTACTATGGGGTTCCTTGGATCTGTATATTTAACTGGTGTTTCTCTACCCAAAATTAGATCAGATAAGGCTCCCACTACATGAACTGTTGATGATGAATTTTTGATTTTTCTGACGGGCTTCCTCCCACATAGATCCTTGATTGTCTTTGCGTAGATCGATATGTCTTGCAGGGCTTGCAGGAGTGGAATTTTGATGTATAAATTCTTGAGTTCCCCTACAATGTCGAAGTCAGGATATACGGTGGGTTTCTCTATCATCAGTCTTTTTGGGAACAGAGGGGAGGGAATTGCATCCTTATCAGATTCTTGTGATTCGACTGTGTCCCTCCCTTGCCTGATTTCTTCTATTATTACCACAATCGAGGGTGTTATTGTTGGTTGTTTTTCATTCCCCTGTTCTTGGGGAACTTCATTTTATTCGAGAGAGATGATGCGCCCCAATATTAACCGAAGTCCATTGCACCCTACTAGATTGATTTCCCCTTCTCCACTTTCCATAATCCGAACGAGCTAAGCTGGTCTACTATTGGGATTTGGGTGGGGTTGGGCAGGTAATTGAGGACGCAATTGTGATTGGGGCAATGGGAGTGGAGTTTGTAACGGAGGTTGGGTTTGAGAGGTCATATCCATACGTTGGTTATTCATCCCCATGGGGCGCTACCATTTCTGGTTCCAATTTGGGTTTTGGGCAGTCGAGTTAGGCCATTGTGGAGGGTAGGTATTATTCAAATTTTGCCAGGATGAGGTGGGGTATTGCAAATTTGGCCAATTGGAACTTGTAGTTGGTTGATTTTTTCAGTTGGGGTTTGTGGTAGGCTGGTTTGGCCAGGTGGGTACTGCTGGGGCTGCCAGTTCTAATTAGTAAATGGCTGACCCTGCCATGTGTTGCCAAAATTCTGTTGTTGATTATACTGTCCAGGATTCTGCTGTTGATTGTACTATCCAGGAAAGAAAGAGGAAGGGTCCTGAAATGTATTTTGAGGTCGGGATTGCCACTGACGGTGTTGAGCCATCAGATATAATGGTTCTGTTTCCTCTTCTTCTTCTTTGAATACAACTTTCAATCCAGGGAGTGATGGGCATT
Organism: Picea engelmannii; assembly: GCA_009831015.1. Classification (NCBI taxonomy): domain Eukaryota; kingdom Viridiplantae; phylum Streptophyta; class Pinopsida; order Pinales; family Pinaceae; genus Picea; species Picea engelmannii. The sequence continues at coordinate 86,357 of ML793377.1, read as the reverse complement.
CATCTGTGTCATGATCCTTGGTGCAAATAGCACAAACCTGAACTATATCCAAGGGGCATTCCCTTGGACCATGTTTCTTTCTACACCTGTGGAAAAATATAGCCAAGGTATGCTCTGCTTCTACCTTCTTTTGTTTGGCCCGCAACACATCTAATTGTGTAGTCAGAGTGCTCAAAATATATGTTTTAAAGTTTTCTAGGAGATTACCAACTTCAGCTCACGTAACACCCCCGCTGGTGATATTGTTGTTTCTTGTGAGGGACGTCCACATTCCTGACCTGGCCCGTGTACTTCCTCGTGAGCACCTAATACACAATGGAATACTGTCTTCATAAGTTTCCTGATAAATGCCACCTTTCCCCATTAAATTCAATGTTTCTACCCATTCATCTCTCATGCCTTTGATCATAGTTGCTTTGAGTACTTCACCTAGTAATGTACCATAGGGTGATCTTTGCAAATTGTACTGAAATCTTTCGACATATTCTTCTAATGATTCATTTTCTTTCGCAGTCATTTGAAAGATTTCATCTTTTAGGTCTCTGGTTCTGCAATAATCCTGATATTTTAACAAGAAGGTTTGTTTCATCTGGTCCCATGAATTGATGGTTCCACCTCCCAATCCCATGAACCAGCGTAGGGCTGCTCCCTTCAAGGTAGAGGGGAATAGTTTTAATTTTTGGGGTTCAGAGGTGTAGTCATACCCTCTACATAGGACATCAAATTCAAATAGGAATGCATCTGGGTCTTCTGAAATCAGTCCATGGAAGGTTGGCAGGTTTTGTAAGGGGATTGCTTTCATGGGGGCATTGGCAATTGGATCAACTATTGGATACTCCAGCATGGAGGTTTCGGGCTGTTGTTGATTTGCTTGTGCCATTTGATCGAAAATGTTCCAAAAATTTTCAGGAGGTTCTTGATCCAGGTATTCTATTTGAAATTGTTGATTATTTTGTCTTCCAAGGAATTTGACTACACTCCCTTTATCTGGGATTTCGTATATGCCTTCTTATTTCACAGGAGACTTAGGATTAGGTGGTGGTGGTGGTGGGTATTCCTTGGCAACCCCGCTAGTTTCTCCTATTCCCTCCATATGATTAGAGCTTCCCTCTTCTAAAAGGTTGAACGGTGGGAGATTTGTATTCTGAAAGCTCTGCTCAGTCCCTTCAGTTTTTCTATGAATATTAGCATGGGTCGTAGTTGGTGAAATTATTGCCTGAGGGATTCGGGTGGGTCCTTTCCTAGGTCCAACCGAAGCTTGAGATTCATCCTTTTTGATGATTTTATCTATGAAAGTGCTTCTTCCAGGGATCACCGAACCCTGGGTTTTGGTAATTTTTGGTGGGGGTTTTGGTTTTTCAAGATCCTTTTTTCTAGTCATACAGACTTCACACAACAACAAAAGAAATTTCAACAAAAGAAAGCAACTACGAAGCCTCTTAAGTGTCAACTGGAGGTAAGCGTTGGCATAAGCATTTTACTTATTACCTGCATAGGTTCTTACCTTCTATCTTCAATACCTGGTCCTCCAGAGACACAACCTATGCTACCTTTGACATTCTCCCCGGAAATGGCGCCCAAATGTTGGTGTTTAAAGATGTCCTAAAAACAACCTTAGTTTAACATTAATTTATCAACCCAGAGATTCGTCTTTTATCTCAAGAATATCGACAAAGTCTATGCAGGTAGCCTAAAATCGTGTAGCTAAACCAAATCTGAGTTCATCAACAATCAAGTTCCTCCAATGTTCACCAAAGATTCTAAGAACTAAATGGAATTGAAATCTGATTACTAAGATGCTGTGAAATGGAAAGGAACTAATTAATCTATTGAATTCACTTAACGAGAAAGTAGTAATTGAATCTAAGTGAGGACTTGCAAAGTTAACTATCAATTATGAATTCTGATTACTGGAAAGGAAATAACGAATTACTCTATCTACGGAAAGAAGCAACAATTGAAATCTAATAAGAAAGGACAACTAATGTAACTTTTTCTGAAATGAACAACTATTGTAACTTTAACCGAAGGGAACAACTATTGTAACTTTAACCGAAAGGAACAATAATCATAAATCTAAGGAAAAGGAACAACGCAGATGAAAATGTGAGGAATTGTCAAGCAATAACTTCAGAAATGGAAATCATAACGAAAATCATTAATACTTAAGGGAAATGTCTATCTTCTATACCCAAACAATCATAAAATCATTAACACACTTATGCATTTATCCTTGGCTATTGTAAAAGAGATTTGAATCACAAAATGGAAATCAAACTTTGAACTGATACAATTACAGAACGAGATAGTAGCTCCTTCAGACTGGGCCCTCGATCTTCAAAAGTACTGCTACAAGAAACTCAGAGCACATAAATGATAAAAACACTCAAAACTTTCATTGATTCCATGGCTGGTAAAAAATTTACAAAAATTGCTTGCATAGAACAATTCTGAATCTAATTACTTGAGTGCATTTTTTCCTCCATTTTTCTGGATCTATTACCCTCTTATATATTACAATAGTTTGGGTAAATCAAGCTATCTTGAGGATTGAAAGATCCTCAGGATTGATTTACTATTATAAAATTACAATATAGCAAATGCATTATCTTCAAACTACTTTGCGCCTAAAAAGAGTTCAACCCCCAATAGCTGGGCATAGCCAAAATCTCTTTGGTTATCTTTCATAGTTATTTGTCCAATTCTGCAACAAAATCAAACCATTTCAATCCTAATTTAGAATTTATTTAATAAAACTTTAATAACAACCCTAAGAGACATATAAATCATATTCTATCCTATTCATCCCTAACTATATAAAGAATCAATCAAAATCATATCATGAACTGTGAGAAAAAAGAAGATATTTATACCTTTTTTGTAACCCAACACTTGCCTTGCTGAAGACGTCACGCTGCTCGGTTTGTGGAAGTATGTTAGGAACTTGTTGAGGCTGAGGCTGTTCAACAAGTCGAGCTACATGAGAGGATGGTGTGCAGAAGGAATCTTTGTGCTTTGCTGCAACCTTTCCGACCTGTTTCTGTTGGATAGAAGGTGCTTGGGGCGAATCTATAGTGGTTGCAGTGTCCTTTTGTTCCCCTTTTGAATAGATTGTGAAGAAGCTGAATTTTGTAGTATAAGATACTACCTTGCGACACTTTTTAGGTGGAACAATAGTTGGAACTACCTCTAGTATTTTGTAGAGATGAGCCCCCAAAGTAACAATGACACTACGGGGTCGAGACTCATAAAAAACATGGCGTCTCCACATATATGGTTGGCCCATTAGAACATCAAAAACATCTAGTGGGGAAACATCACATAATACCTCATCCTTAAAGGGTTTGATGGCATATGAAAATCGACACTGTTGGCTGACACGAAGATCTCGTCCTTGCCGAAGCCACCCAATGTTGTATGGCTGCGAGTGTGGTGTTGTCGAAAATCCCAACTGTTTGATGACCTCTGCTGAGATGAGGTTTTTCTGGCTTCCACTATCAATAATAAAATGCAGTGGAGTTCCCTTCATCCACATATATAAATGAAAAAGGCACTTCCCCTCTTCAAGATCTGTTGGTGAACAGAGAAATAACCTTCTAGTAGAGTTAACCATTTTTCTAGGGCTTCTGCATCTATCTGTCCTTCAAATACAGGAATATCAAAATTAACTTGTACCTTGAAAGGAGAGGTGTCTCCAATGTGGCCACTTGATGAAGATGCACCTGATGCTATCAACAGGCATTTAAGGATGTGGGAAAAATTCTCCATCATTTCGTCCCTTTGTCGCGTGAGATCTTGCTCAAGCAACAGATTGATAGGATTGTTTGCTCTTTCGTTTTTCTTTTCTTCCGCTATTGAGGGTTTATTGGGTGTGAGAGAGTGATTTTATTCAATAGAGACAAGCTCGATATCCAACTTGCTATACTCGGACCTCGTTGGGGACATGCACTGAAAAAACGATCAAGAGCAGGCTGCTTTGATACCACTGATCCAGATTATTTTCAGCACGAAATGAGAGCGGAGATATAACAAAGAAATGCACAGAGATATCGCAGATATTCAATAATATAAAATAAATTTATCAAAGATGCAACCATAAACACAGATATACAGTAATACACGATTTCTATTAATGAAAGAAATGTACAGAGACTGTAAAAATACAGAGTGAAAGACTTGCTAGAATGGTGGCAGCTTATCTCTGAGAAGAGATGTGACGGATACTCGCATTCGTAAGAAGATGATTGAAATGAGGCTCTGAAGGCATTTTTAAAATAAACTGAAATTCCAAAAACCCTAGACATCTAGAAACCAAACCCTAGGATATGAAGCACCAAAAGTCATGTGGGCCCCGTTTGGGTAAGTGTGTACATCAACTTCCCGGGGTCGTAACTTTTGCATACGATCTTCGTTTTAGGCGTGTGATATCTCGTTGGAAAGGTATCTTTGAGGAGAATAATTTAGGGGACTAAATATGCCTTTGGATATCATTGAGAAACTCTATCTATAAAAACTTTCATTCGGGTCCTCAAAATGGCCCCTAAAGTTAAAAACTGCTAAAAATAGTAAATTGCCAAATTTGCAAGAAAACTGTTTTGAGCCATTCGGAAAAGGTGGGTGGCCACCGATACCCACCTGGATCAATAATCAAGGTTCTTTAGGTGAAATTCCATGTGTCTGATAACATCGAGATGAATGCATTCATGGAATGATACTATGAGAGGATCACCATGAGGTGTTTTTGGCTCCGATGTGGTCATAATTCTTTTCATGGGACAAGAACGACTAGAGGTGCTAAACACGCATGTCGGATAGGATCGAGATAAATGCATTCATGGAGTAATCCTATGAGCGGATCAACTATGAGGTTAATGTGGCTCCGATGAGGTCACAATTCTTGTCATGGGACAAGAATGACATGAGGTGCTAGACACATGGTGGTGGAGATGGATCATCAATATAGCTAAATGAGGCTCATGGATATTGTGATGATATGTTTTGATGCCAGATTGCTACCAGATGATGTTGATAGTAATGATGATACTCATGAAAATTGTGTAGCCATGGGTGAGCATGTCATGTGGGTGTAGCCTATGATGATCATGGTGACACACACTATGAGGTGTAGCTCTAGTGTTCTTTAGTGGGTTGTGGCCCTTAGACGAGATTTATAGGTCCACATGGGTGTAGCCATGTGTGACGTGATGATGCTACCTATAGAATTGTCTACAATACAATGTGAGTCTTTCCCATTCCATGTGAAGATGGATGGATGTGTTTAAGACCATTAATACCTCCTTAGATAATAGGGATTGTTGATATTATGGCAGTTGCGAGAGGTATTAACCTCCATGTGTAACCTTTGGCTAGAATAGAATATTCCACAAGTAAGAGAAACCCTAAATAGATGTGTGAAAACCCTAGAAGACATGTCATCTCAGCATAATATATAATATTAATGTATTATCCTCCAGGAAGACAAGTCGACCCAACAAGAAAAAGATAAACATAAAATATAATTACTAGAAAGTCAGGTCAAGCCAGGCAGAAAATTCACTAGACAAATTAATATAAATAGAGGACGTCTTGGCTCATTTGTTCACTCACTCTCACTCAGAAAACTAGAAACAATGTGCAAGTTTGGAGGAGGAGCAACAACAACTGCAATTGTATAGTTTTCTCTTGTTTAGTCTTTTTGGTACTTTCTCTTGTGTGGATCCATGAAGTATGTATATAAGCAGTGATCATGGCCACAAAATTGAGTACACAGTGGATCCATGTAAAAAGAGATCATAGCCACGAAGAGATACATAGTTGATTTATGTCTCAGAATCATAGAAGGATATTTGGAAATAAGAGATGTACAAACTGATCCTCCACTAGTACCAATTTCATAAAAAGGAAGTGGTATTGTCTAGTGAAACTCGAGAAACAATATAAAAGAGGTGATGTTACTGTAGAATGAAGGTCTTCAAATCAAATCACCAACAATACAAGTCTACACCATGCAAATAAATGTGTTGAAGTTGAACATAGTGAGACACCATTTGGTCAGTCATGTATATTGTTAACAAATGTGAGAAAACCCACCGATAATGATAATGGGAATCAAGGTACCTAGTACATTCTAGCAACTATGAATAATTGAGTTGAAGTCGAACACTTGTAGAATCTATCAATCAGAGGACATTGATGTATTCCCAATGTCAATAGTGAGGGAAACTTCTACTAATGACTGCAATCCCCAAGGTATTAATAAAGACTCTAGATCCCAGTCCTAGAGAAAATGAACCAAAGTTGATGGGAAGAGATCTGTTGGAAGGAGGGAATTAAGGTATCCCCCATCATCCAAAACGAGGAACAACATAAGGCCAAAGATTTGGAAGAACTCGAATGAAAGATTGAACGTACACATTTGGGTACATATTTTGCATGTACAAAATAGACCCTCTAAGTAATGACCACTAATGAAAACCACTGATATAGGTGAGGAATTCCACCAATGAGGAAAATGGAACCCAATGTCCTACATGAATAGAAAAGTGTGAATAATGTCTTGACATCAAACGCAAGGGAAACTACTTAGTCAACAACCTGTTGTGCCAAGCACTACAACCATCCATTTTCTTGTAATCTATTTGCAAAATCCTCTCAAGAAAATAGGGCCCCTTGTGTTTTTTGACTTTGAAAATATCCTCCAATAGTTTATTCATCTCGCTCTAAAACTTGTTCATCAAGCTTATTTTTTCAACCAAGTTGTTTTTTTTTCAATTTGGAACACATTAAATTTCAAGCTAAGTTTTATTGTTTTGGGGAAAGTTAATTGTAACTTCCCTGATGTTCATTGGTGGATTTAACATTAACTCCTCTGATGAATATCATATGAGTTTACTTCAAATTCGTCAATTGAAAAAGGGCCCCTGCAATCACAAAAGTTAATAACAACTCCTCCGATGTATCCAATGAGTTAGTGACAACTCCTCCGATACATCGGAGGATTTATTCTCATCTGCTCCGATGGACTACAACGTTTTCGAGGGAAAGTATTTCGATACACATTGAAGGACTTCCGATGAAGTCCTGTGATGTTCATCAAAAGGCTTACCTCCAAATTCACTGATTTAAAACCCAACCACCTCCATTTATTACTGCAGCTACTTAACTTATAAATACTCATTTTCCCCCTCCATTCTCATTACTTAATTTGAGCACCGAGGAGAGAAGGGTAGTTCATAGAAAAGAGCACGCCAAGTCCTAACACACTCATCCTCAACTCATCGCAACCCTCCATGTGTCAGCAAGTTCCATGTAAGCCCTCGATGCCTAGTACTACAATTTTATAGGGTTAGGGTTTGCTTTGCTGCTTCTTTTCCCTTCCTTTTAAAAGAGAAAACCAACCTCTGCCATACCCCTCTCGATGATCATTTTCTACTAATCCAAGGCCTTACCTCCATAGCCCATAGTATCACCTTGAGCCCATTTTAACAAATATAGGGTTAACAAAAAACTACCTCATATGATTCCTTTGGCCACAATTTTTTCACAGATCCAAATTAATAACCCTAAGACTCAGTTAGGAGACAAGCTATCCAATATGTCTCCTTCAATTGTCATTGATACGGTAGCTACTTGATCCTTAAGGAGGGTCTTTGACCCCCTCAGTTCTATCCCCTTTGAGACTTAACTATTTTTGGAAAATTCTTGTGGTGGATTGGTGACCTTAATGCCCAAACCCCCCCCGACACCATCAAAAGACTTCATATGAATTGGCTCGATAGCCATCAACCAAGTTCACAAACTGTCTTGACTCACTTTATAAGAAATCAAAGTACTTACTCTTAACTCCTCCAATGTATCATAGAAGTTCCTATTAACTCCTCCGATGTATCAGAGGAGTTCCTATTAACTCCTCTGATGTATCTGTTGTTCCCAAGATTAAACTTAAGGCTCAAAGGGTAATGTTAGGCATCATGAAAGTTTTAAAGAGAATGCTTTTAAAGATTGTTTTTTCTACCTTTAGTTATAACAAAAAATATCCTTAAATGAAAATAACAATATGGTAGCACATAGGCCGTATTTTGTATCTGAGTCACAATTTTTAATATCGAATGGTGTGGGGGAAATTTACAAAACTGTTAAACAAATTAAGGAGTCAATTGTTGAAGAATCTCACCTTGTTGCAATGAAAGAAAATAGACACTGCACCCTTGAACAAAGTATAAAATACAATAATTCACATAGCTTGAAGGTCTTGTTTTACTCACAACAAATACAGAGGAAAAAATGCTCACTTAACAAATTACTGATATAATACGATTACAGTAGTTGTGATACTAAATTGCAATCAAACATCTATCAAGGAAACACATAGAGAAATATTCAAATATGGAAATACAGGAGAAACGCATAACCCAAACTGAACAAAATTTGGAATCTTTGTCTGCACTTTTATTAATACTCAAAGGAGAGTTTTCTCTATTATATCTGACAATAAGCAGGCTTTAGTAGATATTAAGTCTATGTATTTATACAAAACTGTCACAACTCAAAACAGTTGGACTTTTTATAATTAAAAATAGAAACTATTTGAAATAAGAAAACAATGCATAGAAAATGATGAGATTCGTTGGCAATCCCTTCTATCTCTTTGTCTATTGACAGAAACACTTCCTTTCCTCATTCCTTTAGGCCAGACACATTTGTCTTCTGGTCTTCTTAATAATTTGGCATAATATCTTATACGTTGTAGTTCTGTGTACATATGTCTCTTCAGATACGTTCAATAATGCAATGTCATTTCCTTACCTTCTCACCAATGTGCTTGCTTTTCCATGCTCAATGCATTGGTTTCATCTATCTAAAAATTCCACCACTATCTTTGATGGCTCAATGGTTTCATTCACCTCGAAAATGTATAATTCATTTTCCACTTGAAGTAGTCTTTCTTGGATTCTTTTCACTTCTTGAGTGAAGGTCTGGAACTGTGAAGTTGGGTTTACTAGCCATTTGTTTATTTTAAGAAGGTCAATCTGTCTCATTTCCTGAATGGCTTCCAGAGTTTCCTCTCTTCTCTTTCTAGAATTATGTTGGTTCATTTCGATATTTATTTTCCCCAAGGCCTCCACAATATTGCTTCCCTCAAAATCAATCAATCTCTTGTCCAATGATGATAACGCTTCCTAGAAATCATTATTTACTTCTCTGGCTAACCTCTTGCTCTCTGCCAAATTCGTTTCCCACACCTTCAAGGCCAGATCACCTCTTATTTGTTTCGAAGCGAAAAATCATGGAAAATTGGGGGTATTATCTTTCTGTGCCAATGCAATGGCTTCTTGAAACTTATCTCAGGCTAAGTGAGATTCTCTTTCCTTAATATAGACATCCTTCAAAGCAATGCCTATTGCCTGATAACATTTTTGTATGGCATCAACCTTCATAAAAAGATCCTGCTAGGTTGTTTCTAGTTTTTCATTTATTTCTAGCGCTTGAGTCTCGAAGGATGAAATATCCACTGATGTACCTTCAGTCAGGTCTAATCTGGCTTGCAATTACCTTATTAACTCATCACGTCGAGTGACCAATCCTTTGTTGGCCTATGAATTTCGATGGAGCTCCTCGAGGTTAGCCCACAACTGTTGGATTTGATGCTTGTCATAAGATCTGATTTGTTCAAAATCTTGGTTCATCTTATTTCTTACAGTGTGTTCCATGGTCAGTATTTGATCTTGCAACTGCCCCACCAATATTTTTTTTTGTTTTAGTTGCTCCACCAAGTTCTCCACTAACCATTGATTTGTAGTGGAAAAGGCACCCAATGAACTTGCAACTTCCTTCGCGAATTATGAATCATCGCGATCATTTCCATCATACAACATCCTCTGCCTTTTGGTTATTACTTTTTCCTTATGATGTGATTCTCTTTTGAAGATCGCCCTTCGTTTCTTGCTAAAGAAGAAATCCGAAGGAGGCATCTCTTCGGGAAAAATTGGGGTGAGATCACCTACAATAATGACTTCAGAACTAGGATTTTCAAAACTAGATTGCAAAGGTGTCAATGAAGTAATAGGAGTACCGATCTCCATAGACAGTTGTTTCTCAACAGTATTGGCAACAAATGTGGCTGGTGTCGAAGGATATGTATCCTTCCCTTTCTTTACGAAAGATTTGAGCTGATCCATTGCCTAAGGCCTAGTGGACTTGATAATGAAGCTTCTAATTCCAGAGTCAAAACTTCAGAGCTCTTCGAGGTTTCCTCAATATCCTGTTTACCAGAGTTTCTTGGTTCAAAACCTAGAGGTACATATTCCTGTGCAGGCAAAGTGGATATCGATTCTCCCTATAGTACTTTCGGCAAGTTGTTTCATATGTGTCTTTGGAAACTGAGGAAGCCAGCCTATTGATTTGGGGCCAGGGTTTGGAACCTGTTTTATACCTCTTCATAAGACCTGACTCCCCTGAATATTTCATCATATGGGGAGTCTTCGTGCACATATATTTTCATATTGAATTGGGCGAGGTGGTTCTCTACGATCTTGTGTGGGTCGTTCTTTTTGAATTTGATGTCAACCAATTTGACATCATTTAGAGCTGCAACTTCTACTTTAGAGTGCCCAAAATCCAAAAGTGAAAACATACCAACTTGGAGAGGGAAGGTAGGCCACACCTTTTTCTGGGCTGCTTTCAGATCCTTGCTGATGCCCCCTGTTACTGTTTGGTAAGATACTTCTCGACATACTAGCCAGTCTGGTAAAAATCTCGGTAGAGCATGGGGAGGGACTAAGCATTCGAAAACCTTGATATAAGAGAAGTTTTCTTCAATGAACCAATTTTCTAGTTTTCCAAAATTTCCCATGATTCTTTCTGAAATTCGAGGGGCTGGGAAACCATATAAAGCTATATGGACAAGGACCACTACATTGTGATAGATTTCATAAAATAAATATTTGGCCTTGTCTTCCCACAACTTGGAGTGATATAAGTGAATAGGTTCTACGTTGTTCGAGGTCCAACTCCAATTCATCAGTTGGAAAGGGGTTATGAAGTAGATAACATCCATGATATATGCAAACATATAGAAAGGGGTAGGCTACCATTTGGATTTTGCCGATTTGTATTTAGTGATTTCTTTGGCCAAGTTGTCTGATAAAACTTTAGCCTAATTAAAAGGGTAGCCCTCGACCACCTCATGCATGATCGACACCCATTCCACCAGGAAATGAGTAGGACTCTTCTTCCTGAACAGTCTGCAGATCATCATGGCTACGTAAATCATGTGAGTGTCTAACGACACTGTGGCATACATGCCATGAGCATCAGCTCTGAAATTCTCTGGATTCCCCCAGCAGGACTTGATTATATTGGGATGAATCTTTTCATATTGTATGAATTCCTGTTGCTCAAGCTCTAGCATAAATGAAACATTGTAATTATATTTAGGATCGAGAGATAACTTATACATTACTTCGAGGTGTTCTGGTCGGAAAGACCCAACATCAACCTTTTGATAGTTGAAAATGCTCCTGGTTTGGACGCCGACGTTTTCCAGGGCCCAACTTATCATGTCATTATACAGAATGAGTATTGACTGTACAACTATCTTGTGTAGCTCAGACCGGGCTATATATCTGAGTTTGGCTCTGTGAGTATCGTCCACTTCATCGTCAAAATCTTCTGGGAAATTTATAATCTCATGTTCCAGAATCTTGAACACCTGTGTCCAAGATTTAACAGAGTCTATAGCTTGTGTCATAGTGTCTGATAGAGCATCCACACTCGGATTTGAACCTTCACCAAATCCATCAGTCTTCTTCATCATCTTTAGTGGTACCATGATATCGAGAGAACAAAACGAGGTTACCTGTTGCAGAGGAATTGCGTGAGCTTCTCAATCGGATAAAACTTACTACTTTGCGGAAGATGAAAATGAAATTCAACATCTAATTATTTTATTCACATTAGATGCATTGATTCGAGTATAGCTTTACTGACGAAAAATTTATTAACTTTAATGGAAAAGTATACCTGGCGATCCACAATTTATGTTAAAAATCATTACCATTGATTTTTCATAAATGCCATTAATATTCGGCAGTTTGTGTTCGGGAAATTTAGATGAGTCAGAGTGAGAATTATCCGAATTCTAAATCTATGAAGGTTAATCTCTGGATAATATTTTTTAACACTTTAATTAATCATGTTTAGAAAGTGCGTTAATTTCGAGTGTCTCGACAGTTCAAACTTTGGGAACTTTAAAAGTAGCTCGAGAGAAAACCTCTGAAACCCGAAACTGCGAAGTGATTAATTATCCGGTAATCAATTTAAGACTTAATTAATCATATTTAACTTTAAGTGTTTCATAGATCTGGACTTAGATATTTTAGGATACGATGAAGGGTAAACTTCCGAAACCCGAAGTATGAAGTCATTAATTATCCAGTAATCAATTTAAGTCTTAATTAATCATATTCAACTTTAAGTGTTTCAGAGATTCGAACTTCGAAGATTTTAGGATACGATGAAGGGTAAACTTCCAAACCCTGAAGTGAGAAGTCGTTAACCATCTCTTGACCATGATCGACTTAATTAATTAAATTTTAATCCTTCGACATTTTGGTGCTTCGGTGATTTATGAATTAGTTCTTTGCTATATTTCCGAAGGGTCATCTCCCATAGTGACGTGTCAGAGATGATGTCATTCTAGATGACGTGTTGAGAAAAGGGAGGTTCCATGTGTTACTTAGAATCAAATGAATCTTCAAACAAAAATGTCAGAAACGGGTGCCACGTGTCAACTTGTGGCAGAGTCAAAAGATACATGTGTACCACGACTCATGTCTTTCAAGGGTTTAGGAAAAGTGATGAACGAACACTTTTGGGTTTCATGACTTTTATTATTAAGACCTATCGAACTACCCAAAGAGCAAAGCTCCAGAGTGACCTTTAGTGATTCACATTATTAACCATTAGGTGGCTCCAAAACTCCAGAGAAATTAGGATTGTTTGATCAAAATGGAAAGCCTTCATCAACGACGGATATCACGCACGCCTTATTTCTAATTAATCACACATGAATTTGATTTGAAATTTGAAAGTCACTTTCTAAGTTACCATTTTGGGAAGGATTATATTTTCATGAAGTGGAGAATATAAATCTCAAAAGTTCAGGAGTATATGTGTTCCAGCATAGGCTCCATATGGGGATCGCGTCTCCCTGTGAGACGTGGAAGAACAATAGACCGAGTGCCTTTATTGGGTGAATGTGTTGGTTATGGAGCCTGGTTATCTTCTTGATTCAGAGGTCCTTGCTTTCAGCCATGTTTATACCCCATGAATTATTTACACCCTAGAAGTATGTACACTCTTCCACGCAGGGGAGTGCAGAGGGGGGGTACCCCCTCTGCAGGGTCCATCCCCACGACTGGGGGGTTTGGGGGCAAGCGGGGGTTCGGGGGCAAAGCCCCCGGAGAAAAAATTGCCTTGTAAAAGTATATTGTAATTTCATTGTAAATCTGGACCATTCATTATAAGGTCGCAGATCTAACGGTAGAGATTATGTTAGGATTTTTTACCCTAGAAGGCAACCCTCTTTTATGAGGGAAATGTATTACGACTATGGATTATGGTGAAAATTGTATTCCAAGAGAGGAGACTATGAGAGAAAGAAGAGGAAGTTACAACGGGTTTTGCTGTAGGTTGTATCCCTTCATTTGTTGGATAATAATAAAGGAAGGACCTGGCAATTTCTCTGGTGGACGTAGCCCACACTGGGTGAACCACGCAAATCTGTGTCTCTCT